>JAODJW010000094.1:21266960-21303262 GCA_026777045.1 Hyperopisus bebe
CTTATCCCAAATGCAAAATATGGTGGAGGTTCTGTGATCTTGTGGGGCTGTTTTTCCTCCAAAGGCCCTGGAAACCTTGTTAGGGTAGATGGCATTATGGACTCTGAAATTCCAGGACATTTTAAATGAAAATTTGGCTGCCTCTGCCAGGAAACAAAAACAGGCCATCACTGAATCTTCCAGCTGGACAGTGATCCTAAGCACATGTCCAAATCAACATAGAAATGGTTAGCTGACCACAATATCAAGCTTCTGCCATGGCCATCTCAGTCCCGTGATCTGAATCCCACATAAACCTGTGGCTGAGCTGAAGAGGAGAGCACACAAGCAATGGCCTAGGACTCTGGATGATCTGGAGAGATTCTGTAAAGAGGAATGGACTCCAATGCCCTGCTCTGTATTATCCAACCTTATAAAATGTTATAGGAGAAGACTCAGTGCTATTATACTGGCAAAGGGGGGTTGTACAAAGTATTAAAAGCAGGGGTGCCAATAATCATGGTATGTGTGTTTTTGTTAAAGACAATTACATGTACTGTATTTCTTGATGAAGGATTTTTTTTCTTAGAATAAATTTATGTTAATGAAAGGTTGGATTTTTCTCAATTTTTCAGAGTGACATGAAGCTGCTTCACCAAAAGGTGGATTTTTTCTAATCCTTTTTACAAATCTTTATAAGGGGTGCCAATAATTATGGAGGGTGCTGTATAGTGCACTATAGATGGGAGATTCATAAGGAATTCACAAAGCATGATAAACATGGCTATAATGGGCCATATTTGCCCTCAAATATTGCCATGTTTATAATGTCTTATGAATGCATTATAATGTGTTTTGAATGTGTTCATAGATTCTTATAGACATGGCATTCATAGAAAGTGTTACTGATCTTTTCTTTTATTACTGGAATAGGCTTTTCATCATTTGTGCCACATTTGCATACTCACTGTAAACTAGTAACTGTATTTCCAATTGAAAATCTATAATATTGCTATAGCCATATAGTGTGGGCATAACTGAATAATTTAGGGATCTTTGCCAATGGGTTTGAATCCTCTGAAATCACTGTAACCCTTGAGCAAGGACCTTCACCAACACTACTCCAGGCTCTCCCAACTTGTATATTCCTCTTGTGAAAAGTGTCTGCTAAATGTAATATTAATTCTAGTAAAATTATTACATAAATGTTCATCTAACATTCATTCCAATTCATCAAGGTGAAACAAATATCTTTAGAAAATTAGATAGATGATTATCTGCAATGTCATGGCTTGCTGAATGATGGGGATAAGTTATACCTCTATTCTTCTATCCTCTATAATCTTTTTTACAAACCTTCTTAAAAATTCGCCACGCTACAATACCATGCAGTCATATTCCACTTGGTGGGTTTTTTCCCACAAATATTATGAAATTAAATATTTGTAATCCATTTATGCACAAACAATTTGAATTAGTTACTATGAAAGGAATGTTTAGTCTCTTTTGTTGTTTTGTTTGGATTTTAACATTTCACCATGTCTTCCCCAAAAAGGTAATCTTTTTTTTATCTGGACAACTGCAATGTATCAGGACCAGATGATCAAAATCTATAAAATACAAGTCACTTGGAGGAGAGGAAATGTCTTTGCTGCTTGCTCCTTGACAATAACACCCTCTGCTTGTTCAGCGTTCTCCTCGTGCTTCACTGCCTGACCCAATTTCCTGGGCTGCCGAGCACCGGTCTGTCACGGCGGGTTAGTACCGGCTGTGGAAGACGTCCCCGGTGGCTGACCTTGCTGCTTCTGCAAAGGTGCCGAGGGTCTGCTTCTCTCTCAGAACCTGGCCCGACCCGTGTGCCCTGACAGTCTGCTCGGTCCGTTTGTCTTGCCTCGAGCTACAGTCGGCAGAACCATCCCCAGGGGCCTTTGCTTCTCCAGAAGTGAACTTCCCTTTATCCTCCACGGTATAGCTTCAAAACAAATTGATGCACAAAGTCGTTAACTAACATATGTACAAGGAGGTTTAGCACTACGATTTTACACCAGAAGGAGAAGGCAAAATACTATATACATAGATAAGCCAAAACATTATGACCACCCCTACATGAAGTGAATAACGTTGACTATCTTGTAAAAGCATCTCATGAAGGCTTGGGATATATTGGACGGTAAGCTAACATTTGGTACCGGTAGTTGACTTGTAGTTGAATGCAGAAGAAACTGGGCAGGGATAAAGATCTGAGTGACATCGGTAATACGTTACTCTCATGATTATCAACAAATTTACTTGCCATTTGTGTCACAGTAGCCCATCTGCTGGCGTGTACCAGGTGGGATAGCCTTCACTCACATCCCACATCGATGAATCCTGGCTGCCCAACACCCTGTAGGTAGTTCAAGGTTTTTCCCTCCTCAGATCACTCTCAGTAGGTCCTCACCATGGTTGACCATGATCACCCCACCAACCTTGTTGTTTCAGAGATGCTCTGGCCCAGTTTTCTGACAATAATGATTTGGCCATTGTCAGAGTCACTCAGATCTTTATTCCTGCCCATTTCATCTGCATTCAACATGTCGACCACCAGCTTACCGGCAGACCTCAAAACATGGGGGTGGTCATAATGTTTTGGTTCTTTGGTGTATCTCCTTGGTATAATACAGTGGATGAATAATTAGAATAAGGTCATAACTGATACAGTAACCTTCATACGAATGCACGTACTGTTTCGGATAATGCTTTGAAACGGGGTGATCTACATAAGTAGGGCAGGAGACAGGAGAAGAGAGTGTGCAGTGAGAGATAGGCCACACGGCTGCTGATTCACAACAGAATACCGTCCCCGTGTCTGCGGCCTCGGTCACATACATGACACCTTAAATCCTTCCTGGTGCGACCGGCAGCAGCAGGAGGCATGGGAGAGAAAGCTGGAGCGTCCTTGTGTCGCACACAAAAATAACCGAGTTTGGATATTCCTGTCGTGTACCTGAGGGACGGCAGACATTTTTGGAATGTCTACATGAGCACTCACAGTACTGAATGAGAATTAAAGGGGGTAACAAAGGCTGTAATGCAGGAAAAACAATCCTAAATAAAATGGCAGGGAAATGTATGTGTGTAAAATGCATTCCTGGTGAGTGTCATTTCTTTCTGGTTAATAAACCCTCACAGATTAATGTAGGTGAGTGCCATGTATTCTTAGTTGATACTCTAATCCTTCACAGGGCAATGGAGCTGAGTGTCATGCATTCCTTAGTAACACCCTGACCTACACAGGGCAATGTAGGTGAGTGTTGTATATTCTTAGTTAATACTCTGATCCTTCACAAGGAAATGTAGGTAAGTGTCATGCATTTTTGGGTAATACTCTGTCTTTCACAGGGCAATGCAGGTGAATATCATGTATGTCTGCTTAATAATCAAACCTTCACAGGGCAATATAGGTGTGTGTTATGCATTCCTGAATAAAACTCAGACATTCACAGGGCAATGCAGGTGGGCGAAATGCATTCCTAGAAGTGCAGTGAAGCTGATCAAAGGATAAGTGAAAATAATCTCTACGAAAGAACAATGACATTCTGCAGGACTTCATTATGAAATGCTTTAGAAAGAAAATGGGGTAACGGAACAGAGGCGGATGCCTTACATTGCAAAGGCTTTTTTCCCAGAACTAGTCTTTGCAGTTCATGTGCTGAAGAGACTGTCTCTTAATGCAAAGCAAACAACAGCTCATGACCTAAGAAGACACTTAATGCATGCACAAACACATCGGAAAAAACAAAAGCAACAGCAATTAAAGAGCGGTGGAAAGACGTTGCCCTACAGCCCTTGGTTAATTAAATTGTATCATTTCAGAAAACCGGTGCTTTGGGGACAGTGCAATCTCCAGCAGCTATTGCCACAGTGTAATTATACAAATTATCAATTAGGAGCTGGCGGGTGAAGGAACAGCGTATCTAGCTGCTTGTACCTCACCTGTTTGTCTGCTGTCACACTGCAAGTAGCTGACCAGAGGTCAGGCAATTCTGCTATCTTTGCTAGCGGCATGATGTCCCTCGAGATGCACATGACCAACACTAGCATTAATGGATTGTGCTGTCACAATGCACATCTAAGCAGCTTCAACGGGCAATCGGCCCCATCCTCCGTGCTAATGCAATGGAGGCAACAGGCTGAATCAGAGTTAGAATAAGCTGCATTTCTGGCTTGGGCTTCTGAAGGCTGTCCTGAATCACCCTGCATAGCAGGACACCCCAAACAAGCTGGCTGGGCCAGTAAAAATTATCTTATTGGCATCCCAAAGAGCAGTAGATCTTTATGACCTTCATATATGCAGTCATTGTATAGCATAACCCAAACAATAGCATCTGGGGAGATTCCTTCATTTTCAGAATCTGTAGCTTGCGTCCACAGCCTGACATTACAAGATATGTAATCAGTTTCTCATGCCCCATTAATACAATACAAGACCAAGTTCCAAATTTTTTTTTTTCTCATTGCATTCGATTTTCAGAAATTGGTTTTCAGACCCACAATGCAAAGCTGGGCTTGATGTTTGCTCTGCCATATTAGCCTTCTGTACGGAAGCGAGGCTGGCATCCCCTGAGGACGCTTAGCGGCTGGGTCCCTGTGCCTCTCCCGGCTCTGCAGCGACGCCTAATGTCACCCGGATGCCCGCTAGGCTGTGGGCAGAATCGATCGAGCGGAGCTCTCCTTCAAGCGTGGTACCTCGCTCAATAAATCCTGCAGTCCATGGGGAGGGGGGAGGCAGCTCACGCTTTGGGGGTGGTGTGCTCTACTCTATTCCTGGGCAGGGGAAATACTGATTTATGTGTTTTGTTGCAGAATTTCTGCATATTACACGTTGTTGTTCATCTCTCATCTTAAGAAATGTTACTATTGCATACCTTGCCTATGTTAGTCTCAGGAGAGCGGTAGGGTGACCAGATAATGCATGCCATGGAAGACACTTTGAGCAAGGATTTCTAAATTACTATTTCAGTTAGACAGACCTGGACTTCACTTAAACACTGAGTCTTTGCTGGGTGTTGATTCAGTCTCCTATAATCATGCATGCGTCACTAATGTTAATGTGAAATAGCTTTGGCTTGTAAAACCTGAACTAGTTCAAAATGTCATTCCTGACATGGATTATCTGGTCACCCTAGAGAGAGGTACAACCTCAGTTTTGACTGTCCTCTCATTGATTCCATTCTGATCAACAGCAAGAGAAAAGACTCTTGCATTTGTAATCTCACACCAAGGGCATTGTAGTTTTGGCAGCATGAATGCTCAGAATAATGATTAGGGTCTATTCAGCTGATAGACATTGTTCCTTTTATATATATTGTATCTTCAGAGGGTAATTTTGGAGGGCAGTCACTATCTTCAGGCTGATAGGGTTGTGTATATTTATGTTCCATCATCATAAAACCTTTAAAAAGTGCAGACTAACATGACTTCAATTTTTGTTTTATTACTCTTATAGTCCCCTGATGTAAAATCTTTTGCCTGGCTGCCCTTTAACGACTGAAGTGATTGACTTCTCATCTTGTTATTGCACTTTGTTGTGTCTGTCCAATGCAATATATTCAACCAACTCGGAGAATGCACATGGAACATTTGTGTCAGCCTCACAAACAAGATGACAGCTTGAAGTTCAAGGGCTCACATTTTTTATATAAATCACTGAGTTGCCAGTTTTACATAGTTTTGTCTTATGTTTTCTTAGAAAAACTTACATTAAAAAATGCAAGAGTATAAAAAAAACACAATATGTAAAAATTCAGTTTTAACTTGTGTGGTCTAAATACACAGATGCTACTATCAATACAAAAGGCCATTTATATCATAGAATTTAAACATTTTGAAATGTTTGACCAGTAAGTCTGCTTTCGATGTTAAGTCCAAGACATCTAGAGCAGGAGTCCATGGTTGATATTGCCACATACTTCTGTCAAGTTTGCTGAAAATAAGATCTCCTGAAAGGTAACAGCATCTTTGCTCTATGTGTGTGAAGTTTGCATTTTCTCTGTGATTTGCGCAAATTTCCCCTGGGTACTCTGCTGTCCTTCCACTGTCGATAGACAAGCAGTCAGACTAATTGGTGTCTCTAAATTGCCCATATTGTATAAATCCTGTGCACTGTAATGGAGTTGGAATCTCAATCAGGGTGTACCCCAGCCTTGTGCCCTGTTCCTCCCAGGATGGGCCCCAGTCCCCTTATCTTGCGTTAGATAAATGGTTGGATGGATGGATGGAAAGTTAAAGTAATACATACAGTACAGGGTTGCAGAGCCAGTCCACAGAGCACATACTACACACATTGACTGTGCCGAGTTAAGGGCATGTGGTCTAATAACCCTCAGCTCCTCAGCAGAAAGGTCCCTGTAAGAATGCCCTTTGTCATTTCCTTACATGTCTGCATTTGTTTTTTTGTTGCTGCTGAAACATCTTTAGCACCTTTATTTACAGTATTTTGTACCTTTGTTTGTTTCCATACCACCCTCTGTCATGACCTGCTCGTCCAACCCTCCTGTGTGCCACGCCCCCTTGTTACCTCGTGCTGAATTCCAGTGTTTTCAGCTGTGTCTAGATGTTCTTAATTAATTCAGCATATTTAGTGCTTCCGTGTCTGTCTTACCCCTGTCCGGTCATTAACGTTGGATGTTTTTGAGTTGTGTTTATCCGTATTAAATCCTGTGTTACCCGACTTCCCGACTATTGCGCCTGATTCCCCAGCTCACTCCTTAATAGAATGACTGGACCAAAACAGGATGAATGGATTGCTCCTTAACAGAATGAACGGATCTCCCCTTTCGTGGATCCGCACCTCGCGGAGGAGGTGTGGAAGCTTTTGACCCGGTTGCAGAGCTGGGTTGCCAAGGATATGCTCCGTCAGGCATCCTTTGATTGCAGTTTTCTTCTTCCGTTGTCATGCAAGCCGCTGGACCTCACAGCGTCAGCTCGGAGAAAGAGACAGGAGGACGCCCTGGGCGTTTCCCTAGGGGCCGTCTCAATCTCCACTGTCACCCGGAGCCCGTGGTTCCTGATCCCCTGGATCCCCTTTTCCTGCCTTAATGTCCATGGCCCCAGTCCCTGTCCCTGGGGAGGTCCTGGACCTTTCGACCACAACTCTATCTCCAGGGAGGGGGGAACTTGAGTGGGACCCCTCAGGGAAACCCCTGGTGAATGCCCTGGCGAGCCCCTCTGGTGGGTCGCCTCGACCATCGTCCCAGCATGGCAGACCCCGGCCAGGACCTTGGCTCTCCGTGTCCAGAAGGGGGAGAGGACACTTACGCAGGGGTCGGGTTCCGCCTGCCCTGCCCCCTGGCTTGCCTTCGGTCCCCCTGGCTTTGGCTCAGCGGTCGCCTGTGGGTCCACTTGCTCTGACTCATCGGTCACCTCACCTTCTCTGGCTGTAGCTACACCTTCGCCTGCCACGGCTTCTGTTCTTCTTCCTGCCTCGCGGTCATGGAAGGGGGGGGGGGTTCTCCTGTGTGCCATGCCCCCTTATTACCTCGTGTTGAATTCCGGTGTTTTCAGCTTTGTCTAGTTGTTAGTTAATTCAGTGTATTTAGTGCTTCCGTGTCTGTCTTACCCCTATCCGGTCATTAACGTTGGATGTTTTTGAGTTGTGTTTATCTGTATTAAATCCTGTGTTACCCAACTTCCCGACTATTGGGCCTGATTCCCCAGCTCACTCCTTAACACCCTGATTCTCATTACTCCAGTAAACAACTCTGTGAAAGGAGGTGGGATGACATCAGGGGACAAGCCCCTCTACCCCTCTACTTTGTAACTACAAGTATTAAAAGTAGAAACCAAGCAAGTATAAAGTAGGGCTTCAAAGACACCTGGAGCTACAGTTTGGTCATTCAAGATCCAGACCAAAATGCTTGTTGTACATGTTGCTCAGTCCACCTACTCTTCATATCTCAAGGATGCTAATAGGATCATCCTGATCCATCTTCTGAAATAATTTCTGTGTCCCATGGATCCATTCATCTCCTTTAAATACCTTATCATATACCATAATCACCTCTAATAAACCTGCTTGTCCACCTCTAAACCCCTGCCAAATCTTTCTGCATCCGGAACCAAGACTCACTCATAACCTAGTTTTATCATAAGAGAAAGCCTCATTATATAGCCTATTCATTAGCAATCACAATGCTAAATGTCTACTGAGAAATCACTGCATTCAAATGCTATTGCAGTCATAGATTGACCTAAATGTTTACAGTTGAGTTGATGTTGAGTATATTGTGGCCCATAAATGACTAATAGTTAAGTGTGTATTCATAATGTTCTTGGAAGGATGCAAAGACTGGGTGCAGAGTGCCACACGTAGCATAAAGAGCTCTTGAGAGAGCCTTGAACATTTAAGAGTGAGTTCTGCATCATTTTTTGTGACTACTGAATGCTGTTTTGGGTTGTCTGTTGCTGTGCTGGTGCAAAATAAAAGTCCCTTATGCACATAATGAAATAAATGAAAACATGGTAGAATGGAAATTCATATGGGCATAGCCAAGAAATTAATTTTTTTAAAAAGTGCTTAAAGGAAATCTGTCCATCCATCCATTTCCTGAGACCGCATGTCCTATTCAGGGTCACAGGGGGTCCTGGAGGCTACAGGTATAGGAGAAAACCTGTAAAAAGTGCAAAAAGGGAAGAGGCTGAAGTCTGATGAAAGTCATCTGACAGTTATTTCTCCATGCAGGAGAATATGTGAGTTCTCATTGCCACGATGAAAAATAGTTGAAGAAGATTAAACTACACTGGTCACAAGTTAATTTTAACATTGGATTCTGTGGCGGAGATTCATTGATTGTTCTGAATAAGGCAGGGGGTGAGGGGGGGTTAATCAAGGACAAGGAAGTGAAAAAGGAGGGTTAGTGAAATACCTGTTGTGGATGAGGCACCAGAGCACACTGTCAGTGTTACCAGCCTGGTAACTATGGTGACGATTAACCCATGTAAAGCCGGTTCAGTAGGATACACTCACCACACATTACATTCTCTCTTTATGAAATTTACCAAGGGGGGAATTTTTATGGAATACAGGATTTACCCAGACATACCAACAGCTAGTCCCGTATGGTAAGGCAATGTGTACCAACTGTTAGAGGGGATTTATTTGTAAATACACCTGCTCTTCATCTGAAGAAAGGTTTGCCCTTTAATTAAGAATGTATTGTTTCCAATAAGGCCTTGTAAACTTACTATGGGAAAAAATGAGCATCAAAGGAAACAGGCTAAAAAGAAATAGCTGTTCAAACACCCTGCTGTTATCCTGCGAACCACAAATTACCGATCTACTTGGGCTGCTCCACCTCCCCTCCTAAAAGCCCCCCTTTTAGGAGAGGAGGTGGAGCAGCCCAAGTAGATCGGTAATGTAGATGGTGCTTCTCACATTGTGGAGTATGAATAGGAGAGACCCATCATCTTTGTCTAGGATGCTGACAGAGGAGATGGGAATGCCAAGGAAATTGAGAAAGATGTAATATTTTCATTTTCTTGCCAGGCAATGTGTATGGGGGATTCACAAAGTGGCACATTCCTGAAATAGCTTATTCACGTTCAGGTAACGAGGTGGAAAGTGAGAAAATGCGTGGCAGCAGAAAAAATGTTCAGTGGGAGACCCATACAGTCACTCTTGACACAGAGGTCAGTGAGAAGCAGAGCAACAAGAGAGCAATGTAAAATGCTGAATTTTTATTTTAAATGAATATAATTTATGTTTATAAAAAAGGAAGAATGAAGGAACAATTATTTGTACAGCAATATTTGCAAGGCTGGAAAGCAGGTATTTGGAGACGCCAAGGGTGCAGCTTAATTAATGGGGGGGATTTGAGGATTTATTTAATACATTAAAATACTGCAAAATGGAAGAAAATTCTGTGATGTTTTATAGACCTGCGAGTGTCTTTTCTGACAAGCTGAGCCAGATGATGAAAACACTACAGAAATAATTTGGTAAGAGCTGACTTTAGCTGATTAAAGTAAATAGTTTATGATTTCTAACCAGAAAAAAAAAAACATTTTTTGAAAAACAAAGAGCGCAGCAAAAAAAAAAGTAACAGGGGCAAGACAGCAAGACGAAGAAGGAAAAATCCAGAGATTAATTAGAAACACAAGGAAGTACAATCAGTCAAGCGCACCTTGCTCGTCAGAGATAGGCTTAATGAGCTGCTCAAAGACAATTTACTGAACGTTTGTCTTTCAGATCTCTTGATTTGTCCAAGTGCTACAAATACCTTTGGAGGTAATTGAAGATACTGACTCTGCATCTGTTTTGTACGCTAAAAGTTCAACAAAAAAACTGATGTCAGAACAAGGTTTTATGGATTCAAAAGCTTTATTGTAATTTGTACAAGTACAATGAAATATTGAGTTGCATACCTCTATACAGACTTAACATATAAAGAAAAAGAAAATAAATAGCAAGTAATAGAAAGTGACTTTATTAGGTACACCTGTTAAACTACTCATCAAAGCAAATATCTAATCCAATAATATGTCACCACCACAGTGCATAAAAACATGCAGATACTAGTTAGGAGCTTCAGATAATGTTCACATCAAACAGCGGAATGGCGATGAAAGGTGATTTAAGTGACTTTGAACGTGGCCTGGCTGCTGGTGCCAGACAGGCTGGTATGAGTATTTCAGAAACTGGTGATCTACTGGGACTTTGATGTACAACCATCTCTAGGGTTTACAGAGAATGTGTCAAAAAAAGAGAAAACATCCAGTGAGCAGTGATTCTCTGGGTGAAAATGCCTTGTTGATGGTAGTGGTCAGAGAAGAATGGCCAGATTGGTTCAAGCTGATAGAAAGACCACAGTAACTCAATAACCACTCATCACAAACAATGCATGCAGAAGAGCATCTCTGAATGCACAACATGTTGAACCTTGAAGCAGATGGGCTACAGCAGCAAAAGACCACGGCAGGTGCCAGGTGCTACCTAAGAACAGGATACTAAGGCTACAGGGGACATGGGCTCACCAGCACTGGACAATGGAAGATTAGAAACATGTTGCCTGGTCAGATGAGTCTTGATTTATGTTGCAACATTGAGATGATAGGATCAGAATCTGGCATAAACATCATGAAAACATTAATCCATCCGGCCTTGTATCAGAAATTCAGGATGGTGGTGGTGGTGTAAGGGTGTGGGGGATATTTTCTTGGCATATTTTTAACCCCTTAGTACCAATTGAGCTGTCATGTTTGCTCAGGCACGGAGCGCGGAAGCAGCAACCAGGGCCGAGGACTCGGTTAACGAGGGAAGCACACCAGGAACACGCAGGGCAAGGCACAAGAGAGGATGTCGAACTTCAGTGACCAGACTGGGGAAAACATACCTAATGCAAACTTAAATACATAAGACTAATGACAGCAACAAGAAACAGCTGGTAAACACGGGGAATCCACACGGGGTTAATGAGGGGGTGTGGCACACGTAAGGAGCAGACGATCGGGTCATGACATGAGCATTGTTTAAATGTCACAGCCTACCTGAGTATTGCTGTTGACCATGCCTTTATGACCACGGTGTACCCAGCTTCTAATGGCTACTTCCAGCAGGATAACACAAAGCTCATATCATCTTAGACTGGTTTCTTGAACATGACAATGAGTTCACTGTACTCAAACCGTCACCAGATCTCAATACAATAGAGTGTCTATGGGATGTGGTATAATGGGAGATTTGCAACATAAAGGTGCAGCTGACAAATCTGCAGCAAAAGCATGATACTATCATGAATGAAGAATTCTTCAAGAATTCTGCATGCAAGAAGGGGTCCAACACAGTACTAGCAAGGTATAAAAAAGTGGCCAGTGAGTATACAACGATAACAAAGTGCTGAGGTCAAAGTGCCAGCAATAAATGACAGTGGAGACTGGGATTATATTGAGTTACCCACCTGTATTTAAAATTCGTATTACTGTCCCTGAGTCTTGAAGTCCAGGTCTTGATGGACCTGTAAGGTAAGGGGAAGAGGGAGAAACGCCACTTTGCTGTGTGGCTGGGGTCTGTCATTATGTGCTGGGCTTTTCTGAGAGAGCTTGTGAGGTAAGTGTCCTGACCTGCTGGCACCTGTGTCCCACTGCTGGTCTGCAGTGTTTTCAACTCCCTCTGCAGTGCCTTGCGGGCAGGGTAGGGGAGAAACGGAATATATGTAATGGCGTAATGCATTTAAAATGCAAAGTAAGAGAAACTACATTGTTTTACAGCTTCCTAAATTGGTATAATCAAAATACAGTTACATTTCAAAAATATGGAGATTTCTGAAGAGATTCACTTTTATTGTACTTGGACATGTTTTAGCATTGAAAACTGTTATTCAAAATTTATCCGATATTAGGCTATTTGGGAGTGTCACCTACCCTCCCAAGGTTTAAAAAAAGAACTCACAAATGAGATGCAAGAATGAAAGTGACTGAATCTACCGGATGCAATACCTTTTCATTTTGGAAATTACAGGAATATTACATATTCAAGCACATTAAAGGAAGGAATAGTAAAATGCGATGCAAGGTCTGCTTGCTGCAACCAAGTTGTCAGCATTGACAGATTCAACATTGAACCTCAAGAAATATCTTGCAGTAATGTATTTTTAAACATTTTTGCCTTTCGTCCACACTACCCTGGAGTTTTCTGCCCCCAGAAATGAAAACTTTTGACAAGGTTCTCAGAGCTATATACTTCTGAAAACCTTGTTTTAGACTTTCTGTATGGATGGGTGAAAATGGAGATTTCTAAAAGTGCCATAATTGGTCTCTACTCATCACGTGGCCCTTCCCTGATTTGATCTGGCCCCGCCCCATACATAGCCCCACCCATGTATAGCCCCACCCCATTCCTCAGGCTGCAGTTGGGTGTTCTTGTCTCATTAGCTGTGTCCATATTCAGGGGCTGCATGATTAAATGTTTAATGTGGTTGCAGAGTAAACAATTAATCTAACAACATGCTGTTTGTGTCTTAAGTTGCGTTGTTTTACGTAGAGTTGAAGGAAAGTTATTGATGCACTTTGCATTATTGTGTGGCTTAATGTTAACTGTTGATATAAATGCCTTTGAATTTGAAATTAGGTTGATTTAATTCTTTTCCATATCTGTAATGTAATACATGATAAACATAACTCACCCAACATGGCATATCTTGATTTTGCATGGGGAGAACATGCAAACTCCACACAGAAAGGAGTCAGGACCGAACCCAGGACCTTCTTGCTGGGAGGCAGCAGCACTAACCAGTGCACCACCAACAACAACAACAGCGGTGGCAGCGGCAGCGGCGGCAGCAGCAGCAGCAGCAGAAGAAGATGTAGAAACTTGAACCAGCAACCTTGCAATCACAGGCACAGAGGCTTAGCTTGCTCCGAGACAGACTGCCCCAGGCCTGGTGACCAGATGGCCAAAAGCCTTACATTTCAAAATGAGAAAAAAAGCACCAATGTGTTGATGTGATACAATGAAGACTGTGATTGGAAGTAAAATGCAAGCCCCTTGCTTGTTGACCCATGTACACATCAAACTCTGCAAAATCAGGATGACCCCCAACACCGTTTGCAGGCTTGGGCAGCTGCCATACAGGATGATATGCAGAAATGGTGAGAGCTGCAGATGACATCTGGGGCGGTGGGCCTTCTTTAGAGCAGTTAATGCTTGTTCTGCCAATTTCAGATCGTCTTTGAGGGTGACACCAAGGAATTTAAAGTTACTGACCCTCTTCACCGCAGCGGCATGGTTTGGCTGACATTCAGGGAGAGGTTATGGTCTTGACACCATTGTGTCAGGAGCTGCACCTCCTAGCAATTTCTGATCAGGCGATGGTAGTATGATGGTGGTGTCGTCAGCAAACTTCAAAATGGAGTTGGGACTGTATCTGGCCATGCATGCAGTCATTGGTATAGAGGACATACATCAAAGGGTTCAGCAGACTGCCCTGAGGAGTACTGGGGTTGAGGGTCAGGGTGGAAAAGGTCCTCTTGGTGGAAAAGGTTCTCTGATGCTGTAGTCTGCTGGTGCGGAAATCCAGGATCCAGTTGAAGGTGGGTCAAGGGGCTTGGTAGTGAGTCAGGAGGTGACGGCCGTGCTGAATACCAAGCTGTAATGCAGGAAAAACAGCCTGGCATAGCAATTGTTGTTTTCCAGATGCGTCACAGAGGTGTGAAGTGTGAAGGAAATGGCATCCTCAGTTGACCTGTTGTGGCAGCAGGCAAACAGCAGAGGGTCCAAGGTGTCAGGAATTAAGCACTTCATCACAATGGAAGCGAGTGGTACTGGGCGGTAATCCTTAGGGTGGTTCACTTTGTTCTTCTTGGGGTGTTTTTAAAGCAAGTGGGGACAGATGAATGTTTCGGGTTAAAAATGTCAGTGAAAACAGCTGCCGATTCAGTGCTGCGGCTTTTTAAAATGCGACCTGAAATTACATCCGGTCCAGGGGCGTTGCAGATGTCAAACTCTGCTATAAGTCCTTTCTGCATGAACGGAGACAGCGTTACTATTACCTGAGGGGTCTGGTTAGTGAGCACAAAGCAAGTGTATAACAGCTATATACAGTAATAGAGTAATTCATTCACACATACAGTAATTCATTCATTCACATGTGCAAGTCAAAAACAGCAAGTTATATTCAGTGTTTTCTCGATACCGTTCTTCCGCAGCATGTGGAAAATTGCCACCCCAACTGCCTTATAATGTAGTATGTGCTTCATCATTTCATGGTATTTTAGGTGTCATTTAATTCTCCTGACAGAGTGATGGATATGAAATTCTTTCATCCTTGAGACAGAGGGACTACTTATGGACACAGGTAATAATTTCTTTGAAACAACCATAATCTCTCTCAATAGGCTTTGAAATGAGGTTTTTGTTTGTTTGTTTTATTTTTAAAGGTCAGAGCATTCTGAGGCAGTTCAGGAGGTATGGAAAAATACTTTCTTACATGATGTCCTTTTGTAAAGTCCATCTTTTCCTCTCTTTATATTTTCAAGTTATACTTAAATCTGTTAAATAGAACATATACATCTCCATTTCAACTAGAAGACTAGGTAGACCCAAAAGCCCCATCATCTTCTTTCTCTGCTTGGCTGCAGGCACATTGTGAGTCTGTACTGAGCATGATGATCCTGAATCCTTGGAAATGGGTGCAAGCATGTTTGCTTAGTAGTACTGGTAATGAGCTTCCCAAATTAAGATGGACTCTGGGACTCAAGCAACATAACAGATATATTGAGGGGAGAGGAAGAGTTGAAATGCCCTTAACATGGCAGTAAATCCAGTCACGTGAACAGAGTGGAGGGTTTAAATATAGTCTACGGGGTTTAAATATAGTCTTGTGTCTGTGTGCATATATTACATACAAGCTGGTAATTGCATTCTTCTTGTTCAACAGTGAGTTCTATGTTTTAATCATATGAGTACTCAAAAGGGATCTTCATGCACAGTGAAAGTCATAAGCCCCATATTTACAGATTTGGCTTTTATACAGTATTTTACAAAAAGCCTCCATCCTTCTTGTTTGTCATCCTCACTGGGCAGCCCTAACCATAAGGCTAACCACAAGACTGTGTACGTGTTTATTGTCCATCATAATGAAAAAAACTTTTTGTTGTGGGTTAAACGCTAGATAAAATGTTCCATGTTGACAGCTCACGTTGGTAGTGTTTTTAAAAAGAGCATCACTGTGAAAGATTAATTCAATAAACTACAGAAGATTGGATTTAACTATGACAAAAAAGAACACAGTTACGAGATTCGAAACACCTTCAAAAGATTCTCAATCTTGAGCTTCATCATTAACAACATGTGATATTTACTGTAAAAAGCACTGCTCATACTTGCATATGACTGCCTGAAGCAGCAGTGATTGGTCGGCAGTGCTTTGCATTATTAATCGCTGCAGCGTATATAGAACTTGGCAATGAGCTCAAATTCTAGAATACTTGGAAATTATTCAAATATGCCTGCAAAGTGCTCTCTTGGAAGCATTTGAACAGTGTTTGTGTTGCATGTAACTTTACGATGATGAAGCATGCTTGTTACATAAATTTAAATTTAACAGAATAACTGAAGTTATTTAATGCTACTTACAGGTCTTATGTATTTACAGGGATGGATGTTGCACTCGTGCAAATCTCTCAAGGGTACAATGGTAGGACCTCTGCTGGGACTCAAACAAACAGCACTCGAAATTCACACCCTTAATCACTACCTGCTGCTGTAGCTGTATAAATGTGCCCGTGTGTTTAATAATTTCCTTGGGGTACTTCAGGTTGTTACTTTGTAAAGTGTCAATTTAGAATTGTGGGGAGAATCCATTTATTGCACCTTGTTGAGAGCCCATGAGGATTTAAGGAGTGACAATGCAGATCAGCATCATTTTCCGTGGGTCCCATGAGTCAGATATGCGTAGATGAAAGTAGATGGTCTGGCATCCTAAATGCTTAAAAAATCATCCCATGTGATTATAATGCTAGGAATTAGGGCTGTACGGTTTACCGAGCTGTGAAACGTGTAAGCATGGTGGCATGTGGATCTGTGACCGTCCAACACAATTCCCAGCAAGCACTTTCATATAAAATGTGTGTTTTTTCAAGTGTGAGAAAAAAAGAAAAAAAAACATTTCAGTATAAACTTTATAAATATGGCTTTAAGTCTTTTCAAGGTAAACATCAGGTAGTACAATTCCCCATTGAATACATTGAAAACAGTCTGATGATGACCAAAGTATGGAAGACAAACTGACCACCATTATCATTGGTTGTAATTTCCTTTTAAACAGGTACCAGCTGTATTTTTATAACGACAAAGCTGTACTGCTTGTATCTATTACATTAAAACATTATTATAGTAACAATTATAAAATACACCAATACATTTGTATCAGCTTAATTTGAGCGTGAGACCCAGACTTGCTCATATCCATCAGCTTCCCTGTAAAACAGTCATTTTCATGGGAATGGCCTATGAGGGCATTAGCCTAATCTCTGTTTTGGTGTATTTTTAAATAGTAGTTAATTAAAGATATTCCCAAGCATTGCCCACTAAAGTCACATGCTGAGATGTTGACACAGATACAGTTTATTACAGTATGGTCACACAGAATAAACACCAACACTTCTTCTGAGAAGCCATTACCATAATATGTCTGCATCAGTGTGAATGCGGAGGCATAACTGGTTGGGTTAATAAACTGCCTTACCTTGTTTAGTAGAGTTTGCGTATATTAAATATGAAGCTGCTCAGTCACACCATTTGCCCATATGCATGTTTCTTAGGACTCCTGTAGTGAGGACACTGTGCACTGTAATCTCATCTGCTGCAGGGACTCTGAAGAGGCTCCCAAACCACAGTGTCTAACAGCTTCTAAGAAATGGGCCATTTAGGAAGAATTCCAGCTCAGCCAGATTGGAATGACAATACATATTACACAGTTGGTTCTTCTTATTTATATCATATTAAGTCTCTATCTTACATCAGCATATGAAATAAACCACAATAAAATTTTAGTGGAATGACATCAAAACATTCCTGTAGATTTTTTTGCCAATGCCAGTTTGTTTTGTTTTATTTGTATTAATTTATATCCATTGGCTTAAAAAGTTAAACTTAAGGACCTTTATCATGGGTGTAATCATAGTTCCGCCCCCCGTCCAGGGTTGTTCCCTGCCTCGTGCCCGCTGCTTCTGGGATAGACTTCGGACCCCCCGCGACCCAGAAGGATAAGCGGGTTGGAAAATGAATGGATGGATGGATAATCATAGTTCTTCCAGGTCGGTTTGATCCTGGGAGTCGCTTCTTGCCCACTGGCCACAGCAGGTGGAAAATTGATCTGCAGAGAGTTTTCTCCAGGGCAGCAACAGGAAACCAGGACAGCAGAAATCCTGGAATTCAGGCTATCTGTGCTGTCACAGGGCTTGAGAGCAGAGGAGACATGAGGTCAGTAAGAGACACCCAGAACTGTCAAGAAGCCCATGCTTAACTGTCAATTATGAAAGTGGGCTCAGCGCTGGCCGACTCCGGCGTTATTGACGATTGGTTCGAGACGGCTGCGGACTCATCCCACAGGTTAATCAGACGCTACAGGGCACACAGAGCTCATTAACAGAATTGCCCCATTGCTGCTAAATATAGCCATTTACCTACTTCTGACATTATCACCTTGATTGACACATGCTAGTTTGAAGAACTGTAATGAATACAACTCCACCAAGGAGTGATGATACACGTCTGTGGGGCAGAAGTCCCCTCTTCTGGCTCATGCTTCAATTATCCTAGTCTGAGGCTTTGATGCTTTGTCTTCCATAGACATTCCATCATTGCTGCTATTCTTTGACATTTGAATGTTTTGAAAAAAAAAAAAAATTCTAAGACAAATCAGGCCACGTGTTTGGCTGGGTGCAGGCATGTTGCAAATTAGTTGAACCCCTTGTCACTTCAAGGTGTCAACGTGAAGGCAGCACTCTGTAAAATGAGAGTTTCAATTCAGCCCATTGCTTTATTTTTTAAAATCGTGCTCATTTTATGTTTGTTGACTGATCAAAGGCCAGGCCCAGTGAATCCTTAGTGTCTTCTAACTAGCATTTCTGCTACGCAGCTGCACAGAATAATGGCTCATATTTTTCTGCTTTTAGATGTTCATTTTTCACTTAACAAGTAGCCTGCCTTTGCATGCATCCTGGGTCCACCTTCGAGATCCTCTTGGACTAAGAAGATGAAGAGACTTCCCCAGGCAGGTACATTCTCTGCCAAAGACATTACTCATTCTGGTTTTAAATGCTCAAACAGGCCAGCTATTCATTCTCAACAATCTGGTATTTCATTATTTATGTAATGGGAATCTGCACGGATGGGCAGACTGCTGTGTGATACGACTGGTTATTTATTTTTCCCATCTTTCCTTTTCCCAACCACCACCAGCAAAAATAGATACTCTCAGGCTGCACTAAAGACTTGTGAATGAAATTTTCGCCTCTTTCCTCATTTGCACTCCGGATCACATTACTCATTGCCGACTGATGATGAATGCACCTTCTAGGGGAGGGTGACTCTCTGACGATGCCCTATTCATTAACAATTAAGCTAGATGAAGCAAAAAAAAAAGCTGCCTAATAACATAGACTATGCTTTCAATGGACAAAATAGTTACATTTGTTTCAAGATGCTGCAATAACTTTGTGATAAAGTTTAAAAAGCCAATTTAAGGCATTAGTATTAAGAAGGAACAAAAATTGGGCTTGAAAATTGGTAACTTGCTGTGTGCCCTACAGTTTAAACTCATGATCTACATTGTCAAGCATCGTTTTGTACACGTCTGAATTAGTAACCCATATTTTCTTTGAGTCAGAGGAAGCATTCATGAATAAGAGGATGTCAGGTTCAAAACAAGAGCTCAATTTGAAAAATCAGTTGTTTTCCCCTCTGCAGATGTGAAGTAGTAAATGAGTCATAGATAAGATATAAGATATGGCTGGTTTCCGGGTGGGCAGCTCCGGCGTAACCCTTCATTGTGGGGAGACGGAGGAACGTGGAGGAGCAGTGAGCTACAAGGCCTCCCCACCCCCAATCCCCCGCTCACATTTATTAAAACCACACACACTCAACAGTTTATTCACATAATCCTTGAACTTCTGTCAGTGGCTTTGAGGAGAAAAATGCATGATGTATTTTCTGAGTCATTTATAATTCACATTCAAGCCTTAAATGATGCTGCATGGTGCTCTTGGGGCTGACATATAATACATAGTCTGGGACATGACACACAATGCAGAAACTAAGACATGATGTACAGTAAACAAACGGAGACATGGCATACAACACAATGGGTAGGAAAGTGACAGCTTTATATCTGGGTAAACTTGCAAGAGGGTGACTTTGGTATGTTCCATGACAGAAGAGCTGTCTACACTAATAAAAACAGCCACCCAAATTGCTATATATATAACTGAGGAATCTACATAGTCAGCCCACAATCTGGGGCAATTATTTAGCTAATCCCTTGGAGCAGAATTTTTGAAAAACATCTTGCATATTCAAAAGAGATCATCAAGAATGACTGGAACCAGGAATCAAAATCAGAGCTTTAAAATTCGGCATCCACCTGCAGGCCAGTTCCAGACTGCAGATACATTGCAAAATCTTAAAAACACAGGAACTGCTGTTTTGATCCTGAAGCTCACAGAAATAACTGTTAAGAATACAAAATTGTAACTCATGCAAGTAAAAACCCGTAAGTGGAAAAGAAAATCTACTCTAAAATGTAAAGTAGACTAGACTGGTCTATCAGGCACTAAAAAGATCAAAATCTACCCTCTCGTGTGCCTTCTCTGTCAGAGATATGAAGCGGAAGCAGACTGTGACCAAATATAGTGGCCAGAGCCTCTTGACGGGAAAAGGCCAGCACTGGAAGGCATGTCTGCCCAGAGAGGACAGGGCTCACGGGTAAGAGGCCGAGTCGACCTTCCTGCTACAGTGTGAACAAACTAAAGGACAGCTAAAGGGCCTGGTGGAGGTGGAGCTTCACTGCTGTCTTCGCTATGGCTGAGGATGCGCATGAATGGACATTAATAACACAGCCTTCTCTCAGTTTATGTTGCTATTACAGTATGTTTATAAAATAAAAAAACATAAATTGAAAAAAGGTCAATTGAAAACCAGTTTCCATCATTATAAATGGAAGAAATTTTAACGTATTTCCAGCCTAGCCAAAAAAAAAAAAAACGATTTTGTGAAATATCACTAGAAAAATGGAAAAAAGTAACGAATAGCAATTTTAGATAAATGATTAATATCTTAATATAATGACGCTTTACTGTACTCAGTTATTGTGCTGACGAAACTGGTGTGAAATATGTTGTTTTTCATATAAAATGTTGAAAAATGCTGAAACTGTAATATCAAAAATCACTGCTTGTAGTTTTTTTTTTTTTTCATATTCTTTGCGGGAAAAATTATATCGCGAGGAAATCACTCCATAAATCAAAATCCCAGTTTTTATATTCCAGAACCCAATACTAAAATATTAAGTGGAACTTTTAATAGGTTTTGAGTTTACTTGATCCAAATAAAGTATGTATTTTATATGGGTTGTCAAGTTTTAAACTGAGCACATCCTACAAGAAAGACTATAAGAAATATAGCATGATTCTACAGTCATTAGTAACATAGTGTCATGTGGACAGATGTTTAGTCAAAAGGAAGGTGAAGAGTTTTAGCAAGATCTGCTTTTTAATAGTGCTAGAATCAAGGTAAACTCACTCTCAGAAAAGAATCTAACTCCGGTCCAACCCCAAAACACACAAAAAACCATGATGTGCTCTGAAACATGCATCAAATCTTCCCACTCTGGTGGATGATAGGTAAGATAGCGTCAGAGTAATCAACTCCCTGTCTATACGTCCTACTTTCATTCAGCTGCGGCTATTTTGAGCCAAGCAGAAGTGGGCCAGCTACAGTGGGTTTTCCCAGGAGACTCTGCGTGGGGACAGGACCTCAATTTATTACCCAGCATTCTGCAGGCCACAGCCTGTCAGCCCCACTCTCGCAGTGAATTCAGAAAATGAGAATGGGAAGGTCGACATAGCACAAGATGAAAGGGGAAGAATGGGTACCTTCAAGCAAGGAGATGTGGGGAAAGGGTGGCGCATGTCAGCTCACTAAGGATGTTGTTCATTGTGATGGGATCTGGTAAACAGTTTGGCTTTGACATGGCTTCTCTGTACTGGGTCACGCAGGAAGTGGAATTCCTCAATCTGTGCATTTTTATTCCATAGTGGTGGGTTCTAACTGTTAGGCTTTGGAGCTGCAGGTTTTTGCCATGATCTCATTCCACTTGAGGAAAATTACTTAGTCGTTTTTTTTTATTATCTAAAGAAACACGCGTTTAACTGGGGCAGCGTTGTGGTGCAGTAGACAGCAATGTCGCCTCACACCTCTGGGACACATGGATCCATGTGTGTGGAGTTTGCATGTCCTCCCTGTGCTGTTGTGAAGTTTCCCCTGGGTACTCGAGCACCCCCCCCTCACCAAAGTCCAAAAACATGCTGAGGTTAATTGGGTTACCAAGCCGCCCATAGGTATGAATGATGTGTATGCACTTGCAAATGAGTTTGTTCCCTGCCGTAGCTAATTCCCTGTGTTGCTCCCATAGCCTCCATGATAGGATCCTGGCCCCCTGTGACCCTAAATAGGAAAAGAAGGTACAGAAAATGGGTGGATGGATGCTTTTCACATTTATTTAGCAGGTATTAGAGTAGTATTCAGTTACTGTGAAACTTTACGCATGTAGTTGTCTACCTGAAATATTGTTCCATGTCATTTGAACACTTAGCCAGTATTCAAAAGGTTTTGAAAGCACCGATTAGCCTGTCTATCATCCAGTCCATCTCAGAACATACTCACATTTATACTCATACACAGACTTTTATGTAGAGATGCCATTTCCCCTAAGAGCAGCAGCATCAAATGGATACCCTGACAGATTCAGGGGGGCCAGCACTTTACGGGGGCCCTTGAATACGTAAAATTATAAAATTATATAATAATTGGGGGACGGGGGGGCCCAAGGTGACATTTTGTCAGGGGGCTCAGAATATCTAGCTACTCCGCTATCTAAAAGAGTGACGTTGGACTGCTGGAGGAAGCCAGAGAACTGAGAAGAGAGCCGCACAACACAAGGACAACAACACCAAGCTCTGGAGGTGCAAGGCAATAGTAAAACCCTGTGATCCAGCTGGCTGCCTTAAAATTATTTTTATTCAATTCAAAACTGCTGTAAAATAATTATTTAAAGCAAACAGAGGTGTGGACTTTGTATATTTGGGTTTTACTGCTTTAATTTTCTAGTGAAAGCTGTTCAAGCTGCATGAATACAGCTGGCAGCTGGCAGCTCTCTCTGAAGATCGTCAGTTGGATATGAGGCCAAACATCTCTTACTTATTCCCAGTCTACACTAGTGCAGCCATCATGTTCATCCTGCCAAAAGGTGTATTTCCGCCTCAGCTTTAAGACATTTTCACACTGATGTAATCTTTCCTCCATATTTTGCTCCTTCAGATTTGCACGCTAACAAGTTTCTTGGTCTCTTAGCTGATCAAAAGCATCTGAAATATGAGGCTGTGATAAAGCAGCTCAAAGACACACTGAAAACGGGGAGTCTGGTAGACACCTTGTGCTTTTCTGAATTTATGTGGGGGGTATGGAATTAAAAACAAAAAAATCAGTAAAGCTAACTACAATAGTTTATGCTCACAAAACAGATGGCAGCCCCCAGTCTCTCACAAGGATGGTGCCATCATCGAGCTTCAGGATGGCATTACCTGGGTGATGTCTGGTGGGTTTACAGCATATATAACGCTTTGCGTTTATGCTAAATAGTTCCTTTTTTAATCCCATGCACTAGACTATTTTCTCTCATGTTATTCCAGAGATTATCTTCGTGATACTACTTGTAGTTTTTTTTTTCTCAAAAAAAATGTGCCAATTTCTACTTCTCAGTACGGGGTGGATTGACAGACTGTCTGAACAATTAGCACAGAGATCTCTGCAAGTCTGTCTCAGGGTGTTTGAGTTGGTGACTCTTCAGATCAGCAGTCTTCTTACCTAACTTCTCAGCTTGGGAAAATAGCTTTGGGGAAAAGAGGATTATGGGTATTCTCAAAATGACTGTGCTCCAAGGGATACTTGATGCCTTTCTTGTGTTTTTACACCTCTTGCTTGACCTTTCCAAGGCAGAGCCTTTTCATTGAAAGTGATACTGTTAGACCTTACAGAGGCAAGGCTTTTTAAACAGCAATGATGTTTACCGCTTTACTGTATGGATTTAGATAATAATTTTCCAGCAGTAATGATTAAAATGGGGAAAGCAGAAATGGGTGGCATAGTGGGTGGCTTTTTTGCCATGGGTGGGGGATAGAATTCTGCCTCCGCTCAGTGTTTGTCACATGTGTTTCCTCCTGCAATCCAAAGACATGTTGTTAAGCTAACAGGAGTCTGGGCTAAATTGCCCATGATGTGTGCCCTGCAATGGCCTGGGATCCTGCCCAGAGTGTATCCTAGTCTCCAGGGCTATGACTCTGACTGGAATAAGGTTGGTAGGGAGTGCTTCTTGAATGGCATACATTGGTTCCCATTTGACTGGTGCCACCATACAGAGGGAGGGTAGAAGACTGTCACTAATAGAAACAGGACTAAGCAACTGAAACTGTTGAGGCAGAGTCAGCTTTCGAATACTTTGTGGCTGCACAATATGTGACAGTGAATCAAAATCTATCAAAAAAACAATGCTTCTCTGGCCTGCTTAGTGTTGCGCTATTATGCTTCATGGATGCATTCCAGGTTTCAATAGTCTGTAAAGACCACAAATGGGTGAACCGTCTTCATTTTAGCTTGATGGATAGAAATTCCCAGTTACTGATGTCATAGTTTCTTTCAATTTGTGAAATTTTAAAATTAAAAGTTTAGTAGGCATTACATGCCATTGGGAAAGACGCACTCCTAGACCTACTTCAGCAGTATCTACTTCCAATGCAAAAGAAAACAAGAAGGATCTGGTTGTTTCAAGTTAGGTGAGGAACAGAACTTGTTCACAAATGACTCATAAAACTGAAGCCACATAGCCCAGCCCACAGGGCATAACCATATATTGATAGTGCCCCCGGCAGTAATGAAGGCTGTCTTTCACCCATCTGCCTAATTAATCCTGATAAGACATTAAACACTGCATCTAATATGCTGACTGAAAACTGTCACTATGCAAAACTATTCTGGAGTGTCTGGGATCAGCAGGAGTGGATAACAGATGCTGACAGTGATTTCATTCAGGGCTTGATAATCTGTACAGGAATGCAGTCCCCTGCCCTTCTACTCCACAACGAAAATACTGGATGGAACAGCAGACATAGCCAGGTGAATAGATCCCTGACTAGGAGCCTGATCTACATACTAGTCCACAGATTCTGACTCAGGGATAGACAGTAGATAAATGCAGTACTGGAAAGCAGATTGACAGCACTGTCCCAAGGATGGTATGCATGTAGAGCAGTGGCTTTGGTTTTACTGAACAGTTTCAGGAATTGCCTGTATTCCTGTGGGACTATAATAATGATGGTGCCCTAGGACTCTCAGTAATGGCAGATTAAGAAGGGAGGGCTATATACTGTACCTACATCCAAAATATGATGAAACAGGTTTTCCCTCTCTTCGTGATATAATAGGGTTATATTGTTGTAGTCGGGGATGATCTAACACCAGTGTACAAACCAGTCAGTTTTGCTATTCCGCGTGATATCACACCACAAATCTGTTCTAATGCACATTTCAAATCTCAGTGCCAAAGTCTAATATTTGTATCTGTATGATTTTCAGTCGGACAGAAAAGCACTACGTAAACTACATCTTGAAACAGGTATTCCAGTGAATGGTATCAATGCCCAATTCGAGAACGAATTGTTCTTTTGAACTGGATCTTTTCAATGAATCAGTCAGACCAGTTTTCAAATCTAAACGAATCAAATGTTTTGTAAATCCACGTAGTGCACAGGTCAAATACTTGTCAAATTATTATATAAAAACAGCAACATTTCTTGATTCACTTACTTTTGCTTTTCATACCCTGTCTGTAGCCATGTTGCCCTTAGTGCCCCTCAGCATACTGTAATCCATATCTGTGCTATGTGCATATGCCCGGGGCACGGTGACTGGCTGACTACTCCCAATTCCCGATGGCCGAAAACGATACTTTTGAACCATTTGCTGTATTCTCTGACCCCACTAGATGGTGTCCTCTGTTCAAAAATGGACTCAAAGTATGCCCCAAAGTAACCCAAGACCACCACCTAGTGGAAAATACAGCAAATGGTTCAAGAAATGTTGTTTAGCTCTTCGCTACTATGAAGTTTGGCATGTTCAGTTGAAGTAATTACTAAGCAATTCTCATGGGACTCATAAGACTCCTACCAGATGTTTATGATACAATTAATTAATGTATTGTAGCACAAGTGAGATGATTCTGCATCATCCTCATCCTCTGTTTTGCCTCCCTAACCTTCCACCATGCAGCCTTACTCTTCTTTTACCAGCTGTTGATCCTGTTCATTTCTTTGTTTTTCTTCCATTGTCAAATTGTAACACTGTGTTGTGGTCTGTCACTACATGCTTGCCAACTGAAGGTTCATGAGATGCACCTCTGAGCTGTTTTAGAGAACTGGTTGATTGATCATCGGTCGATCTAACACTTCATACATTCCCTTCTGTTTTTCCATTTCGTTTCTGTTCCATTTTGCATGTAATGACTTGTACAATGAACTAATGCCTAGATGTTTTGGAGGGTAAGACTATTCAACAGAGAACCGGTATAATACATTTTGACCAACATGACATTAATAATTGATAATGTAGGAATCAGCAGATGATTGTACATAATCATTTGCAAGACTCTGCCAAAGCATTTGCAATTTGAGCAAAGGAATGAGACTTTGCATTTATGATGTGCAAAAGTGACTCGATGTGGAGGATGTACAAGTAGTTATGAGAATTTCAGATCATAGAAATGTACCAAAGTGACTGAGAAAAACTGTAAATTCACACAGCAGTCATAACGAACTCAGTTATAAAAAGAGCCATTTGGGACACAATTTCCGAAATGATGCATATACAGCGCCCGGACAAAGTATTTCCGATTTTGCTTATTCATAACACATAATTGCTTCTGATCTCCAAACAAATTTAGTATACTGCAAAGGACACACAGCTTTTAAATGATCATTTCATTCACTGAGGGAGAAAAATTCACCAACACCTGTATCACGCATGTGACAAAGGAATTGGCCCATTAAACTTAATGTTTAGTTGTGCCACATTTAGCAGTAACAACTGCAATCAAGCGCTTGTGGTAAGAGGATATTAGTCTTTGGGATTGCTGTGGAGCAATATATACTAATTAAAAGTCATGAATTGCCAGTATAATGTAATTTAAGAAAAACTTGTTGAAGAGTAGTATGACATTTTGTAGAATTCTATTTCAAAACCAAGAAAATCTTTACATATTAGAAAATCTTTGCATATGCTGTTAATACAGCAGATGTGAGTCTTTATGATTGCAGGAATGACTGCTGTTTTAAGTGAGTAGAATAATACACAAATAAAAAGATGCCTGTCAATCTATCAGCATGTTTCAGCAAAAGACTGTGATACCTGGAATAGATTTTCCCCTATTTTGGACTTACTCCTAAAGGTATCAAAAAATCTGGCTTCCAGGCTCCCCAGATACAGAGATGTGCTTGATAACAGATGCTGCCTGTGTGCATTCTGGTATAGAAATCTACCCACTACATATATAGGTCAGCTGCAGAAGGTTCCTGGTTGCCATAGGAACGGTTAATCAAAGTTGTCTGCCAGTCCATACCAGCCAAACAGCATAGCTCTCCCCAAAGCTCAGCATCATTATAGCTCGGTAAGTGTACTTAACCCCTGCCTACCTCCTAGCCGGTCATGTTGACTTTACAAAACTTCGTTATATTGCTCAATATTAGTCAGTGAGTTATAGTTTTATTGTGTTATTAAGCCATCATAACCTTAGCATTGGGAGGGGTATGTGGGCCTTAACGATCAACAGAGGTATATTGTTTAGAGCCTGAGATCCTGGTAGGGCCTCTTTGGTGAACAGGTTGTGAGAAAGAGGCCAGACAAACTATGATCCAACAAAGCCTAGGAGAAGTACCAAGTAGGTAAAAAAAACATCTCGGAACTGTTCACCCAAATAGGCCAGAAGCAGCACATCATCTGAAAATAGCAGAGATGTCATGTCTGCCCCCCGTAGCAGATGCCCTACCAGTGACAGCTGTGCCTTGATATCCTGTCCATGAAGATCACAGAATGGAGCAGAGACAACATGACAGCACTCACCCTTCTCAGAGGCCAAGACCCAAACTGCTTCATTTTAAAGCCTGGAATGTGGGCACAACTGTTACCGTGTAGTTCAGAGACATCTGCTCCTTCAGATGACGAGGAGGCAGCTGAGGTGGTTTGGGCATCTGGATAGCACCCAAGGGAGCTGTTCCTGGCACGTCCCCCAAAGAGGAGGTCCCAGGAAAGACTCCAAAGATGCTGGAGGGAATATCCCAGCTTGTTTGGGAATTTCTGTGTCCCTTAATAATCTGGAGTTTGTGGCCATAGAAATGAAGGTCCGCTCTGGCCTGCTCAGCATGCTGCCACCACAACCCTCACCAGAAAGCGTTACTGTTTTATTTGTAAAGCAGGGTCAGAGCGATCCCTATGGAAGAAGTAAATATTTTTCTGGAAGCTGATTGAATGGCAGTAGGTGTGCTGCACTTTCTGCGGCTTCCAGAGTTTTAAAACTCTCTGACTCATTGATTTGTCTATCATGTCTATCGTTTCCACCATGTGGCCTTGTGCCTTTATAAAGAGAGGTAGCCAAATAATAAATTCTAACTGTGCTATAAGTAATTGTATTACCAACTGGAGACAATGTCTGAAAGGGGTCTGATCACAGAGAATCTCCAGTGTGCCATTGTTATAGTCACCCTCATTGAGAACAGCCCTCTGAGGTGCAGGGTAACATCAAATAAGGTCCTAAATTTAGCCCTGTTTTTGTATCATAATACAAGGTTAGAGGGTCCTGAGGTATGCTTTTAACCTACAAATCGCTTTGGAAAAAATGTTGTCAATGAAAATGCAGTCAGATGAACGAGGAGCTATGGAAAAGAACAAGTGAACTTATGCCGTGAGGCACCTTTCAGAGTGCTCATATTTTGCAATGAGGTGGATCAATTGAGATTAATGTTGATCATAATCAAAATTCAATGCCATATTGTTTCCAGAAAATGCAATAATCTTAGGACTGTATTTTATGTAATCGGTACAAATCTGGTTAGTACTACTAAAATACGATTTTCCGTTTCACCTCAGTATGTTGGTGTGCCTCAAATAGAACACCAATGTGTTTTATATTACTTAAAAATCCTTATTAGGCTATAGCGAAATCAAAGGCGTGTAATGAGACTGATGACATAAATGCACAGGAAAAGTCCGCTAGCTGCAGATGAGGTTCAGCAGACTCAGTGTCACTCCGGTTCACAGGGGCTGCTTGCCTTTCAGGAAGCCCATCTTCTCTTTTTGCAGAATCTCCATTTGTCGCTGTCATGTGACCACATTGGATCTGCCCTTCCTATGGAAACATTGTGTAATAGGGAGGGGGGAATTACGCACAAATTTCTGTGTTGACCTCCTCAGATAAGTTGGGGGAGGGGGGTGTTGGAGGAATGGGATTTACTTTCAAAGCATCCCCAGGGGACTGCATTACGGCTGTCACATCGCTGAAGGCATTCTCCTGGATCCTGCTCTCAGAATCCATCTGCATCCTGAGGATTCTCACCTAAGGAGGTATTATGGCAGGGATCGGGACTGAGGCCGGGCCTCAGAGCGGAGCAGCTGCTGCTTTACCGCGAGCGCTGTCACCTGACACGCATCCTCCACATCTCAGCGAGTCCGTGTAGCCGCTGGGTTATCTTTGCTTCAGGCCCATGTTGGCATCTGTGTCAGGCTGCTATCAAAGGCAGACCAGCTTCCCGTCCTCCCCGCGTCCAGCTCTGCCTGAGGTCACGCCATTGGGACCACTAGAGCACCTGCAGTGTTCGTGGGTGCTACTGCAGACTTTTTTCTACCCTTCACACTTGAGAAATAGTGACCTTTTAGGAATATACACAGTGTCCGTACACACAATTGACCACTGAATTCTCCACTCCTTTGAAAAAAAACTGTAATATTCTTGCTCAAAACGGACATGTTTCCAGGCACTAAGACCTATATGTGGACCTCAGTGACAAAACAAGCACTATGTGGAGTGCTTTATTTATTAATTTATTTTTAAACAAAATCAACAGAGAAATGCCTGCAGGGTTTTCCTATCCAACAGCACAAAGGCAGCTGCACAGCATCCAATCATATTGCTCCATTTTTCCCATTGTTGATGATGTACTTCAAGCGTTTGTCATGACTATAGAACAAAGGTCAATGAGCACAGCTCTGACAGGGTGACAGAAACATGTGTCTGGAGCTCAATAGCAGCATTTTCCCTGGTATTTATTGTGTTTTTGTTTTCGCCAGAATGCTGAAACGCATTGTTGCAGAAATACTGCAGAAACAGTGAAACGTTCAGTGCTGAAAGAGTCAGCATCCTCATGAGAGCTTGTGTCATGAGGTGGGTGATGTCTAGTGATCCCCTATGGTCTTTTTAAAGTTTATAGTGCTTTTCCTGAAATACAGTATTTGCTCATGTTGCTTTTTCAGCTCCACGTCCAACCAATAAAGTCATTGTAGATTTTCATACCTCTAATGTTTCAATCAGAGTTGGTATTTTCTCTTTTTCTTTCAGTAATGCAGAGAGGTATCATTAAATCACATTTATTTTGAAGGTATTTTCTGTGTGTTTTGTTTCAAGGTAAGGCAAAAGGCAGGGTGTGATTCCTTATTAAAATTGAACTAAGTAATTTACTGATAAGAAAGAACGACATAAGCTTATTTCATGCTGGTAGCAAAGATTACTAGGAACCTGTCCAAAGGTCTAATTCCAGGAGTGCCATTTAGCATGATACTTATTTGAATCTTTGAAGAAAAAATACATAACTAAATAATATCAAGAGACGTAATATCAAGAGATGTTCATGGGCATTTTCATGAACATTTCCGAACTGCCAAGTGCATCTCAGCCAGCCGGCCTTTCACAGGAAGTACCAATAGCTTGGAACTCACCTCAGGTTCATCTGTTGAGTTCTACACATAAATTGACTCATAAAAAATGGAGGATGAATTATTTTGCCGCACCGAAGGGCACAGGTACACCTCACCATATGAGGCAGACCAATATCTTCCCCAAGCCAGGACTCCAGGGAGGTTCTGGCTACTTAATTAGACGAGTTTATTGTTTGACGGCGGGCAGCCTATGAGCTGTATACGTTTGCTGCTCATGGGGCCCAAGTCAATACAAACGGAGTCGGGGTTTCTAGGTAATATATTGGCTTATTGGCACCCATCCTCCAGGGGGCAGCGGGGAACAGTTACGGTCCACTCAGTCCACACCTCCCGTGGACATTTCAGGTGCTCCCCTGCTAGCTACTAAGTCTTCCATACAGCTCTGCATGAGTCACGGTGAGGACATTGCGAGGTGATGATAGTCATATTCACACATAGTTCACACAATGGCCATTCTGGCCACAGGTGAGGATTTCCAGTCAATCCATAATAAGCAGGAAAACTGGATATAACCAATCTGCAAAGAGAAACATGCAAACCCCCTAAAGAAGAACAAATTCAATATATTTTCTTGATCTGTTTTATACTTATATAAACTTACTATATATAAATGAACACTCTAGTAATGAAAGTAGTCCCACAACCGCTCTACTGATTTTGTACTGTACTTGTACTGATGTACTGTATGCATTTGTTTAATATCAGTGGAAATACCATGTGTGTGTTCAAGGAAGCTTTATAAGTCTTGATCACTTCACCAAGTACTCATGGACAAAGGCAGATATTACTGATGCTTCCCGCTGTCTGTCAGAGTCTCACAGGGGGAAGCCCACGGATTAGCAACACAGTGCCAATTTCTCATCCATTTTCTATGGATCATGATACAACAGTGTCTTCCAACCCAGTCCTTGGGGACCTGCAGGCAGTCCATGCTTTTGCTCTGGTAGGGAGCTGGAAGGGAGCAAAAACGTGGACTGTCTGCAGGTCCCCAAAGACCGGATTAGGAAACACTGCTCTAAAAGAACACAGCACCTCTACAGTCTCTCCCCTACAGAACATTCACCCCCTCCCCTAAATGAAGTCTTAACAGGGATATTTTATTGGAACAACATTGAAACAGAAAGAAATTATATTCCAGTTTTCATTCCTTTTTATGTTGCAATGCTATAAACGTTTTCATCATGAACGAAATTAGCATCATCAGGTTATAGGCTTGGGCTGTCAATGAATACGGGAAATCTTTTGTGTTTATTTCCTGCATTCTCATGAGTGAAAAAAAACTATTGTACTACAGTGCAATCTCAGAAGTCAAGATGACAAAGCACAATAAATGTCCGAAAACTCCATATGCAAATTATTCCCTTCATCAAGATTGTGACGAGCAGGTCTTGTTTCCCCAAAAGTCATGGCACGTGGAGCATTTCTGTGATTATTCATCTGTTCTGCAAGAAATCTTCAGAAGCTGAAGTGTCAAAAACAGCTTGCACTCTAAGAGGTTATGTGAGGGTAGGAAAACTAAACCATGTTTTCTTGGCCTTCCTTGGCCCCAAGTTAGTTACATCCATTTTGGTTTCAGACTTTGACACGTACTCTGTGCCTGGGTGCTGGGAATGCTGGCCGTACTCCTCTAGAACACTGTATAGCTGGCTAGTTTCTTGGCATCTAGAGATGGTAGTTGCATGGTAATAAAGACTCAAGACTCCTGCTCAAGGCTTGGATGTAAACTGTGTCAACTAACAGGCCATAACTCTACAATACAGTCATGTTATTCTTCTAAATCTTTACATATGGCAGAATTTATTTATTTATTATGTAAAAGTGAATTTAATATATTTTATGTTGTTCAAAGTATGTCAAAAACAACTTATGTTGAGCACCATTTTCTCCAGCTGAAAAAGAGGTGGCAGATATTACAACAATTATTTAGATTATTATGATGAAATCAGAAAAAAACAGCCCTGTAGAAGAAAGTTTAGAGTACATAAAGTCAAACTTACCCAGGATGCAATTTCTTGAAAACAAACTTCCTTATAGACATTGTAGTAAAGAGGGCTGCTCAACAACCCATATTTAATCTTTGGAAAAAAAATTTAAATGATCACAAGCACAGCATCCAAACCCACTGAGCCACAGACCAAACCAACACACTTACTTATCACAACATTGTACTGATCTCATTAATTGGTGAAGACACAAGTTAGCAGGATAACCCTAAATATGTCACAGTGGCTCAGGGGGTACTCTCATACCCGGTCATACTGTGTACCCTATGTATCCCCTGACAGGCTCATTGTTACTCCTTTTGTAAATGAAAACCTTTACCAAATGTATTCTCTCCATGCAGTCTTAATTACTAATAATAAATCTTTGCATGTAATTTGATGTGAACAGCAGTCCAATGAGGCCAGATGTACAATAACAAGCATTTGAATTCAAAACAAATATTTGTCATTTTAGTATTTATTTATTTGTTTTTTTTTTGTTTTTTTTTGCTTGTTTTTGTGATGTATGTCTCAACGTTGTCTTGCAGTCATACACCAACAAAGTACTTGGACTTCTGGTCCTTCAAAACAATCACAAGCCTCGGACCAGATACATTTTAAGTAGGACACTATATCTTGGAGGTACTGCCACCTTTTGGATCAATATAGTAGTACCACTACTGGACGGGCTTCACTTTCACATTTGCTTTTTCAGGCTGAAGTAATCTGTATATTTAATGAGTAAAAAAGGAGAGCATTGCAGGAACCCTGAAATAAAGTACATTCCATGTAATAAATGGTCTCCCCGAGGAGAATTTTCTCGGGTATGTCTCGTGTCATAACGAGAAGAATAAATTGGACTAATGGCAGGATGGCTTCCCAGAGGCATTTCAGTATGGGACTCTGGGAATAAGATGCTTCCTGTGAAATGGAATGAAATGGGCTACAGATTTGTGCCTTGGTGATTTGTTTCACAAATATTCATTTAAACTTGTTACATTGGCCTGTCCACGGGCTTCAGGAATTTTTTTGAGGTTTAATAAACTGAAGGGTGATGTTTTGTGCAAGGGTTACCCGAAGAGTCAAGGACTGTTAATTTTATGAAGTTTCTGAAGTAACTTTTAAAACTCATATACAGTAAATGTCTTATTGTCTGACTATATATCTATATGTTTTTTGACTGAACTCAAAAATCACTGTTGTACACTAAAGAGTGCTGCAGTAAAGCAGACACAGAAGAGCACTGAATTTAGCAGAAAAAAAACTGTCCTGCAACACTTAGCATCCATATAAATAAATAAAAAAAAAAAAAACAGGAAAGGACACAGTGGATTGGACTGGATGCCGCATTTGTTTTGTGTTTGGTCCAAACAGTAATTATGAAAAACATGTGTTTTTTGGCAACTGTATAGTGTATAATAGATTATATATAACATGGTGTATAATTAAAAAAATAATAAAATATGCATACAACATTTCAGTCATGAATGTTTTCTATGCTTTGTGGCTAATACCGGTGCCCCTTGGAAAATATAATAATATACTTTAATTGAAAGCAAGTTAAGTAAATTCCTCATAACAGCTCGTAATTGGCTGGTGTGCTGCAGACCAGATTGCTAAGAGATATACTTAAAAAGATCTAATTGGTTATAAATTATTGAGCACTAATGTTGTAAAGTATAATCACAATGGTGTGGAAAGCAAACATCTAAAGTTGTTATTTAAAATGCAAATAAGGCAGTTTAGCTTGCTGAACAAAGCAGTTTCCAATGCAATACTGAATTTCATATTTGGGAAAACAAACCAGCTCTAAAATGATTTATGTGTTTATGTAATGATGTTCCATTGTCCTAGACCTGTTGTCCTGACTCTCCACTTTACAAAGAAGGCTCCCTGCAGATCAATATTCATTTTATTTTATTTTCCCCAGTTCAAACTGAATACATTGGACTTCAGGTGCAGCAGGACCCCCACAAGCAATAAGATATGATTGTGTCAGGTTCTTTAATGATGAGGAACAAGAACCTGGTATAACAGAGAACTGGGTACCTGAAAATACCTCCGTGGGTTTGTAGCTACCTGCCAGATGCTGACACGCTTTTAATCTCCCTGCCTCATAGCAGGTCGCATGAAGCTCCAAAGTTCTCACATAAATAACACACATTTGGTAAATTGCTTTGTCATTCTGGAAAACTGAAAGCTGCACACTCATGCTACTGGCCTGTTACGCCACATCGCTGTTTACCTTGCTCTTCTCTGCTTAATGGTGCATAACCCTGTGTCTAATGGTGCCATAATACACTCATTATAGTAAACAGTCATGTTTGATCAGCTGACATGCACATTTTGTATGACACATGAATTTGATCTTCGTCGAGTAAATGTCTGATATATTTGTACATGTTTGTCCAGTATTATTCTACCCAGTTCTTAAATAAACAGTGACCAGTGGAGCTCGGTCTACGTGTAGAAGGTACTGTGCCTGTATTAGAGCAACAGTTGCAATGAGGGCAGACACGACTCCAGATTACATACAGGGAGATAATCACATAGAATCAAATAAGAGCATAAGCAATGAACCTCTACAATCAGTGCTCATTTATCTTTTTCAAAGAGACTCTTGAAATGTAGATAAAAGTCTCATTGATAAGCTCAAAAAAAAAATCCTTCGGGCAGTGACACTGACAGCTGTAAGTGCAGCCTGGCACCACAGCCTTGCAAAGAGAATGTCACGTCGCGTGGATTAAAATATTCAGCTAAGGCAGTTTTGGAATTAACAACAGTCTGAAGATGGCGAGATAATTTTCCAATTACCTGAGCTGACAATAAATCCTTGCTGCTCTTGATGCATCAGAAAATGTACTGAATATCTGCTCACAGTGACAGGCAGAGAATTACGTATGCACCAGGAACATCTTAGTCATTCTTCTCCGGATAAATTAATTCAGCATCTTGTAGATTCTTCCCCCTTCACTTCAAAGTAAATTGACAGACCCCATTGTTTCTTCTTGTTTATGTCCTCCTTTTACCTTATGAGTGCCTTTGTCTTCCACTCAGTAGTATGATCAGTAGCCGCTGGCATTCATCCGTTACATTTTCAGTCTGGCAGCAGGCTGAGCTACACGCATTATAAAAAAATAATAAAATACTATGTAGGTCACAGACACATTCAGCTTTCTAACACATCCACCTATATCCTGTAAGTAACGCAGTGGGATTTAAATAAACAAACAAACATCCAAATAGATAGATAGATGATTGAATGAAAACTGGTTGTGCTTTATCTCAACAACCTAGGCCGTGAGATCTAAATTAGGAGTGATAATTAATATAAGTGATATAACCTAAATGACTATTAAATGCCGTTAAAACATGTCTGCATGTAGCAAAACTTTCTAACATAAACTTAAAATGCCGATTCATACCCTAATACAGGGGTGGCCAATCTTATCCGCAAAGGGCCGGTGTGTATGCGGGGTTTCACTGCAACTCCCTAATTAGATTACTAATTAGAGGACTGATTGGCTGAAGAGTCCTCACACCTGGGTTTGAAC
>JAODJW010000094.1:21303362-21320141 GCA_026777045.1 Hyperopisus bebe
TAATTAGAGGACTGATTGGCTGAAGAGTCCTCACACCTGGGTTTGAACAGCTGACCTACAGGTTATCCCAAAAACCTACATACACACCAGCCCTTTGTGGGTAATATTAGCCACCCCTGCCCTAATATGACATTATCTTTTATTCAGAAATAAAATACATTACATTTCTTTGGTACTGGCTATTGCCTTTTTCATGTGTCTTCCATGCCTCTGCTTCTCTCTGCACAGTGGGGCCTTTTCTTGGAGCAGAGGCAGCATGGAATCCTCATGCTGGTTATCAATATTCTTCACCTGCCACCCTTGGCTGTTTATAATCATAATCGCTCACTGCATATGGCATTGGAACCTCAAAGAGCATGTCTTTCAGCCCCTTGCTATATCCCCTTGTATGGGGTCCCTGGTGCTCAGGATTTGGCGCCCTCATTGGCATGGCCCAGGTTTCATTCATGGTCAGGGAATGCCAAGTGTCAGCTTTTGTCCCAGGTGGTGTGGGGCTCAGGGGGTTCAGCCTCAGTGCCTCTGACTGGGAAGTCGCCAGCTGGAATCCCATGCTCAGCTTGGGATAATCCCATTGCCATTGGGTCCCAGAGCAAGGCCCTTAACCCCCCTACCATCCAAAACAATAAATAAATTCATATTGATTTATTTATTAAAATTGCATAATATTATATGGTTATGATGTACAGTATTATATATGTTTCCGTAATAGAACTAGGTGTTATAATCCCTGACAATTTAGCATAGCACTTGCTTGAGCAGGTTGTAGATGTCTTCTTTTGATGAGGTGAATTTGATGATGACCATTTAGTGATGTTTCCACTAATACGACGCATCATCATTTGTGCACCCCGGCTTCATTGGGTGTTTCAGCCTTTTATCACAAGACACCCTCTGCTGAGGCAAACCCACCACAGGCTGATCAGACCTGGGTGTGTGTCGCATGGTGACTAAGTGGCCATTTGGCAGCCCATACTGACTCCTTTCGCTTCAGCCATAGCCAATGACTGCTCCTTTTGACGACAATGCATGGCAAGATCCTTAACTGCCTTCCGTTGGGCCTGTCCTCTGATGCCTACTTCTTTCAGCAGCCTTGTAGCCCACTGCCACTGGATGCACCTTCACATTCCAGCCCCGCTTCACTGCCTCAGCTTCCAAGTTTGCATACCACAGCTTTTTCCTTTCATATGCTTTGTCGATGTCATCCTCCCAAGGGACTGTGGAATGAGGAAGAGACAACGGCAAGACTTGAACCAGAGGACCAGATCTGGGAGCAGGTTGGTGACTGCGATGTCGGGTGGGAAAGTGAGTTTGATTTAGGTCAGCACACATTTCCCAATCCTTAGCTGTATTCAGCAGGCACGAGTTGGGTGGTGAAGCCTTGGTCCACTGTTTCTCCCCTTCCCAGATGAAGGATATTAGTTGTGGGAAGGTGGTCTGGGCATTTAGGGGGGTGGCGTTGGCTGACACTCTCTTGTGCTCTAGTGTTGAAGCCAAGCACCTCAGTACTTGGTTGTGGCGCCAAGTGTATCTTCCTTGCATTATGCTGTTCTTACAACCTACTAGGATGTGTTTGATGGTTGCTGGGGCTGCATATTGGTGACAAGCTGGCCAAAGATGTAGGTTTTTTGGAGAGGGCAGCACATCACATGTGCTGCCCTGTATGTTTCTATGTTCCATAGCTCGCTCCATGTGTTTTTTTTTTTTGTTGCTCTGTCCCATCTCACTTTAGGCAGCAGCCTTGCTGGGTTTGGGAGACTGCACCTGCACATCTGGCTGCTTCCTCCAGGTGGCGCACCTCCTCCACCACCAGATGCCAGCATTTATTTGGTGTAGCCTTTTGTTATGTGGGTGTTGTTGCTCCCAAACCAAGTCCCCCTCTGACATGTTGGATTTTCCCTATAATATCCTGGTGTCCGTGGGCAGCCTTTGCTTCTGCTACTGCTGAAGCTGGGTCCCATTTCCTCCCTGTCACTAAGATAGCACAGCATCTCTCCTCCACAAGGCTTGATATAGACAGGGAGACGGCTCAGTTCCCATCCCAGCCTTATGCTGCTGAGGCATCTTGGTAACCCAAGCCACTTCCTCACTTGTGCCCTCACCAGTTTCTCCAGCCATTTGGCAAGGGATAGTGTGACCTCATAGATGGTAATTGGCTACATGAGACAGGGCAGCACACCAAATTGGAAGTACCACAGCTGCAACTTTCCAGGGAGAGCAGTGTTGTTAATTTTCTTGAGGCACTGATTGTTCCACCTGTTCCTAGTCTTTGAAGTCTGTGGTGCACCAATGTCCAAGGCTTTGGATGGGCTTCTCCAGGATTGTTGGTTTTGGCTCGCGATTTATGCAGGATCTCTCTTTGGTGAGCTGACCTTTGACAATGGAGATGCAGCGGGTTTGATTTCCATTCACGTCCATTTCATGTTTTCCTGGAGTTTACCCAGCAGGCATTTGGTGCATGGTTTTGCTGTTGTGATTGTTGTCATGTCATCCATGTATGCCCTGATTGGAGGAAGACACAGCCCATTTTCTAAATGTTCCCTACCAACCACCCACTGTGATACCCAATTAATGAACTCCATTGCCATGGTGAAGGCCAGGGGAGAGATGGTGCAGCCTGCCATCATGCCAACCTCAAGCTGCTGCCTGGCAGTGGTACTGTCCTGTGTTGTGATGCAGAACTGTAGGTCCCAGAAGTAGGCTTTAACTAGCTTTGTTATTCCCTCTGAGACTTCATGTGGAATTGATGCGAAGGCATTGCCAATGTCTAGGAAAACCACATGCAGGTCTTTATTTTCCTGTTTGGCTGTCTGCACCTGGTGCCAGATGATGTTAGCGTGTTCCAAACATCCTGAAAAGCCTCCTACCCCTTCTTTCTGTACTGAGGAGTAGACAGAGTTGTTATTCTGCAAAAACACTGCAAATGGACAAATAAAAGTTATGGACAGAATCGGTGACAAAAAGCAACCCTGGCGGAGTCCAACACCCACCGGGAATGAGTCTGACTTACTGCTGGCGATGCAAACCAAACTCTCACTCCAGTTATACAGGGACCTAATAGCATGTGACAATGGACCCTGCACATTATACTGTCAGAGCACCTCCACAGGACCCCCCTAAGGACACAGTCATATGCCTTTTCCAAGTCCTCAAAACATATGTAAACTGGTTGGGAAAACTCCCATGAACCGTGCAGTATCCTTGTGAAGGATGTGACGGGAACACATCCTCCAGTCCCTTTTGTTAAAGACTGGGACCACCACTCCAGTCTGCCAATCCAAAAGTACTGTCCCCAACCTCCATGCAATTTTGAAGAGTTGCGTCAGCCAAGTGCGCCAGTAGAACAAAGCAGTAGAGGTGTCACTATTATAGTATAATCCCATTATAGTGGACTCGCTTATAACGGAATATCATCTATAGCCTAACGGTATAACTCATGAACCCTCAATTGGCAAGCGTATATTGACAGAGCACAACACAGTGTTACAATTTGGCAATGGAAGGACAACAAGGAAATGAACAGGATCAACAGCCGGTAAGAAGAAGAGGAGTAAGGTTGCATGGTGGAAGAGTAGAGAGGCAAAACAGAAATAGAGGTAGAAGAGGCCAAGAACAGAGGCACATTCCTGATGAAATGAGGGCCACACCAGTGGACCGTGTCCTCAATTATGGCCTTACGATGGCTGAGGCTGGTCGAAGGGTACAGCCAAATGTTGGGAGAACAACCATGTCCTCAATCATTCAAACGTTTCATAAAGACAACATCTATGTAATCCAACAATGTGCCCTGCTCTGTAATATTATATACTTACTGCAATGCTTCATGTTACAGTATTCTCACTTGCATTTCATAGTGTTTACTTTATACAGTTACATATACTGCTACTACTACTGTTCGTCCTTCATGGTCGAAGATGACCATGGCTCCAAGTGAAATGAAAGAACTGTGGGTACGAAGGTGACTGATGAGGCCAATCCGGGCCCAGAAGGTACGTCCACATGTGGGACACACATGGGTGGGTGCTGAGGTAGAGGTGGAGGCAAGTCTGGCCTTGTGTGCGGCTCGTTTGGTTTGCGCATCTGTTGAGGTTGAGGTTGTAGCCCAGTGTTTTGAGGGATGTTTTCAGGCTCTCTTTCAAGCGTTTCTTCTGTCCCCCAGCTGTACGCTTGCCCTGGCACAGTTCTCCATAGAGAAGTTGCTTCGGCAGTCGGTTGTCTGGTTGAGCTGTTTGGCGTGTCTGTTGTAGACGGTCCAGGTCTCACAGGTGTAGAGCAGTGTTGTAAGTACCACTGAACGGTAGACTTTCAGCTTGGTGGTTAGGCTGATAACTCTCCGCTCCCAGACATTCTCTCGGAGTGTCCCAAAGGTGGCACTGGACTTGGCAACCCTGTTGTTGATCTCGGCATCAATGTTGACGGCATGAGAGAGGGTGCTGCCCAGGTAAGTGAAGTTGTCGACTGCCTGAAGTTGTTGCCCTTTCACTGTGGTTCATAGTAAGGCTTGCCAGGTGCAGGCTGGTTCATGACTTCGGTCTTTTTGGTGCAAATGGTGAGACCCAAGTTGTCACTGGCTTTGGAGTAGCAGTCCATTTCATACTGCATCTTCTGAGGGCACAGTTGTCAGCGAACAAAAGGTCTCTGATAATGGTCTCTTTCAACTTTGTGATAGCCTGCAGGCGTCTGAGGTTGAACAACCTGCCGTCAGTCCTGTATCTGAGGCGGACGCCATCTTGGGAGCCCTGGAATGCATCGGTCAGCAATGCGGAGAATACCATACTGAAGAGTGTCGGGGCAAGAATGCAACCTTGCTTGACACCGTTGGTTTGAGGGAAGGCTTCTGACTCGTCACCATCGTCGAGTACTTTGACCATCATGCCATCGTGGAACTGTTGCACCATTGTGATGAACTTGCTGGGGCAGCCAAACTTCTCCATCATTTTCCATAAGCCATCTCTGCTGACTGTATCAAAGGCCTTAGTCAGATCGACAAAGGTCACAAAGAGGTCGCTGTGTTTCTCTTGGCACTTTTCCTGAAGTTGGCGCGCAGCAAATATCATGTCAACAGTTCCAGATTCAGCACAAAAGCCACACTGACTTTCTGGGAAAGAGGCCCTGCTCAAGGTGTAGAAGGAGGCGGTTGAGAAGGACACGAGCCAGAATCTTCCCTGCAATGGACAGTAGAGAGGTGCCCCTGTGGTTGTCACATTGCTGCCGGTTGTAGATGTGGACGATGCTAGCATCCTTCCACTGCTGGGGAACCTCGCCTGCACGCCACATTGACTGGAAGAGCCTTGTAAACCTTAGCAGGAATAGCGTCTGATCCTGGAGCTTTGCTGCAGGAGAGCTGCTTGATGGCCTTTCTGACTTCTGTGGGGGGAGTGTCAAGGTCGTTGTTAATCTCTACATGAGGTAGGCGTACGATGGCCTCTTCGTTGATTACGGCAGGGCAGTTGAGGACCTGGTCAAAGTGTTCAGCCCATCTCTCCAGGATCTGCTTCTTCTCTGTCAGCAGCTGGGTCCCATCTGCACTGAGGAAGGGGGAGGAGCCGTTGGGCTAAGGTCCGTTGACAGCCTTCAGAGCGTCATAAAAATGGTTGGTGTTGTTGCTGTCAGCGTAGCCCTGAATTTCGTCAGCCTTCGCACTGTACCAGGCATCCTGCATCTCACGGAGCTTCTTCTGGACCTGCTGCCTGGTGTTGGTGAAGGCGTCTTTCTTTGCTTGTGAGGAGGGGTCATTCTGGTGTGCTCTGAACAACTGGTGCTTCTCTGACAGCAGTGCCTGTATCTCTTCGTTGTTCTTGTCGAACCAGTTTTGGTTTCTGCAGATAGCTGGCCCGAGGTGTTCGAGAGCACAAGAGTGGACAGTGTCTCTGAAAGCATTCCACTGCTCTTCAATACTGGTCTGGTCACCCGGTGTGTCGGGCATTGTTAGCAATATCAGTTGATAACACATTACACGCGGTGCTTTACATATAAAACTCCGTAGCAACACGTCCACAGATAAGTTGGACGTGTTGCGACCGATTTAATGAACCACAAATGAGAAGTAGTGCTTAAACAGTATAAAACTACAACTTTCCCTGCTATTGATAAAAGACGCAGCCATCTCGGATTCTGAACTCTGGACCCTCTGTGCTGCTCCAAGATATTTCTCGGATCTCCGAGAAATGGGAGCATGCATGTCGTCACTTCCGGCTTCAAAACTTGGAATCCGACTCGGAACATGAGTTCCCAGGGCAAGTGGAACGCACCAAAACTGCCCAAAATGGGTTGACAGAGACATTTCAGGGATTTTGAGTCATTCTGCGCTGCAGATGGGTTAATTTCATTAAAAGTTTTAATCAGATTAATCATGATGATGGATTAGTCCGTGTTAACCCACGTTAATATTATATCATAAAAAGAACAATTATTCAATGAATTGTCAGAATCATCAGTAGATTGCTCAATTTTTGATATAGTCGACAGTGACAACTGTGCAATAGAGTCCCAAGAAGGAGCACCTTCCAGCACCCAATCCAAGGCCTCCAAGAAGGCCGAATTCTCTGAACTGGTTTCGGGGCATGAGCACAGACAACAATTAGAGCCTGTCCCCCAACTTGAAGTTGAAGGGAAGTGAACCTCTCATTCACCAGGGTGAACTTCAGCATACTGCAGCGTTTAGCACTGAACCAGGGGGCTATGAGTAGACCCACACTTGCCTGACTCCTCACACTTAGGGCAACTCCAACAGAGTGAAATAAACTCCAGCCCAACTACAGGTGTTTGGTGTCAGAGCCCGAGACATATGTTGAGGAAAGTCTAACTCTATCTAGATGGTACCTCTCTAACTCCTGCACTAGCTCAACCTTCTTTACCACCAGAGAGTTTACATTTCATGTCCCTAAAGCCAGGTCCCTGCCTTCAATTGCTACCTAATCTATATTAGACCCCCATGCCCCCCCCCCTGCAGGTGGTGGAGTGACAGGAGGGTGGACTCATGTAATTTTTTTGGGCTTTGCCCGGCCAGGCCCCATGGTTAGAGATCTGACCAACAGGGACTAGCCCTCGAGCTTACCCTTCAGACCTGGCTTCAGGGAGGGGCCCCAGTCTCCCTAATCTGGACATGGTTGCAGGGTCCTTATTATTTATCACCAAGGGGGTCTTTCTAAATTACAATGTATCTGGCCGCTGAATTAGTACTAATTTGCCTCGGGATGTATATCATGAGCTATTCACTAAGTCTGTGAAATTTAATGTGGATCATAATATGATTTATACCATAATTTACCGAAGGTGACAGTATCGGGTACTGTTTGTAAGGTACAGCCACATTTCAACAATTATGTTTTCCTTGAATATGGTTTCCTTGAATATGAAGCCCAGAAATATGCTGACACTTAAAAACATTACCATGTAAACAGGCTGTTTGAGAGAAGTTGTTTTTCCAGAATGGCTTTACCGGCTTTAATTTAATGGCTTCTGTCACATTTTTCACTACGTGGCTGTACCCTAGTGCTCCATCACTATTCCTTTTCCGTTCCACTTTGTCATACACTGCCGTACTCAGTTTTCCCGACTTCTAGGATATTAAATTATTTGAGGGATACATCATAATTCGGACAAGAATTTTTGCTGCTGTGGAGAATAACCATAATAAATAGGCTAGTTATGTTCATTTCCATACCTGCGCACCAAATCAAAAATATAATAAAAATATTTCCGGTTCTGTATTTGTTACTGATGTTCAAATTATTTTTAGGACAATTTACTGCTCAGGACAAATTATGTCCACCAGATGTATTAATATTGCAATTTACACATAGTCATGATATTTAGGCTAGGCTACTTGTACAGTACTTTGTCACGTCAGGTGGATTTCCCCAAGCTGGGGTGTTTATTAAAGGAAACAGGCAGGATTGCATGTTTAGACAGGTAATAATGACCTAACAGACGCTAATATACATGACTCAACAAAGGGCAAGGCAGCTGTGGCTGGTTAAGAAGAGGGTAGCAACAAGAGGTAAGAGTAAAAAGACTCAGGTACGGCTGGTTTGGAGCCATGCCCAGTAGAAATGCAGGGCTGGATGTGACAGTACCCATCCCCCAAAAGAGCATATTGGGTGCACCAGGCAGGCCAGGGAGGAGACCCAAGGGACCAGACGAGAGACTGGGCACATGGGGTCATGACCCACAGCAGGACCAGGGACACTGGACACGGTCAAATACCAGAAGACTTTCAGGATCAAGGACCTAGGGAGACAAATGAAATCAGGACCAGGCAAGAAAAATAGACAACCATGACACCAAAGGGACGATACCAGACACCACTGGGAACACTCAAAACACGACACCATAGGTCAAGGTAGGACGTTACTTGAACCTGGAATGAATGATGAGTCACTGAAGGACAGAAATAACATCCACAGCACTGAGAAGCAAGTGGAAGGATGGCTGAAGAACATCGAGAAATCCGGACTCCCTGGGAAGTTTAAGGCATGGCTATACCAACATGGCCTGCTACCCAGATTGATGTGGCTGATTACAGTGTATGAAGTTTCATTAACAGCAGTGGAAGGAGTGGAGTGGAAGATCAACAAGCACCTCAGGCGGAGGCTTGGAGTCCCTCCAAGCTTCATGTCAGTTGGGCTATACATCAGGTCTGGGCAGCTACAACTACCTCTGTCATCCCTGGTTGAGGAATTCAGGGTGGCAAAGTGTAGGGTCACCATGACCCTCAGGGACTCGAGAGACCATAAGGTCCGGGAAGCAGGGGTAAAGACTAGATCAGGACGGAAGTGGGAGGCCTCTACAGCATTGGCCCAAGCGGAAAGAAATCTCCAGTTCAAAGACATCATTGGAGCACCCTGCATAGGCAGGCAAGGTCTGGGGATGACCCACTTCCAAAAGTGGGGAAAAGCTAATCCAAGGGAGAGAAGTTCCATGGTCCAGGCAGAAATAAGAAACCTAGAGGAGGAGCGAAGGAAGGCGAGAGTGGTGGAGCTAGGTTCCCAGGGAGCCTGGACAAGGTGGGAACTCCCGAAGAGGAAGCTGACATGGGCAGACCTATGGAGACTTGAGCCATTCCGGATCTCTTTCTTGCTCAGAGCCGTCTATGACACCCTACCAACCCCTGTGAACCTGCACAGATGGGGCATGAGAGACGACCCAATGTGCAGGCTCTGTGGGAAAAATGGAACCATGGCACACATCCTGTCAGGATGCAAGATTGCTCTGTCCCAAGGCAGGTACAGGTGGCGCCACGATAAAGTGTTAGCCGTGCTCGCTGAGGCAAGAACCCAGAAATGCCAACCTACGGGCAGGCCACCACCTGCCATCACATTTGTCAAGGAGGGAGCAAAGCCATCAAGGGCCACTAACATCAGGGCAAGTGTTCTGCAGTCAGCACAAGCGTGGGAGCTAAGGGTAGACCTGAAGAGAAGGCTCCAGTTCCTGGATGTCATTCACACAACCTTACGACAAGACGCAGTCCTGTTCTCCACTAAAGGGAAAAAGATCATCATTGTGGAGGTCACTGTGCCATGGGAGGAGGGATGTGAAGAGGCATTTGAGAGGAAATCTGAGCGCTATAGAGACCTGGTGCAGGACTGCAGGGACAAAGGATGGCAGACATGGTTATACCCGATTGAGGTAGGGTGTAAAGGTTTCCCAGCCCAATCAGCCTGGAAGTTGCTGACAGCAGTGGGACAGACAGGAAGTGAGAGGAAGAAGGCTGTACGAAGACTGGGGGAGGCGGCAGGGAAAGCCTACTGTTGGATATGGAGTAGGAGGGAGGAGGTAAGCTGGCAGCCAGGAGGGAGTGAGTAGTGGCTGGCCACTCCTGCTGACCCCCCAGCAGGAGGGTGTTATGGTTAAGGGTTGAAACACCCAGTGAGTGCTGGTAACCATCTGATGACACAACCTCCTGGCTAAAGGCTGCAGTCATTACGGAATGACGAAGAAGAGAGGCATCACAAGATGTATGTAGACACTGGGAGCAGACAGAAACAGGGCGAGGGACTGTAGGGAGAACAGACTGGATAAACAAAAGGACAGGAGAGACACATGGAAAGACCACCAGGAGAGTGAAAGGGATATCAGTGTGGACCACAAGGGGAACGGACAGGTTGAAGACTAGAGGAAAACAACAACCAGGTAAGACAGCAGGGTAAAGTCTGGGGCAGGAAAGGGCGTGAGGTCAAGTTGGGTTCTTTAAGGGTTCTTGCTGTTGGCGGGTTCATAAGACCAGGTGGCACCGCACACACAGTGGGACCGGGTGACTTCCTGAGACTTCTGATGCTGGAACTGGAACAGGAACCATGGTGGGAAGCTGGACAGAGTCCAGGACAGGAGCCGGTGGATGCTGAGAGGCCAGTGTTACTGCGAGGAAGTGGTGCCGTATAGAGGGGTGTCGTAGGGACCGCATAGTTGACCCAGGAGAATGGCTTTGGACATATCAGGTGAGAGAGAGGAACAGGACCAGAATAGAGACTGGAACCTGGACTGCCCGCTCTTCTGGCATGTCCCCACCTCCCTCATCAGGAGACGGAGACTTGCCCTGTCCTTCTCTTGGCAGCCCTCCGAAGTCAGTGATCCTTCCAAGACCTGGGGCTGGCGTGTTCAGCAGGGACCCACAGAGCAGAGCTCAGGGCAATGTCCAGGGATTCCACTCCATGTCCTCTGGGGCATGTCCTCTTGGCCTCACACTTCTGGGCTATGAGCAGCTGACATGGCAGTGGCTAAGTTGTTGGCTGCTGAAGTGTTAGGAACAGGGCTAGTTTTGACCAACAGAAGATACTGATGATGCGGGAGTCTGGATGGCCACCAGCCACCTTGCAGAGGGCTCTGAGTCCAGACATGTCACGGTGAACTCCAGTGAGAAGCCTGGCAACAGAGAAGGTTCCTCCTTTCCAGACCCCACCACACCCCCCTCCCCACAACCTCCTCCAGGAGGTCCCCGGAAAAGGCTATAGGGGGCAAAGGCTGCGGGCACACAGGCAGGTGCCAACAAGCTGGTGATAGCCTCAGGTGAGGAGGCAGGAGCCATCTGGACAGCGATGGTTTCAGGTGAGCCAGGGACCAACGAGGCGACCACAGGCTGGGCGGGAGCCGTCTGAGTAATGGCTGCAGGCAGGCAGGAGTCATCTGAACTATGGCTACAGGCAACACAGGCCCCACCAAAATAACAGAGTACTGATGGGGACATGGCAGGAGCCGAGATGAGGGCGGAATGGCCCTTCTGGGCAGCAGCAAGATGGGATCCACTACTGACGGATGCAACACAGCAGGTCTCTCTGGAAGCAGGCACAGCTGAGTGGGTACCCCTAGCGGCAGGCTCAGCCCGACGGGTTCCTCTGGTGGCAGGCGCAGCTCATCAGGAGCCTCAGGTCGCGCACTGGGACATGGCAGGGTCATCTGGACGTGGGCAGGACAGCACTGAAACACAGGCAGGGTTTATTCAAGACACTAGGAGGAGACCAGGGCAGAACAGGGACCTTCAGCAGCGGGCAGGGTAGGCTGGGGACAACCGGAAAAACCAGCAGTGAGCAGGACACAGCAGAGGAATCTGGCGGCGGGCAGTGAAGATGCACTCTCTTTGGGTTGAGCGTACAGAGAAAAGAATACTCTCTTACCTGGGGACAGGAGACACAGGAATCACCTGTGCAGAAGGCCGTGGGTGTGGGCCAGACACACTCCCTTGGGCCAGGTGTTGAGTGCACTGTGACTGTAAACTCTCCTGGGTCGGGCACAGCAACAATGATTTCCCATGGGCTGAGCACAGCGGTGGTGACCTTTACTGGGCCAGGCTTGGTGGGTTTCAACCTGGTAAGTGTCAGGACCACCTTGGTGGCCTCGGGACAGGGCGCAGACAGTGGGTCAAGGACTGTTGAGGCAAGAACTGTTGTTGATGACTGCGGTGCAGGAGCAGGCGTAACTGCCGGAGCAGACAGGAACATACACTGGCTGGGCACTTCCTCACTGGGGTCAAGCTTGGGTAGCTCAGGATGGGTAGCCACCCCTCCTGCTGGGCTGGACTCAGGCATTGTGGCGGTTGCAGCAATGATGTCCTTGGGACTGAATTCAGGGATTGCAGTGGCAACGGCATTAGAGAAGCAGATGGGACCGCTGCAGGTACCGCTTTCCTCCATCATTTTTGCCTCGCTTTCTTAGGTTCTGGGAGTGGGCAGACATCAGTATTGGGTGGCTGGGACTCAAGGAGCAGAGGCGAGTTTTCAGGGGAAGATGAGCAACCCTGACAAGCTTGTGTCCAGTGTTGCACCGTCTGCAGCGTCTCCCAAATGCCCCCTATCACTAGAGGATCCGAGGTCGGGGTGATGAGTTGTAGTCCGTCCCCTATCCAGCCAAGAGCCCCTATCCGGAGAGTCCGACGAGCATGGCTTTGACAGGTCCTCAGGCAAGAAAGCAGGGCAGACAATCTCTAGATTGGGTTGGATGGCCGCCAATTCCACACTAGTTCTGGGCCAGTACAATCACGGGTCACTGAGATGGACATTCTGAGGTATCAACCGGGGAACTAAAGGAAACAAGTCTTCCAGATGCATCAAAGAACAGCCACGGGGTCGTCTGTGCAGTTCAGTCAGCCACATCAGGTGAGCAAGGTATGAGCCAGGGACAGGCTGCAGTTCAGATTTCAAAGAGCTGGGACACGTAAGGTAACAAGTCTGGTTAACAAGAGGGCAGGAACAAGACAAAACAAACAAGACTCAGGCGTGGCTAGTTTGAAGCCATACCCGAGGGAAATGCAGGGGTTGGACTCGGAGGGCAGGGCTGGATGTGACATACTTTCACGCAATACAGTGGAACCCGCTTACTGTATAGTGATAGTTATATGGATCAAAAAGCTTGGGACAGAATCATTCATATACAAATACTGTTTAAATAATTTGCTTATAGGAATCAAGTAGTCCGCTTACATTGTTCATTTTGGGTTTTTTTATACATGAAAACATACAAAAAAAAATGAAAACTATAAATTCTTTTTTTTTTTTTACTTTACTTTGATAAGCCTGTTTTGCCTTCGGGTAACCCATGTTCTACTGCTAGCTACCTGAGGCTAATGTTGCGTGCACAGAAAGCATGACGGGTAAAAGAATGTCATTTTCTCTTGATGACAAATATAGTTTCATCAAAACTTATGATAAACTGGCAAAAACGGCAAAACTATAAGCTATATTTCATGTACAATTTTGTACCGTACTGAAGCACAGAGTAGACTGAGAAATGAGAACAAGAGAGGCGGACTGACAGGAACTTCTTTATGTTACTCCTTAACACAAAAACCATGCATGACAGGGAAACAGGGGGAAGCTACACTACACACAAATGGCGGGTAATTACACAATGGCTAAGTCACATGAGAATCGGGCAAGAACCAAATACAACCATAGTTAAAAGCACACACAACAACTGGATACGCAGCACAATACCTACACTAAAAAGTACAAACAGGGGCTATATACAGTACAAGATATACACAGGGCTACAGTATATACACACACTACTGTATTTTGAAAGAGTCAGTAAAATTATGAAAATAGTGACGCTGTCTGTTCTATTACCTTATATTCATGAAATAAATATAAAAGTCAATTAGATGTTAATCTACATGAAACATAAAGAAAAAGGAAAAATCAGTTATAATGATCATCCACTTATAATGATCAATTTCACCCAGACAGACATGACTACTATAAGCGGATTCCACTGTACTTTTATAAAATCATAGGATTCTGAACTGTACCTCATCTGGCTATTTCTCATGCTAGATATAACATAAATGTACTTGCACTCACAAATAATCTGTTTCATGTTATCCCTATATTATAATTCATTGTTCACATTTCTTGCATCTGGATCTCTTCTTTCTACACAGTGGACAGTGCACTCTGTTGTGTTATATTGTGTTTTACTGTCTTGATGTATTCACTTGAACTTTGGAATTATATCTTTGGGTAATTTGAACAATTTGTTTTCTTGTTTAATCATTTCATTATTGTCAATAATGATAAAGAAATAAAGAAAGAAAATCTCAGGTTGCTTTCCCTTAGACAAGACCGGAGTTATTTGAAAATGAGTTTATTATAATCAGTTGGAATATGTGTTTGAGCAAAAAACTGTTATTTTATTTTGATATATTGGTCTGTCACAGTTGCTATAGAAACAGCAGCATGCAGTACTGATAGCATGCAGATTTCACATTAATATAAACTGCCAGAAAATGTAACACGGTAAAATGTAACATTTTTTTTCTGGCACTTACAAATCAAATCAAAATAAGCAAGAAAAGCAAACAGAAAAGGATTATAACTGATTAATGTCCACGCAGTGCAGAGAGGGCTGAAGGTCAGTTTTTCTGGGAATTTTTTTTTTTTTAACTGCACAAAGATGAACAAATAGATGGACTCATGCACCACATATAGTGAATGAGTCTATTTTAAATATGATCATTTCGGGCTATTATTTGTTTTGAATAAAATAGCAAGTGCAGTGTAATAACACTACATGATCAAATTAGCCCATATAATTTACTTTAGGCAAGAGCATCAGAAATAGGGAGATCAGGGGTGACACCCCCCAAATATAGGCACACCTCTCCCCACCCGGCAAAAAACAAATAAATAAGAGCGTGTTCCTTGTCTTTTATCATGAATCCACACATTACTGTGCTGCCCATGCATTCTCAGAAAAAAGGATAAACATTTGTACCTTTGCTTGTCACTGGGGCTGTACCCTTGTTGTACAGACCAAGGCCTAGCCCCCCATGCAGCTAGCCAGGGATGTAAAGGTCAAGGCCTAGCATCCCATGCAGCTAGCCAAGAATTTACAGGCCAAGGCTTAGTGCCCCATGCAGCTAGCCAAGGATGTACAGGTCAAGGCCTAGCGTCCCATGCAGCTAGCCAAGAATTTACAGGCCAAGGCTTAGCGTCCCATGCAGCTAGCCAAGAATTTACAGGTCAAGGTTTAGTTCACCATGCAGTTAGCCAAGGATGTACAGACCAAGGCCTAGTGCCCCTTCTTCCTGTACCCCTCCCAGTCAATTGACCCAGTACTCCTGTCCTGTCACTGTCCTCCATTCCTCCTGTGAGTGTGAACTCTGCAACAGCTGTACTACTGTAGGGTTACCATGTTTGGTGAGACAAAAAAAGGAAGAATATTAATGAGTTTTTACATTTAATGACCAATCAGGTAGCGCATCTTTCATGAATATTAATGAGTTTTCCCTAACCACCCTGTAAAATGTAAATTTGTATCCGAGGAAACCTTGATATATGGGACCCTTACAGTTTACTCTCCTTTTAAGTCTAAACAAAATTGACACAATATACGTGTATACACGTCTTTTTCAACAAAAGTTACAAAACACTAAGCTAAAGTTTATTAAATTTCAAGCAAACAATGCCATTCACTGTTCACATGAAAACAAAATAAAGTGTCAAAATATTTTGGCTGTTGGTACTGTGATCAAACAGGCACTGTGCCATTGGCTGAGTTGAGTGAGAACCTGGCAGCTCGTTATAGTACGTCAGGATTACACATATGGCACAGGTAATGGTACGTGCGACAGTCGGGAGCACAAGTAATCACACTAACATACACATACAAGGGCTATTTACAGGATATACACAGGGCTATATACAAGGCTCGCGAGCATGCCAGGTTACTCATACAATACTTATATGTCTCAAATAATTACTTATTGTTAAGTAGAATATAAACCTTTATTTAAAAAGGTACTGTGAAGGTAATTGTAATTCATTTAAAAACTTTAATTGAATCATATAATTTTATTCATACATAGTTTGTGTGTGCTTTTGTGTGTGCGTTTGTTAATTAGTGTGTGTGTTGTGTGTATTTCATAATTAGATTCAGATTTGATTTTGCAGCTTTATGTAGTGCAAGCTGCCACTTTTTCATCTTCATGGAAGCACAACCTTGACATACATGCGCTGGCCTTTAGCTAGTCAGTACAGCAGGGGTTGTGGGGTTGAGCCCCATGTTGGGCATTGCTGGCTGGCATTTTGAGGGGTGGCGTGTGACTGGGTGATGGTAAGTAGTTGTGTCCTCTGCAGAAAGTCACATTTCCTTTGGGCCCTTAACTGTGTACAATGTAGCAAATATCTAATCAGCCAATTATATTTCAGCAGCACAATGTATAAAACCATGCAGATAAAGGTTAGGAGCTTCAGTTAATGTTCACACACAAGAATGGGGAACAAATGTGATTTCAGTGACTTTGAACATAGCATGGTTATTGGTGCCAGATGGCTGGTATGAGTATTTCAGAAACTGCTGCTCTACTGGAACTTTTATGTACAACCATCTCTAGGATTTACAGAGAATGGGCCAAAAAAGAAAAAAACATCCAGTGAACAGTCATTCTCTGGGTGAAGATGCCTTGTTGATGGCAGAGGTAAGAGAAGAATGGCCACCCTGGTTCAAGCTGATAGAAGAAGCATGGATCTGTCCTACAATTCAGGTTGTAAAGTACTTGAGTAATTTTACTTGATTACTGTACTTAAGTATTATTTTTGAGGATTTTTACTTTACTTGAGTACAATTAAAAATGAATACTTTTACTTAATTACATTTTTAAAGAAAAAAAAAGTACTTTTTACTCCTTACAATTTTATTTACAGTCAAAAAGTAAATTATTTTAAAATACAATGGTACCTCGGTTCTCGAACTCACTAGAACTCGAATTTCTTAAAAGTCGAACAAACCAGTTTGACCTAGAACTTGATCTGAATATCAGAAGTCGAACCGTGAACGCTGACCTAATAT
>JAODJW010000094.1:21329780-21343320 GCA_026777045.1 Hyperopisus bebe
GAGAGAGAGCTAAAGGCTAAAGCACTCAGTTCAGTTACCGGACAAGGATGATTCCAAGACATACTGAATCCACACCTTAGAACAATGTTTATGGGTAATCAATTGCAGGTATATAACACGTAACACAGATAATAATAAAAAGCACTTAAAAAGAAATTCTTAGACAACAATGAACAAAAATAAAACCTACTGTAAAATATATTTGTACAAATGATAAACATACACTGGCAGTTGATATATACATTTATTTTTATTTAGCTGATACTTTTGTTCGAAACAACATAGAAGTATGGATCAGAGAGAAGGGTCACCATGTCTCCCTGGAGAGACTGAAGTTAAGGACCTTGTTCAAGGGCCAAGCAGTGACGTCACTCTGCCAGTCACGAGAGTTGAACTGGCGACCTTCCAATCACAGGCTCTGAGCCATACACTACCCCTCACTTGTATCACTTTATTGTGTAATTAACTCAAGCATTCCATTCTCTTTGATGTAAACTTTGAAACATTCTGAATGTGCCTATTGTATGATAGTTTGCGTTTCCTCTACAGTCAGTGAAATGATTACATCAGACAAACACTAGATTAGTTTTCAGCTTTATTTTTCACATACGTATACATTTCAGTAATAGCCAAAGATAGCATTATATGTTATTTTGAACAAATGGCAAAGCTTGAATGTGACCTTACTGTAGGCAGCCAAATAGATTTCACTAGACCATCACTGACAAGAAGTCGCGGGTTTCAGGAACATAATAAACATCCAGATATCCACCAACCCACTCAAAAATTGTTACATCATGAAGGAAGCATTTTAGTTTGCCTTGTGTATTTTCAGCATTCATAGCACTGATGACCTGCGTTCACATTCCACATTATTGTGGTAGCATTGTTCCACCAGTGCAATGCTGCTTTCTAAGAGGAAAAACATACTACAAAGGTGGAAAACTTAAATACATTAAAATGCACTTTTTCATTAATAAAAGAGGCAAGTTGGGTTTTAATAAGCCTGTAATTGTTTAATACCCACACCTCCATTAAAATAGATTCCAACATATTATTCTATTGTAATTCTTTAATATTGGTGTATATTGGGCAAAACTGTAAATTGAAATTGAATTTAACACTACAAAATTACAGCTGCTTTTTTTTTTAAATAAAAAGCTAAATATATGATAAGAAAATAGCTGTACAGTGTATTATATTTAAAAGAAGAGCACAAAGAAAATAATAGTTTAGAGATGTCTACTTAACCACAATGACTTCGTCATTGTATTTTGGTATGTAATTTATTAAACCTTATTCAAACTAGTATAACCATCTATAATTATTTTAATACCTTTAAGAATAAGGTCGCGTTTACCTTCATGTTAAAGATGTTTATCTTTTAAATGGTCACCGGTGTCACCTTTCCCTGGGGAGATTCCAGCGAAAACGAATAAATAATAAACTTTTTAGAATAAATCTCTTTTTAGTACTCCATCAAAGGACAGAAATAAATACAAACTATGTAGAAGAAGCAGACGTGGAAGTATTCAAAAAAAATCACACGAGGAATAAAAAATTCCATTACTAAGATAATTCGCGGGGGGTGGGGAGGGGTTAGAATGTTGCGAAATATGAAATCTGCTAAACACCATTTCCTCTCGGTAGCGACAATATTTCTTCCAAATGAAGAAGTGAAACAAGTAAATCCCTAGTTTAAGGGCGAAATTTTGCGCCAGTTTCATTAGTTTATCCCTGGATGGGCGACATACAGCAGGCATATTACTTGTCTTTGTTACATGGGATGGAGCCGCTACTTACTCAGCAGTGAGGAAGATCCAACTTTCGGATGAATTTCCCTTTGTACCTTCTCACCCTCGGGATCTCCCAGCCAACTTTCTTCGCATCATTCTGTGTGATCGCCTACGTACTGGCAGGAGGAAACGCGGTTGGTCAAGGCTGGACACGTCAAAAGGGTGACATGGTCACTAAAAGTTGCGAATGTCTGGAATTAGTAAAGTAATTTCGGATCGTAAAGCCTTGTTGGAGTATCTTGAAGAGGACAATCCTCTACGATAAGTAAGTCGTGGAGTTGCGACGCCCCATGTTTGAGCAGACGGGGTGTAAAGTTAAACCAGAAATATTTTCTGACTAGCTAGTTAGAATGACTAGACTAAAACTGCGTATTAATTGCATATAGCTTATTCTAGCAGCGTTATTCTTTTAATTTTAAATCTTACCGACTTACTGGCAATCTCGTTTAGCGACGACGGGGCATTGCTCAGCGAGAAACGGATATTATATAGATTTACGGATTTTGTGTTAATGTAACTGCACTGTTGCAAAGGCTAATTTAAAACGGCCAAGTTTGAACATGTATGTTTACTATGGGTTCTGTTGCCGGATAAATTAGCTAATTAATTTTTTTTTTTTTTTTGCAAAATTTAAATGACAAGATGTGCAACCCATCTTTTTATATCTTACTTCATATACTTGATGCAATGAATGAATTATTCAGTGGAAGATCTCCGCACAGCGTGAGAGCACCTTGTGTGATTTACGCCCCATTTTCATTTGCAAAATTTACAATACGCTTTTCCATTAAAAACGAATTTATAGTGAGAATTGTGATAAATTTAAAATATGGTATATATATTTCTATGTTCTAACGTGAAATTGGTAAATAGGTAGGTAGGTAGTCTTTCAATTTGCTAGCGGACAACACTGGAGGCAGTTTAGGTAGTGATCAAGTAAACATTTATCCCAAGCTAGAGGAGTTACATGACACAGATTAGTGGTTGCCAACATTGACTTTAAAAGGATCATCACTGTGTATAGCCAACTACATGGAAAATTTACGGGAGTGACAATAATTACCTTGTTAATCCAGTACATAAATCCGTCGTCTCGAAACTTTTTATTTGCTTACGCATGGTGTTACAATCATTTCACGAAAATTACGACACGATCTTAAAAAAACTCGGTAATAAAAAGACGGGTTGAATCACGCTGTTTACTTGTACAACTCGCCTCTAAAATGTTTTCCCTTATTTCCTCTTGCAATCGGTACATTTCCAAACCTGTGGAAATATTGGGAGTATAAAATCGCTTGGTATACATTTCGTTATATTTCATTTTATGTTTCGTAGAAGTGAAGATTAACTTCATCTGTATGATATTTCTTTTTTTCTGTTTTGTTTTAGTTGTTTTCAGGATTTCAGGGGCGCCGAAATAAGTGATTGCATTTGCGAATAAAGGATTTATAACACACGTACCGCCTTCGCAAATTTGCCCGAGCAGTGCGATCCCGGATGGCTGCATTTTTGGTTGGTTTTGTTGCGTTGCTTCAGATCGTGCCAGTAATTAGCGAATCATGCCTTATAATCAGCGAGGTGAACGCAGACAATCCCAAACTGGACACCACTGAGTTTGTAGAGCTCTATCACACAAGCGGCAAGGCAGCCTCTCTAGATGGCTACACCTTGGTCTTCTATAATGGGAACGGAAATGTAGCTTACAAAGTGCTGAACCTTAGTGGCCACGCTACAGATGCCAGGGGGTTCTTTCTTGTGGGCTCTGCTGAAGTCCAGCCCAAACCAGCAATCATACTGCCCCCTAATACAGTGCAGAATGGGCCAGACGCCATTGTGCTTTACCAAGGCGACACAGGGCGGTACAGCGAGAAGATGAATATAACCACTGTCGGTTTGATGGATGCTATTGTATACTCAACGCGGCAGTCCATGGATGCAGAGTTTATGGCGGATATCCTGACACCAGGATCTCCTGCTTTTATCGAGGATGATTCAGTACATAAGAGTGACGAGTCCATGGAGCGCTGCTGGCTCTCCTCTGGCAGCTGGACCTTTCAGGTGGGGCTACCATCACCTGGTCAGCACAACCAGTGCCACTCATCCAATGGCACCACAGTCCAAATCAGCGAGCTCCGACTGGGAGAAGGACAGACCGAAGGGTTTGTGGAGCTCAGTATCTCCAAACCAGCAGATCCCCTGGTCTTGGTACTCCTGGATGGAAGAACAGCCACTGTTACCTTCAGCATGGATATCAATGCCCCAAAGGAGGGCCTTCTACTCATAACTTCAAAAGGAAGTGGATTGAAAGGTACGTTGACTAACCTGCGTAGAACCATGTAGCTGCATTGTCAAGTGGTGTATGGTAGCAGATGATTGGCCATCAGGTTGGTCATGTGACTGAAAAGATGTAAAGTGATTCTGCTGTCAAGTATTACATCAGAATCAGGTTTTTTGCCAAGTATGTTCACACACACACGTGGAATCCATCTTCGGTTGTCAGTGGCAACATGAGAATAGTCACATACAGTTTGGTTGATATATAAAATGTGCAGCTGATAAATGTATAAAATGTGCAGGAATGTATGTCAGTGGAAGGAATTTTGGAGTAAATACAATATGTACAGAACAATGAAATAAAGAGTGAGTTATATACATCATTGTTTTAATGGGGGAGGGTTACAGTGCAACTGAGGGGTAAAGGGGAACTGTGGGGGTAACAGTGCAACTGAGGGGTAAAGGGGAACTGTGGGGGTAACAGTGCAACTGAGGGGTAAAGGGGAACGGTGGGGGTAACAGTACAACTGAGGGGTAAAGGGGAACTTTGGGGGTAATGGTGCAACTGAGGGGCAATGGGGAACTGTGGAGGTAACAGTGCAACTGAGAGGTAATGGGGGTGTTGTAGGGGTAACAGTGCAACTGAGCTGAGGTCACTGGGGCAACTGTTTGTAAGGGTGATTGCGTGTGGGAGGACGCTGTGTTTGTGCCAGTCTATTTTGGCATATAGTGATCAATAGCTCCTGCTAGGGGGGAGGAGCTCAAAGAGGTTGTGGCCCTGGTGTGAGGGGTGATGATTTTTCCTGCCTGTTTCCTGATTTGGGATGAGTACAGCAGCTGATCTGTTCTGCAGACCTGATCATTTATTATTACATGTGCATGGTTTTCTGTACAGGAAGAAACCTTTAATCTTGGTTGTGTTCCTCAGGTGACTTGATGTTCTCCTCGGGGGACCTCTCCATACTGAAGCCTCAAGGGGCATCTTCTGGTGCTCTGGCAGTGTATGCTGGCCGAACGACAGACTTTACCATCGGTAGCGCGGTCAGCCCACTGGAGCCCCTGGACTCTTTTGTGTATGCCGGGCCAGACGCCACACCCAGCGCCAAGCTGACCGAAACTTTAATCCCAGGAAGAGATGCCTTTCAGATCCGCAGTAGGCAAGTCTGACTAATCTATAGTTTATAGCACTGGTCTGGGACTATCACTGTAAAACACCACTTACTCTAGGACGTCATTCTTTTCAGTGTCGAACTGGGAGGCATAACCCTCAGCCGCTGTGGAACAGCTAGCTGGAGTAGAGACCCAGGTGTTTTCATTAAGACTGTTCAAACTCCTGGAAAAGCCAACCACTGCTTGTGGCCAGAATCGTGTCCTAAAAAATCTGGTGAGTCATTTTGGATGGGAGGGGAAAGGCACTGTCTCTTATAAAGTGTTTATAGAGAGGGACAGTACAGACTATCCCTATTTACAAAGTCTTGGGACACTTAACATATCTGCACATATGTTCCACACAGACATTTTCTTTTTATTAAGTGTCAATTTTTTTTTTTGGTTGACTCATTCAGTTCTGTTCTTGCCATTTCGCTCTTAATTGCAGTTGTAGTCATTGGCCCCCAAAGGGATACTATGCACAAATATTTGGTGTTTCAAGTTATTGATATTGATGTGCTACTAGAGATGAAATAGTATAAAAATTTTATATTACAATTATAGTGGGGGGTGACGTGGTGGTGCAGTGGTTAGCACTGTTGCCTCACACCTCTGGGACCTGGGTTTGAGCCTGGGTCACATGTGTGTGGAGTTTGCATGTTCTCCCCGTGTCGTCGTGGGGTTTCCTCCGGGTATTCCAGTTTCCCCCCACAGTACAAAGACATGCTGAGGCTAATCGGGGATACTACATTGCCCGTTGGTGTGCCTCTGTGAGTGACTGGTGTGTGTGTGCCCTGCGATGGGCTGGCCCCCTGTCCAGGGTTGTTCCCTGCCTCGTGCCTTTTGCTTCCAGGATAGGCTCCGGACCCCCTGCGACCCAGTAGGATAAGCAGGTTGGAAAATGGATGGATAGATGGATTACAGTGACTAAAATTAGCAGAGATACCAGTATTCTCACAATATTGTTAAAATGTGCTGAAAATGTTCAAAAAGTACTGACACACAAACTGAAAACCAAGTTTTATATTGAAAACCACAAATAAAATTAGCAGCACTCTGCATTTATTGTTTGCATAGACAATAAAATAATAATGTAGCCAAAATCTTATATAAACACATGGAACCAATATCAAATATGCATTAACATCAAAAATCTCCAGAGCACTGAACTGCCTTCTGCAATGTTTTTATTGACGTAAAACAAGCCCACGTCGCAACGCTTAGTCTAACTTTGGTTGATGCTGAACAGTAGTTTTTCAATGTGTGGTAATCTACCACAGTATTAATGATAATTACATTTTAAAGAGTTATACTAACCATCAGGAATTTTATGGTGGTTTATGGTGAAACTGGTAACCATTTTATTCTTAGGCATTACTAATTAAGTAAGAATCACCCAATGAGGCTGCTTGTCACTGAACTTCCTAACTCCGAACAGCTGTTTTAGACCTATAATTCGGGTTTCAATTTATTAGTACTTGTAATGAATGTTTTACTTTCAAGCTGCGATTATCGTACACTGCACAGCACACACTAGGTAGCGTAGCACTGTCAGGCATACTACCACTCAGAATTTATTCTTACATTTACATTTTTTTTAAACTTTGTCATATGTGAGAGTCGGCATAAGTCACAGAGGTTGTAAGGCTGTATTCTTAAAATGTATTATTAGCTGAAATATTTGCTTCTTCATATATCACATCCATTAATTTTTTTATGCCGTAAAAGAAAGAATTGTGGCAGTCAGATGTCAAGTAAATATGTGTATCTATATACAGTTCATTGTGGCATGTGATAATGCTCATTATATTATATCATTTGTTGGTTTTTGAGGGTCATCTGCCAGTACTGCAACTCCGATGTCATAACTGTGCTTTGAAGTTTACTTTATATCCTTAGATTAGTCGAATGTGAATGTGAATAACTGTGATTCTTGAAGTAAACTCCAATCCCATCGCCCCGACAGTGAGTCCTGAGGGTACAGCGGCGCCTCCCCCCTGGGATCCAGCCAGTCAGCAGGACTTCCTGCTAAATGAGGTGAACGCTGACATTCCCGGTGCGGAGGAGGACGCCGAATTCATTGAGATCTGGCACCCCACCGGCCGACGCATGTCCCTGGAAGGCATCTGGCTGCTCCTTTTCAACGGGCACAATAGCAAACCTTATCGGGAGATCAGCCTCACTGGCTACTTCACAGACACCCGCGGCTACTTCCTTGTGGGCAGTGACGGGCTGGTCCCCAAGCCCTCCATACAGCTTCCACCCAACACCATCCAGAACGGGCCTGACGCCGTGGCCCTGTACCGCAGCACCAGAGGGCCACCATCAACACTGTCCCCTAGCATCCCCACAGAGGGCCTCCTGGATGCTGTGGTGTACCGCCGGCCCGGCTCCGACAAGGAGGCCCGAGATCTGAGTGACGCACTGACTCCCGGCCAGCTGCCCCTGCTTGAAGACCCCACGTTCCACATGGAGGATGAGTCGCTGAGCCGCTGTAACAGCCCGCGCCCTTTTGACCTGCTCTCTTTTGTGGTCAGTCCCTTTCCTACACTTGCCTTTCACACCCAAAATTAGCTATAATGCTGCATGTATGATGCTTCATTTGAATGCAAATAATTAGAGGTATATAATTTGTTACACTTTGGAGTTAGATGTCAGAGTAATGAAGACAGGGCAGCCCCATGGCATAGTACAATGGTACTCAAATGTAGGGTACTCAAATGGCGGACTCCAATCCTAAACTCAAGTTAATCCAGACCACATGACCATAGATCAGTGAAATCTACTGAGAGGACCCCCATGACCCAACCCATTCTAACTTCCTGCTCTTCCGTCTAGGTAACGTCCCCCACGCCCCTGCAGAAAAATGTGTGTCCTGATCCCCCAGTAGGTGTTGTTATTAATGAGATAAGCAGCACTGAGTGGTCCAACCATAGTCAGCAACAGAACTTTGTGGAGTTACATGCTCCACCCATGACCAAGCTGCAGGGGCTGGTCCTAGTCGTCTTTGAAGAGGGACACGGTGGGGAAACACTGGCTGTTCCTCTGACAGGTTCTGCTGATCAGGATGGGTACTATCTCATTGGGAATGGCACCAATGCTGGTGAGCTATGGAGTTATTTTAATTTGAGTTGAAATAGTCATGTCTAGTCATTGCTTTCTTTTCTTAAAGCACCATAACTAATACTGAGGGTTCTGGTTGCTTGTCATGTTGTTTTCCTGACTGAATCACAGTTGAACCTATGATTTTCTCCAGACCAGGCTTGGCCACTGAGGAGAAACGGTGCCGCTGTCCCAGGTCGCGGGGCTGTGGCTCTGTGCTATGGCTCCCTGCGCTACAGCAGGGTCTGCCAGCCAGAAACCAACAGCAGCATCATAGATGCCGTGGCTTTCACAAAGGATCAGAAGTTGCTGAGCAATTTGGCAGCAAGCAGCGGGCAGCAGGTGATGCCCACTCTCAGGTAAGTATTAGTCAGCAACCGGGATAATCGGTTGTTTCTGATGACCAGCACTGGGTGTTTACTCACAAACTAGCCTGAAATAGGACAGTTTGTGCATCCTGTTCTTCAATACATTGACTTTAGTTCTTTCATAGTCTGAGCATAAGGCTTTTTCAGATACTTTGTTACTCATTGAGAAATGCTTAAGTACTTCTCAGTGTAAATAATTGATTTGTATCTATATATCTATGGGCTATAAAAGTACATTGACAACAACTAAATATGCATCATTTCACATATCATTATGAACATTAAGTCAGAGAATATCTGCAGTTGAAATGACAGTGAGCTCTTTTACTGCAGGGATAGGGGCTGGTTATGGCATCTCTCCATCCCCATCTTATCTACTCTGCCCCCCACTTCTGCTTGCAGGTCAGCGGAGGGGCCCCTGTCTCTCAGCCGCTGTTCCTGCTGTGAGGCGAGGACCCCGCTGGTGTGGACCACCTCCATCCAGACCCCGCATCTCTCCAATCTCTGTCCCAGCTCCAACTTCTCCAGCAGCGTCGCCCTATGCCTCGGGTCTCCTGGCAGCGACGGGGAACAGCACTCACTAAGTATGTCTGTGTCTCCCTGGAAGCCACTGTGTCACAAAAGAGATGGAGTGAGACGGGGGGAGGGTAGGGGGAGGGGTGGATGTTCTGAGGGAGGGGCTGGGTCAGGGGACATGCCCCTTCACGGACCCGTAATTGATTATTAATTGTTAAGGGTATAAAACAGTCCTTTTTGTTCATGAGAGGAGCAAAAGAGACTGAATGGAACATTCTGGTTCTCACAGTTCTCCTGTCACTGCAGTTCTCGTTAGAGCTGAGGCAGCAGTCTTCCATATCTACTCTGATCACTGAGCCTGTCATCTTCCCACTGCTCCCAGAATCCTGTGTATATGATCACCATCCCAACATAAATCTTATAATATGCAACAGGGGAGAAAAAAGGAAAAAAAAAAAGTTAAAGAGTAATTGGTGGGACCCCATTTCTGGGTTAGAGCAGAAGCGCAGTGCTCCTTTTCTGAAGCATTGTGATGCAAATACACCCACTGCGGCTTCCCTCTACCTGCTGGGCTCAAGGTCTGACCAGTACCTGACACATGAATTGTCGGAGCTGCCTGTTAGCATCACTCAACAGGGGAAGAGCTTGTCAGTCATAGCTGACCTTGAGCTAGTTTTTTTTCCAGCATGCCAACTGTCCCCTTCTGTGCAGATTGTAGTGGGTGGAGGAAGGACAACAGCAGCAGACAAGAGGTGGAGGTGGCCATGTACCTTGAGAACTGGTGTCATTGTGGGATCTCTGCCCTCCATCTGCGGGGTAAGAAACTGACCAGCGGAGGGCGCACTGTGTGTAGTTCATTCTTCTGGAGCTTGTATCATGTAGCTTGTATCTGTGGCTTGGGATAAATGTTGCATCACATTTTTATGATGGGATGGCATGGTGTCTCAGTGAGTAGCAGTGTCGCTAGACACCTTAGCTCCAAGTGACATGGGTTTCCTGATTGGTGACTCTGAAGCATATAGACAGAGGTGAGTAGTTCAGGTCAAGAAAGTACAAATCCAGACCGAGATTTTGTTTCAACCTGGTTCAGCTGGCCAATAGAATATGATTGTTTATGCGAGGAGAGTATGGATGGATGATTTTATGACAGGATGCTGCCTAAATTCCATATCCATAATGGTTTTGAAGCCTATTGGCTTTAGTCTGCGGCAGGCAGGTGGGCCATGTGAACACAGCCAGCGTCAGCCTCCTGTTATAAGACAGAAGCAGAATCGTGTGATAACTCCACAGCTCAGGTATCCTCCTAGGATGTAGCGGTGGGAGGAAGAGCCGCAGGCTCAGGTCCTGGACCGGCTGAAAGCTGAAGGTGCCTCCTGCCATTTGTTTAGCGTTTACAGCGTTCATGGCCGCAGCCGCACCCTGCCCATCAAGGAGATCAATCCAGTTGTCTCTTATCTTGCCCACCGCCCCTCTTTAGATGATCAAGCTGCTAATCTGTTCTGTGTGGCACACTGAGGCAAGCTGGTATTTCCCTCCATAACAGAGGTCAACATTTCGTGTGTGGAGGGCTGGCTCAGCGTGCAGGGCAGCATCCGGGCCCTGTCGGCCCGGCAGAGGGAACTGATCCAGCAGGCATCCCTGAAATACCGCTCCCAGGCACTCGGAGAAGGCTGCTCCAACCACATTGTGGACAAGTCTGTGGGTGAAAGTAAGTCGAGTCATGGCATCACCAGCTGTCTGCATGAACAGGAAGATGTTGGAAGGCTAAATTACAAAAAAGTAGCTGTTTTTTGTCAGCGTATTCTATAGAACATTTCTTGGACAATCTCTGGAGAATACGTTCTCGAAAATATGAACTGGGAAGTAAAAAGATATTCTTACACAATTTCATTTTCATATAAATCACAATAGTTTTATGGATACTCCAGCATAATGGATTTGTCTATCCAGAAAGCGCTTAGGGATTAGTGTCTTATCTTATTGTCATGTGTGGTTGGGAAGATGATTTAATATCTGCTGCAAGTCAGCATTGAGATTTTAAACTATTGACACAGTAGTTTCTTAGGAAAGACTCATCGGAAGAGACTATATATATACACAATATAAACTTCCCCATTTATCAGACAATGAAACACCCGGCATACCAAGAGTTTCATCAGATATTCATTTACACAAGACGCGCAGAACTGTGAAGCTTTGTACTTTATAGACGTATCAAATGACAGAATGTGATCTTCACTCCCCTTTCACACAAAAATGTTAATACATATTCTGTTAGCAGGCTTCTGCCGTGATACTGACTTGATTTATTTTTCTGGGACTGATGACTCCCCCACGGTTTGGGTCAAGCCAACACCAGTGAACTTGTTTCACCTATGAATCTTTATTTTGTTGCAAAACCAGTCCACTTCGGGTTGCAGCGTGCCATTCTGGGTGTTCATTACAAGACTATCCACAGCTTTTTGAAGCATAATTATGTCCTGCTGTGGAAAATGGGTTGGGGGTGGTGCTAAGGCAGATGTTGGATGCTTATTTCAGACGTGTCTGATTGGTGTCAGCCGAACACAGTCCCACTCTTTCGTGCATTGAACTGGATTTTCAGTCTGCACTATGCTCATGTTGAAGGGATTGCTGTTTTAAAGTTAACCTGCTGATCAGAAATGCTGATCCTGTGTTGTTACTGAAAAAAAAACTCAATGGTCTGATGAATTCTGCTGGAAAACACAAGGCATTTGATTTTCATCCTTAAATTTTAAAAAATGATTAAACATCTCCTGCTTTGCATTTGATGCGTTTATAATGGACATTTAGTCTGAATGAATCTGGTTGGCATTTGTTGAACATTCCTGTGCTTTTTTCGCTTTGTCTGTAGGGCTTGCCTTATAAATTTCTCCTCTAGCCATAAGGTTTATTTTGAGCCATCTTAGGCGCTTCTTCTAATTATGTTTCCAAATCTGGTGTTTTTTTCCCTCTGGTAAATAGTAAATTCTGGTATTCTTGGTCTTTGTTCATATTTCCTGATGTATTTTGGCCTTGAAGCTCTTTCGCTATGTATGACAACATTGGCTGACACTGCCTGTTGTTGGCCACGTTTCGTCGCCAGGGTCTGCGCTGGGCTGGCAGATTGGCCTAGTGGTGGGGACATTGCTCCTGCTGGGCCTGGGAGCTGCCCTCTTTGCGTATTTCTACAAAAAGAGGTAAGTGGTATCATTTCAGCTGGACTCCGGAAGGGATCTGAGTAGCACAAAGCTGTTAGCTCCATGCTAATGTGTTTTGCTCAGGGCTAATGAGCTTTCTCTTTGGTTTAGAGGAATACATGAGAGGTATAGAGATAGGGAGGATACTGTTTTTGTCATGCATCCAAATTTGATCTAATTATTAATATTAGTGCGATTTAAAGGGCAGACTGGTACTGCATTGGCTAGCACTGTTGCTTCACTACACAGTTTGTCTCCAACATGGCACCATGTGAAGAGTTTGCATGTACCCCCCATGTCGTCGTGTGGTTTCCTCCAAGTACTCCGGTTCTCCCCACAGTCCAAAAACATGCTGAGGCTGATTGGTGTTACCAAACTGCCCATAGATGTGCATGTGTGAGCGTGCCCTGTGATGGGTTAGTCCACCATCCTAGGTTTTTCTCTACCTTGTGCCTGTAACCTCTGGGATAGGCTTGGGACCCCCTGTGACCGTGAGTAGGACAAGTGGGTACAGATAATGGAGGGATGATTAGAAATTATTCAAATCTGATGCATTTTAGTCAATTGAGGAAAAAGAGATACCATGTCATGCAAGTGCCTGTGATGCTGCACATAAGGATTCTGGGATGTCCTGTTATGAGCACCAGATTTTTGTGTGGCGTTTAGTAAAAACACACTCCCTGAAACATATTATCAGCTCCATCCATACACTTTTGTCAACTAAATGGACTATATTTAAAAATCAAGATATCCTCAGGACACACCAGTTTCAATGCAGTACTTCCAGGGAACGGGTTGGGTTAAATGGGTACAGGTTATTATCAGCTAAAACGGGTACAGGTTATTATCAGTTAAAATGAGTACAGGTTATCAGCTATAATGGGTACAAGTTATTAGTTAGAACGGGTACACAGGTTATTATCAGCTATAACGGGTACACAGGTTATTATCAGTTAAAACGGGTACAGGTTATTATCAGCTAAAACAGGTACAGGTTATCATCAGCTAAATTGGGTACAGGTTATTATCAGCTATAACGGGTACAGGTTATCATCAGCTAAAACGGGTACAGGTTATTATCAGCTAACTAGCACCATTTAACCAAAGAAACAGGTTGCAATGAAAAGGCACTGGGGGG
>JAODJW010000094.1:21362938-21377504 GCA_026777045.1 Hyperopisus bebe
GTTTGCGTAGCTGAAGTCGCTCGGTTGCTGTTTGTCACATCGCTGGCTCTCTGTATTACGTGCTTTGCGCTAAGATGGCCCCTGAAGAGCTTCTCATTGACGGGCTGTGTCCCTCCTGCTGTTGCCCGCAGATCCGGGCATCGCGGTGAACAGCATCAGCGTTTCCTCGGCCCTGTGTGCCACGGGCTCGGAGGACGGCTACCTGCGCGTGTGGCCCCGGGACTTTTCCGCGGTGCTCCTGGAGGCGGGTGAGCAGCTGGCTCACGGCCTTCCCCCTGCTGCCCCCAAACCGCCGTGCTTCCTTTGGCGCTTGATCGAATCGCCACGTCCCCCCTGTGTCCTTCAGAGCACGATGGGCCGGTGAGCCTGGTGTCCGTCAGCGACGACGGCCTCCGGGTCCTGGCGGCCACCAGCACAGGGAGCCTGGGCTTCCTGGACGTGAGCAGCCGCTCGTACCGCACCTTGATGAGGTCGCACACCGACGCCGTGCTGGCCTTCAGCGTGGATGGCGTGCGCCGGCATGTCGTCACCGCCTCCTGCGACTGCACCGTCCGTGTCTGGGACCTGGACTCCCTGCAGCAGGTGGGCCCATTAAATAGGCCAATCACAGGTGACGACCCTTAAAGCGTCTCCACTTTGATGGTTCCACCAGTTTTATTCAAACCTAACTTGTCAATTTAATTAAAAAGTTTTAATTGTAGCATCAGAAACTTACAAAGAACTGAAGCCAGTCACTGAAAGGTGATTGGCTGCCAGAGTGTCCCATCCCCTGTCACTTACTGATTCTGAATATATCATTGGCTAATGATGAGGCGGGCCCTCTGAATGAATTGTGACTTCTTATGCCCACACCCACATAAAACTACTACAATCACCCCTGCCTCAAACGGTCGTAGTAGTTTTAACAATAATAATAATATGATGTATCAAATTATTACAGCACCGTATGTTGGAATCTACTTCATAAAAGATTGTGTAATTATCTGTCCCTCTCCTAACCACTTCTCCTAGGCAGGCTTGTGGAGCCTTATAATTACCCATAAATCCATTTTCCAGCCATTTATCATAGTAATTATATCAGCCGTCCTGGGCAGTGATTATACAGCAGCTCTCTCGATGAGGAGCACCGTGGCCTCGCACCTCCTGGCTTATTTCCCACCCTGGCTGTGGTGTGGAGTCTCCACCGTTTCCCTGTGTTCCTGTGGCTTTCTTCCTCATTCATTCCCATCCAGAGGCATGTACTTCAGCTGCACTGGTGTCTCTACATTAGTGTTTCCCAACCCAGTTCTCGGGGAACGCTGGATAATCCAAGTCCCTGGGAGCTGGGAGGAAGCAAAAAAAGGGGATTGTCCAGGGTTCCCCGAGGATTGGGTTGGGAAACACTGCTCTACATTGTCCTCTGTGCAGTCATGTCCTCTTCTTCCTATGCATCCCTCTGAGTGGATATGATTGCAGTAGATCTGTTACAGCGATGCTGTCTTTCACTGAAATGACCCCACTGTTAACCATGGCGCCGCTATACTGAAGGCCGCTTCTTAACCAATCATAAACCTTCGCTGTGTTTCCCCGCAGCTGTACGACTTTGCCTGCGAGGACACGCCCCGCTCGGTGGCTTTCCACCCTTCTCAGCAGGTGTTCTCTTGCGGCTTCAGCTCCGGCACCGTGCGCGTGTTCGATATCGCCACCTCCAGGCTGCTGGCGGAGCACAAGTGGGTCCCGTCCTCTCTTACTGCTGCTCTTAGAAGCCTTGGAGCATGTAAGGCTGAGTGTGACATGTTTAGTAGGCTTAGTCTGTCTGTATTTGCATGTATGTAGTGTGTCCTATATCAAGGATGGGGAGTCTGAACCATGGAGATTCAGTGTGGGTGTGGGTTTTTGGGATGACCTCTTAATCAGTCAGTAATAAAGCAACCCACTGTTATTGGCTGATTGAGAGGTCATCCCAAAAACCCGCATCCACACCAGCTCTCCACCGATCAGGTTCCCCACCCCCGTTTTATATAACACGTCACCGAGCACTGACAGGCCTTAAGTGGTCCCTGAGCCGTGAGCTCTTATTGGACAGAGCTCTTCAGCCAATCACACGTCATGCTTGCAGGCAGCACCGAGGGGAGGTGACAGGCCTGATCTTCTCCCCTGACGGGCAGCACATGTACAGCTCAGGCTCCCTGGGCACCCTGGCCCTCTACGACTCTTCCCAGGACGACCACCACGTCCTGCGGGTCCTCGGTGAGTCTGCCTTTCCAGGCCAATCAGAGCTCCAGAGGAAGATACTGGGGAGCATGACAAAAGTGTAACAGTGGTGAATGGATAAATGTATATACATACATGCCCAATACATACAGTGAGATGTTCCTGTTTGTAGTTTGTAATATTTCTTTAGTTTCTAAATTTCTGTTGAATTTTAAGTGTACTGTGAAAAATAGGTCATATCCATAATAAATCCTGCCAGAAATAGCAGGAATGTAGTATATTTGTGTTTGGTGTAATATGATGATGATGATGATGATATGATGATGTGCGTTTGCTAAGGTGCATGCTGTGTGTGGGTGGTAGCGCAGTAGCGTGATGATGTGTCCCCTTCCTATGAAGGTAAGGTGGTGGCACGGGGCAGCGAGCGTGGCCCGGATGCCTTGGCCCTGAGCACAGACAGCTGCAGCCTGGCATTTGTGGGGCCATCAGAGTACACTGTCACTGTCATGAACGCCCGCTCCCTTGACGAGGTACTGTCCTGTTCTACACTCACCCCAAAAGTGGCGTGATGTTCTATGCTCACCATAAGAGTGTTGTGGTGTTCTATGCTCACCATAAGAGTTGTGGTGTTCTACGGTCACTTAAAGAGTGACGTGGCGTTCTTCGCTCACTCAAAGAGCGGCATGACATCCTACACTCACCCAAATAACGGCATGACGTTCTGCGTTCTTCAGTGTGACATTGTTCCCTCTCAGCTGCTGCGGGTGGATGTCAGTATCCTAGATGTGGACAGCACCTCCCTGGATTCGGCTGTGAAAGTGTGTTTCGCCCCAGCCTCCACAGGGCACCTGCTCGTCAGCACTTCCGCTAACAAGATCCTCTGGCTGAACGCCGGGACGGGCCGGCTGCTCAGGCAGGTGAGTGTCATCATCTTCCACAACCGGCTCTGGTGGGGCCTAAGCTAATGCGGATACGCTCGATGGGATCGGCCGCAGCACCTGCGGAGTTTGCGGAGGAATACGGCTGTGGCTGGGATGCACCCCTTCCTGTCCGGTGTGTCTGTCTGTCTCCCTCTGTAGGTGTCTGATGTGCACAAGCAGCAGTGCTCCTCTCTGGCCGTCAGCGAGGATGGCCGCTTCCTGCTTACAGCGGGGCACAAGGCTGTCAAGGTGTGGGATTACGCCATGCGGCTTGAGGTCAACTCACAGGTCAGTGATGCCATACTGCCCTTACGGGTAACAGTATGCTTGGGTATGTGATTTATATCAAAAGAAACAACGCAGCTATTTTGCAGACCGTGTGAGAATCAATAAATAATTTTGATTATATAATAATCATTCACTGATTTTTGTGTTATCTTTAATTATGAGTTATACACCTCGAAGGAATGACCTGATATGTAGTGTGATACTTTTATGATTCTAGGCCTTTAGATTAGAAAATATGTATAATATTGACAGCATATTGGATGTAGCTCTCTCTTCTGCTTGCTCTGCAGTCCTGTTTGCATGCAGAAAGCTCACTGGCTTGTGTGTTCTGGTCCCAGGTGTTTGTCGGACATTCCCAGCCCATCCAGCAGGCTGCTTTCACCCCAGACCAGCTGGGTGTGCTCACCGTGGGTGACGGCATCTACTACTGGGACTTCCTGGCCCACCCCCAGAAGTCCGAGAAGGAAAAAAGGTAGCATGTCACCACACTCAGCATTTTGCCCCATCTCCACTCTCTCACTGCTTCCTAAAAATAAATGTTTCTTTCCAGCTCTCCTCGGATATCTGCCTTCGTCCAATCAGGTGAGTGTATGCATGGGGCCAGGCTATTGGTCACATCATTGGCAGAAAGAGGTTGACAGGAAGATTCTGATGGTCTTCATGGTTCCCTGGGCGGCTCAGACGCCAGCGTCAGCAGGACGGGTCTGTCCAATGGGATGCCCAGAGAGACGGCCCCCCTCCCCTCCTCCCCCCCACCCCGCCTGGACATGACCTCTATTAGCAAGGCAGGTCATGAAGGTGAGCCTCCCGCTGTCAGCACACAAACAGTATAATTATAATTATAGTGATAATTACTATGATAAAAATTCCTAAGCCTCATTATTAGTGTAATAAAGTAAATGAAAGATTCCCTGTAATATTAGCAGGTGAGAGGGAGCCACGACAGGAGACCAACACCCCATAATTCACAGTATGCACTGGGTCTCGTTGTCACGTGGCTTCTACACCATCTCAAAACATACGTATATAATGTTAAGATAATCCCACAAAACGTCACACAGCGTTGCATGTGAAATTAAAAGACATGCTTCTCGACTCACGATAGGGTTATGTTCCGGTGAACCCATCATATATGGAAAATATCACAAGTCAAATATGAATATTATGGTATGATAAATAAATAAATTACTGCTGTCACTGAAAATGTAAATAATCATGTAACTAATTAAATACCAGCAATTGAAAAGTAAATGAATACAAGTTTATTTAGTTAAACAGAAAAAAACACCGTACGATATATTTAATACTGCCTGAGATGTTTACACTCGCGATCGCTACAGAGACTGGAAGCATGGTTGGGTGGATACTGCCATCACCCAGCCTCGGTAGAAAGTATTATACAGCACTATCACTAGGCCAGGAACAGATCAAAATTCACAGTGGACTACTAAATGTGCATGGTTAACGTACCATCGTGAAGTCAAACTATCGTAAGTTGAACCATCGCAAAGCAACGTGTCTCCTTCCTCTGCCAGTGAGCCTTTGTTTAAGTGGCATCACAATGGTAACCCCGCCCCTCGACCTTTGACCCTGCATGTCTCCCTGTTCTGTTCTGTAGCTCTAGCTTTCCTGTCACTGTGCGAGGAGAATGAGGAGCAGCAGAATTCCAAAGCCTTTCCTGCTCCGGGCTCGGGGTCCTTCCTCCGAGTCACAAACATGGCGGGTGACGGAGATGAGTATGAAACCGGAAGTAGCCAGCGGAGGGGCTCCGGTCTCCGAAAAGGGTTTGATGGTACCTCTGAAAAGTAGCATATTAGCATTTTATCCAATAGTGCATGTAGAGTTTTATATGTTTGTAGCTAAGGTTTACTGCATGTATGTATGTCTTATAATAAACAGGTGATGAACAGAGGTCCCTTATTCGTCCAGATTGTTATAAGCATTTTACTCCACGCTTCAAAATGTCTTGCCTGGATCAGGTACTGTGATCCTCCCAGTTCAAGTATGTTCAAGTATGTCCTCATCATCAACATTCTTTATTGTTGTCAATGACCTATGATTTTACTCATCTACCTCAGAGTGCCATGCCCCCCTGCAACAGAAATGAGGGCCTCGTGCTGAAGGCGGTGATCGGATACAACGGCAACGGGCGCGGAAACATGATCTGGAAGCCGGACACGGGTAATGGCCGGCGTTTACTCAGCTTGTACCCATGATGCCTGGCGGTATGACTCACCATCGACTGAACGTGGCTGTTTCAGGCCTGTTTGCGTACACCTGCGGCTGCGTGGTCGTTGTGGAGGACCTGCACACCGGCACTCAGAGGCACTGGCTGGGCCACTCCGAGGAGGTCTCCTGTCTGGCCGTCACTAACGATGCACAGGTACACTTCCCCTTCAGCTGTGCCATTTGTGTTTTTGAGGACACCACAATCCTGACGCCTGCAGTCACTCCCACATGCAGACTGTGGCCTCGGCGTCAGGAGGAGCCGGTGGATCCCGCAGTCTCATTTGCATCTGGAACGTTCGTGATGATGTCCGGAAAAATACCCTATCCTACCACAAGGGGGAGGTGCAGGGCATCACGTTCTCCAGGGATGACATGTTCTTCCTCTCCATTGGTCAGTTTTGAAACGTTTTTAGTGACTAATATCAAGTCATTAACTTTTTGAGTGCTGAAATCTCACATGACAGATGACGTTATGCAATGTTAATCACCTACTGAATGGAAAACAGGGTAAATGTGTAAACAGTAGCTAGAAAGTAGGCCTACAAGCCATGTCCATCCTGGGATTTGATGGCCCATGCGTCCCATTACTGCAGGTGACTACAGGGAGCCCAGCCTGGCCCTCTGGAGCACCAGGACGTACCAGCTGCTGACCACCGTCGCTCTGCCTGAGCCTCTCCACGATGCTGCCTTCAGCCCTTGCTCTGCCAGCCTTTTGGCATGCGTGGGGAGCGCCGGCGCCCTCTTCTGCCTCCTCGAGTGTCACGGCCAGGACGTTCAGCTGAAGGTGAGTCTCGCCCTGCCTGCCTGCTGACCCGATGCTAGTTTCTGCTCCTCAGTTCAGTTTTCTAACAGCTGCTCCCCAGGCTAAACACAAGATGTGGAAATGACGTTACAAGCTGGTGCAGAATAAATTAAACAAATTAGAATTTATCCAACACTGCCTAATTAGAAGAATTGATAATGTCTATAACTTGAAAAACACATTTTTAGACTTTTAATCAAAACTTTTAACACACTTTAGTGAGTACATTTTAGAAAGTACAGTCGTTTAAGCTAATGAAAGTCTGAGCTTCCTTTTGGCTGATGTGTCCTTAACCACATGCTACGCCCTGCCCAGAATGACATAAAGTAAGATATCGATCCTAACTTTAAATGTACTTCCCATGGTTTGTAAAATTCCATCATTGCACCCCTCTGGGTGCAGGTGCAGAAGGCAGCCGTGCCAGCGGAGCTGGGTGACACTGAGCTGACAGCGCTATGCTACGGCGATGCGCCCATCCTGTACACGGGCACCAACGGCGGCCATGTCTGCGCCTGGGACGGCGGCACCGCCCGCTGCTTCATGACCTGGGAGGCCGATGACGGAGAGATCGGTGAGTCACTGAATCACGGCGAATCACATGAGATTAATCCTGACAAAATGGCACAGAGTGATTGTGGAAAATCAGTGTCAAGCCGAACGACATGCGTATAACCTCATAATACAGAAAGTCACTGCATAGATATTAGTGTTTTATTTAGTAAATGGAGAAAGAAGTTTGGATCAAGCTGATGTCATTGTCAGAAAATAGTGGATGGGGGAGAAAAAAAATTTAAACTCCTGCTCCATAAACGTGTGTGTGTGTGTGTGGTGCACGCACCTTTTTTACCTTTTAAGTATTACATTGTTGCGAACAGTAAAAACTTGTAACTTTTTACCTTGTCTCAACTTTTTTTTGGTCCCCACAAGAATAAACTCAATTTAATAAAAATCTGTGACTGCAATCAAGACTGTTTGGTGCTGTGCTGTACATGCGTGTGTGTATGTGTCTTTGCTGTGCTGTGCGTGTCTATTCTGTGTGTGTGTCTGTGCTGTGCTGTCTGTGTTTCTTTGCTGTGCTTTGCGTGTCTATGCTGCATGTGTGTCTGTGCTGTGTGTGTGTCTGTGCTGTGTGTCTTTGCTGTGCTTTGCGTGTCTGCTGTGCTGTGAGTGCGTCAGTGCTGTGGTGTTTGTGTGTGTATGTCTGTGCTGTGCTGCTTTGTGTGTGTGTGCGTACGTGTGTGTTTGTGCTGTGCGTGCATGCGTGTCTGTGCTCTGCTGTGTGTGCGGGTGTGTTTGTGCTGTGTTGTGCTGTGCTGCTCATGAGTGTGTCAGTGTTGTGGTTTTCGCGTGTGTATGTCTGTGCTGTGCTGTATTGTGTGTCTGCTTTGCTGTGCGTGTCTGCCCTGCTGTGTGTGTGTCTGTGCTCTGCTTTGTGTGTCTGTGCTGTGCTGTGCTGTGCGTGTTTGTGCTGTGCGTGCCTGCCCTGCTGTGTGTGTGTCTGTGCCCTGCTGTGTGTGCAAGTGTGTGTGTGCTGTGTTGTGTGAGTCTGTGCTGTGCTCTGCTGGGCGTGTGTGTGCGCTCTGTGGTCTGCTGTGTCTGTGCTGTGTGTATGTGTGCTCTGTGTGTGTTCTGTGCTGTGCTCTGCTGTGTGTGTGTGTGTGTGCGCGCACGCACGCTGTGCTCTGCTGTGTCAGTGCAGTGCTGTGTGTGTGGCCTGGCAACCCCCCCCCCCCCAACACTGAGCACTTCTCTGTCTGCAGGGGTTCTCTTGTGCCGAGGGAGCCGCCTCCTGACTGGCAGCAACACCAGGAGGGTGAGGCTCTGGGCGGTGGGGGCCATCCAGCGACTGAGGCCTGGAGAGAGTGGCGGCATGGACAGGTGAGGAGACAACGCCCCTGCTGGCCTCGCGGGAGTGAGCGAGAAGTGGGGGAGGGGACTCCATTGCTACCACGGAAACGGCTTTGAGGCACTCTGCTGCGTTTTTTTTTTTTTTTTTTTTTTAAATGCTGGCGTTTCCGATAGAGGCAGTGTTATTTATCTTTGGGGTATTACGTTGCAAGTTTTGCTCCCGGCCCTCGTTCGAATAGGATCTCTGTCCTTCAGCAGCATATCAGTGCTGATGGAGCAGGAAATGACGCTGGACGGCACGGTGGTGAGCGCGGCTTTTGACGACGCCCTGGACATGGGCATCGTGGGCACCACTGCAGGCACGCTATGGTACATCAGCTGGGCTGAGAGCACCAGCATCCGGCTCATCAGCGGCCACAAGGACAGGGTGGGCGTCGCCGCAGTCTGTGATGCGCGGGTCACGCTCTCGTTATTATGCCAATGCTCCTATTCCAAAACGAGTTGCTTTTATACCCATTTATACGTCCTCTTAGTTACAGCTGCCCAACTCTTTACCAAATGAAGCCTTGAAAAATAGTCAGATAACTAAGGCAGACTGTATGAACAGGCAGTGACTCTGTGCATTAACTGCACGTACACCCAGGTAAACAGCGTGGTCTTCAGCCCAGATGAGGGCCGCTTTGCCACATGCGGGGAGGACGGCAGCCTGCGTGTGTGGGCCATGCCCAGCAACGAGCTGCTGGTGCAGTTCCAGGTGCTCAACCAGGTGAGTCATGCCATCCGGGGCCTGCAGGGCGGCGCCCTTTCCCACGGGTAGCATTGCTTCTTACGCATGTGTGCCCACTCAGGGCTGCTCGTGCGTCTGCTGGAGCCCCTTGCTAAGCGTGTCCCCGGGAGAGCAGCGCGTGGTGGCGGGGTACAGCGATGGCACATTGCGTGTTTTCCGCCTGGGCAGCTCGGAGATGGAGCTGAAACTCCAGCCTCACTCCGCCTCCATCACCGCCGTCCGGTACTCGGCAGAAGGTGGGCCACACGTACCAAAGGACAGCAAAATGTGTGCTACCATAAGGGTTCTGCAGAGGTAACATTTGTTGTATTGTCTCCCTCCAGGTCAGGTTGTTCTGTCGGGGGGCAGCGACGGCCTGTTGGCAGTCAGTAGCCCCATGACTGGCATGACCATCCGCATCATAAGTGACCACAAGGGGGCTCCTATCACCTCCATCCAGTGTGTCAGAAAGAAGGTCAGAACGAAAGGCATATATACCTCCTTGAAATGGAGGTTTCCAGTCATCTGTTCTAGCCGGCTGTTCTTCATTTGCACAGTACAATAATTATGTGTTTTCCTTAGTATAAAGAATTCGGTCTCAAAGGTAATGAGATGTGGCTAGCGTCCAGCGCAGACAGGCGTGTCAGTATCTGGGTGTCTGATTGGATGAAGGAAAAATGTGAGCTCCTGGATTGGCTCACGTTCCCAGCCCCTTCCATTCCTGAGGTACAAACAAGAAAAGTTGCACATATAAAAATACAGCGACATTTTCATTTGATGTTGATTAATTTTATTGTGTATTCGTTGACCGACCGCTGATAATTTGAGTTAGTGTTAGCAATGTTTTTTTTTTTTTTTTAACTCCGGTGTGACAGGAGCTCGACAGCCCACCCCCCAGCCTGGGAGTTTTCTGCCCCCAGAAGTCGAGCATCGTCCTTTACACAGGGTATGGAGTGGAGAGGGAGCTGATATTCTACAGTTTATCCAAGAAACAGGTACCATCTCTGCAGCCATGCTTTTGTCTCCGAGTCTGCAGTCAGGGCTAATCCATAGTAATCAATAGGACTGATTTATATTAACATAGATAGAAGAAGTTATTCGTGATTTCTATTAAAAATATTTGTATCATTTTAAATTTTATATATGTACTGTATATATATACATGACTGTATTTAAAAGGCTGTGACCTTTGATGTTGATTGATCCAGCATTTTACAGTGTCACAAATATTAATTACTTGATAAGTGACTGATTTACACTCAACATGTTAATAGAAGGTTGTAATTGGCTATCCTGCGTCCTGTGAAGTGCTGAAGCAGTGTTTGCTCCTGCAGATTATTAGAAAGATTGCCTTGTCGCACTGGGCCTCATGCCTGAGTCCCTCTCCCCAAGGCCATCTCGTTGCGGTCGGCTGTAACGGTAAGCCCCCTTCACGGCGTCAGCTGCTGACGTTAACGTGAGTGGCCCACACTGCGTATAACACGTTTCCCTTTTGCTCCCCCCAGAACGACTGCTAAAAATCATCAGGGCCACCGATGGGAAGTTCCTGGATTTCCAAATGCACAGCGATTCTCTACAGGTGTGCGAGTTCTCCCCTTCGGGAAACTACCTCTTCACTTCTGCTTACAACGAGATTTTTCTGTGGGAGGTGAAGGGGCTGTAGGTGTGAGATTGAGCAGATCCTCACATTGTTGCCTTCGGTGCTGAGTAAAACACCCCTACCCTCTATCTGAGTAGCGCGGTCCGATTGCCAAATACCAAGATAAACCCATTAGACTCATGGGAATGCTTCTGTGCTTATAGAAATGCTTATAGAAGACTTGTTTTTATGCAGTTTATAAAAATGTTCTTGTTTACTGCTTTGGGTAGTCAGTGTAGTATTTTATTTTGTGATATATTTATTTTTGTATTTGTATAATGAAAACTTCCTTGACATTGTTTCTTTAATTGGCATGATGTTATTGTTTACCTGCCTGTGAATGCTGACAAAACCCACTGATTGCTCTACATGCACGTTTTCTTTAATTTTATATGCCTCACATTGATTTTAAATGATGATGTGACTTTCAATTGTACTACCAGACTTTAATTGAAATTCAGTGCCTTTTTTACCATTTTATGAAAAGGGTTGCTTGCTTCATAAAAGTCTTTTTAAACTAATTTTTAATAAATCTGAACATTTTGAATTGTTCTTTCACCTCTTTTCTTTTTTCTGTTCATTCTTTTTTTTAAACACCCTTTCCAAGATGGACAATGTAACACAAGGATTCACAGGTCAGACTACTTAACAGAAGAGATGACAGTTGTGGCCCTGTTGCTGAATACTTTTCAGTATTCAGTAGGTAGTAATAATAAAGATGCAATCTATTACTTCACAGGATTTCACGCTGGCTTTCGTGCTACACTTTTGCTGTTGGACAGTTCCATAAAAATATCTCTTGCTGACCTGATCGCTTTCAAAAAAAGCCACTGATTAATATATTACTTTGAACATGACCAGAAAAACCGGATCACATGAAGGCCGCTGCAACTACTTTTTATGGGGAAACTGCGTTGTATGACATCATTTTTCTTTGTACACACATAAACATGCTATTTATATAGTAGCATCCACTTCTGTTAAGGAACAAACTCCTGTCTGAGAAAAAGAGGTAATGACCATATTTCATGTAATTGTGAGGCTTATCACAATGGGCCTCATTCACCAACCGTTCTTACGAACAAATTTGTTCTTAAACCCCATGTATACGCTTTTTTACGAAGATTCCGACCTATTTATAATCCACATGATCACTGTTACTACCATGAAAATAATTTTTATATTTTAAAATTATTTTTTATATTTCACTTTTATAAATTATTAAAATACTATCATTTTATGAACTGTAGAATGAACAAAACTGCTATAACCAATTATTTTGAACAAACTATCATTACTCAAATGTGCGTACGAATGGTCTTGAGTGTGCGTAGATTCTGTTCTTAGCTAAGAACAAATTCAGATAAGGAAACATTGGTGAATGTCAGAATCTTTGTAAAAAAGTGTATACGTGGGGTTTAAGAACAAATTTGTTTGTAAGAATGGTTGGTGAATAAGGCCCAGTGTCCATAATTTCTTGCAAAGCATTTATAAAATATGACTTGGATATAACGATATATGAACTGTGTGTATGCTTATGAAACAAATGTATAGGTTAGGCTTTGGATGTTCTTCAAGGTATTGCTATTTAAGCACATATTAGCAATTTGGCAGTGTATTAATTAGCACTATAGCTTCACACTAATAAGGAGTAAGGTCTGAGTCCCATTTTCAGCTCTGTGTGTGTGTGTGTGTGTGTGTGTGTGTTATGTTCTCCCTGTGTCTATATGGGATTTCTCCAGATACTCCAGCTTCAGCCCAGTCCCAGAATATGCAGACTGATGAACCTGTGCCTAAATTTTGTACAGTGTGTGGACGTGCGCCCTGTGATGGACTGGCCAAAACGGCCAGGGTCTCCCCTGGCTTGTGCCCTGTGTTACTGGGAAAGGATCCAGGCTTCAGCTACGGTTCCAGTGGCCATCAGGTCTGGGAGAGGGGGACATCCTGCTTCCATAGATGGAGCAGTGACCACGGTGTGACCTAATTTGAAATTAAATCAAGTTTTCCCTTAAGGAAAAATTGTGGGATGTACTGACTCCAAGTGTGTTCAGTTTTGACCCATCTTGATTTATGTTGAATTTTATTTAAGTTATTAACATTGTAAATTTAAAAACAACATAAAAGTTGTGTAAAAAAAAAAATACACAGATACTGTAAAGTTCCAGGAAATCCCACCTATTTTTGGAAACACCTTCCCAGTAAGACCAGAGACACGCATGACAAACAAGTCCTCCGTGAAAAAATTCATTTGATCCTCATACTGTAAAAACACATTTTAAATATCAATTTCTAAACAACGTTACACCTAAATGATAAACTATATCCAGGCCATAAACATACATCCTTTATACACATGAAAATTACAGTCTAGTACAATAAGTACAGCATCATAGCGCTGATCAAATCAATACCTTTATTCAGTGTTCAAAGTCGACCTGCATTTATATTTATATCTGCAATGGAATTCCAAAAAGCAGGTGACAACCTATTTCTTAATTTACTGGAGTTCTGAAACTTCAGTTGTGATGACTCTCAAAGTAAAGCACACACGCCAATAGTGACATTTAAGATTCCCTGCTGTTGCATAATGCTGAAAACTGATACGAGTCCATCAGCTTCTCCACTTAACCCCAAAATGAACGGGAAAGCGCTCGTCCCGTTACCGCCGTGAGTGCGCGGCACGTCATGCATCATTCACGAGTCTGAGTGGAGCTTGCGCTCCATTGTCCCACTCAGCCCTGAGACACTGACCATTTGACACCCCTGTCCAGGACGGACGGATACATTTCAGTCCTGCTCAGTAATGGCTGATCTCTGCTCTCTACTCCCAAGGTGTCACCCGAGTCTGGGCTCAGGAAGAATGTGTTCTCTTCGTCATATAGTTACCTGGGTGGTCCCCAGAATAGATATCGATTTTGATAAACAAAGTAACCAACATCTCGATGACACTGTAAAGAGGCTCCAAAGACTTCTGCAGATCAGAAACATAATATTTCCAATGTTTACTTGTTACTTAGCAATCAAACTCAGAGCTTACACTGTTCTGCTTGTAATTGTGTGTGCGTGTCTCTGTGTGTGTGTGGATTATGTTTATATTACATTGTGGGGACCAAATGTTCCCCACAAAGTAGTAAAAACCTGTTTAATGTTGTGGGGACCATTTTCCAGGTCCCCACAAAGATCTGTGAATGTAATGAAAAAACTAAAAATACCAAAAGTCTTTTATTTGTACAAAAGTATTTTGTATGGTTACTTATGGTTAAGATTAGGGCAGCGTAGGGGTTAAGGTCATCATTTTGGGATGAGAGTTTTCCCCATAAAATGGAGAATCCCCACGAAGATATAATTACAAACCTGTGTGTGTGTGTGTGCGTGCGTGTGTACCACAGTGTAACAATGACATTTTTCATTTGTTTTAAACACAAGACAGTCATACCTGTCACTAACCTAACTTACCTAGCTTTAATATGTGACCAGTAAATACATTTCTGATCAATAGCTATATAGCTATGTAATGTAAATAGATCTATCCATCTCTTAATTCTTTATCCTAGATGGTCTCAGAAACTTGGAGCCTATCCCAGGCAGCATAGGGTAGAAGGCAGGGAAATGCTCTGAACAGGATATCAGTCCATTGCTGGGCACACAACCTCATATACATGGGGAATTCAGAAAGAATTAGCTAAGTGCATGTCTTTGGCCTGTCCCAACCAATATATATATTGGTTGTATATATGTATATATTTATATATATATACATACACACACACACACACACACACACACACACAGTACAGGCCAATGGTTTGGACACACCTTCTCATTCAATGTGTTTTCTTTATTTTCATGACCATTGGTAGATTCTCACTGAAGGCATCAAA
>JAODJW010000094.1:21377604-21401297 GCA_026777045.1 Hyperopisus bebe
TGTTGGAAAACCATTTCAGGTGACTACCTCTTGAAGCTCATCGAGAGAATGCCAAGAGTGTGCAAAGCAGTAATCAGGTCAAAGGGTGGCTATTTTGAAGAAACTAGAATATAAAACATGTTTTCAGTTATTCCACCTTTTTTGTGAAGTATATAACTTTGTGACCAGTTGTTATTGTTGACACACCACAACAAAGTGTGCCCTCTGCATTTAACCCATATATATGACATTGTGATATATAGGGGGCAGCTAATTCAGCACTCAGGGAACTGTACTTTGGGGCAGTACCTTATTCAAGGTGCCTTGCTGGTGAGGGATTCAAACCTGCAATCTTTCAATGACAACTGTGCTTCCCTAACCATTAAGCCACCACTGCCCACAATGGGAAGGGAACATGCACACTGTATACACACACAGCAGCGCTGGCATTCAAACCCCCCAGCCTAGACATGTAAAGCAACTGTGCTGCCTAATAAGCCATCATCTTCTTCATATCACTTTTCCTGGTGAGGGTCCCAATGTTAGTACGCCAGGATGTCTGGTCAGACCTCCTTTATGAAAGACATAAGCTCTCGCCCGTTCTGGGGGGATCCCCAGAAGTGCCCAAGCCAGCTAGGGGATGTAAACCCATTAGTGTGTCCTGGGTCTGCTCCAGGTTCCCAGAACAGCTCCACTGGCATCAGATCAGTCAGCATCCTAATAATATGCCCAAAACACTTCAGCTGCCCCCTCTTGATCAGAAGGAGCTGTGGTTCTATTTCAGGGTTCCTCCAGATGTCCAGACTCCTCATGTTGTCACGAAGAATCCTGCAACCTTGTGGAGAAACCTCATTTCGGCCACTTGTACTCGTGACCTTAACCACATTAACCACAGTTCTTGACCAGAGATGAGGATCGGAATGCAGGATAGCAAATCATTAGCTTCATCCATTGCCCTCAAACCTACAACCAACAAACCCATCCCTCTATCCAGGGACATAGCTAGAAATTCTGGGGCCACTGACAAAATGTCACCTTGGGGACCCTGCTAGCATTGCCATTTTCTGAAGAAATATGGGATGCCACCCCCCAGTAATAACATTTACTTGGGGAGATTTCTACACGGTAGAATTTGCCATCTATTGTGTAATGTTCCCCAAGTGTTTACTTATAAGCTGGTGTATTCAAGGGCACCCTGAACCTGCCAGGGTATCTATGCCCCTCTGAAACCCCAGTCTCTATTGAGATGGATAATACAGACTTATTTAAATTTATTTCTTCCAAGCAGTCCTCCAACTTGCAGGGAAAAATTTAGGGGCTGGTTGCAGGATTGGCACTCCAGCCACTGTAAAAACTTCACACAGCTCCAACGAAGAAGATGGGACTCTTTTCTGCTCTCTGTGGGAGCAGCTGCCCACAGGAAGGCTACACGCATGATGAAGGGGACGAGGGAAAACCCATGGAAGCCTCATCCACAGAAGAAAGGAAACCACCGGAGAGCCAATGGAGTCAGCCCTGTTGGGGATCATAACTGGTGTGGTGCTGAGGCATCACCCCTGTTGCATGGTAGCACTTGTGTCCTAATCTGAGGCAGCCCATCTGGGTAGGTGTGTGGAACATCTTCCCCTGCTGTTGGAGGGGCTTCATAAATTCCTCATTTCGGTGGCGGCATTCTCTGAGGTATCCAGACCAGTGGCCAGATCTCTGTAGGTGGGTATACCTATTATTGGTCTGGTTACCCTGATGGCTGCCATACTCAGGGAGCAGCTGTTGCTGTGGCGGATCGGCTCCTCCTGATGGTGTCTGATGTCACTCTTTTCAACAAGCATATTATGAGACTCAGACTAAGGCACTGTTTGGGTGTCTTGTCTGTTGTCTCAGTTTATGCTCCGACCACAGTGAGTGATGTCTCGATAAAGGAGACATTTTATTTGCATCTTCGCTCAGTTGTTGATGGGTGGCCACAAGGTGACATTCCTCTGGTTATGGGTGACTTCAGCCGAACCATTGGCACTGACAGGGCTGGCTATGAGGACTGTGTCATTCCCCATAGGTCTGACACTATGGTGAAAGTGGCTTCATGTTTCTTGATATTGTAGAAGGTCAAGCGCTGCTGGTCATTGGATCCAGGTTCCAGCACCCTGAGCTTCTTTGTGGGACTTGGTACTCCAGTACTGGTGGTATGGCGAAGGAGATTAATCACATCCTCATGGGAAAATGCTAGAGGATCCTACAGAACTGCAGAGTCTACAGCAGTGACCGGTTTGTGAATTCTGACCACAGAATTCTTGTCTGATTTGTTGAAGATTCAGCTTAGGTCCAGTAGGCTACCAGCTACTAAGAGAATGAGGCTGGACCTGGCCAGATCAAGCTGTTTCTAATGAGTCTGCATGAAGTTTATGTGAGGAACTTGGGTGTGACTGCTGATTCAAATGTGATATAGGAGACCTTCAGTGACCAAACTCTGAAGGTTGCAGAGGGTTGTATTGGTGTTCCCAGAAGGAGATGTCTTATCTCGCAGGGAATCCTGGATATTATAGAGAGGAGTCACAGCACACAGCATGATGGCAACTCTGGTCTATACCAGGAACTGAGAATGGCTGCAAGGGCTCTGTGGGCAGATAAGGAGGTGTTTATTAAAGGAATCTGTGAGCAAGTGACACACCATCTATGGTCTAGCGACCCACATCCTACTGAAAGAGGAATTGGAGCACTATGCACATCCGAATTTGTTCCTCAGAGAGTCTCAGGCAGAGCGGGTGATGGAACAGATCTCAAGGATTACACTACAGTTGTGACCCATTGAGCAGGCTACTTTGAGAAACTGTTAAAAGCTGATCCTCAAGCTAGGACATTAAACATCTTTGGGTCCACAGTTTTTGAGTCTGATTCCCTCATTAGCTGTGAACCACCCAGTCTCACTGAGATTGCACAGGTAGTGAACCAGCTGAGGGTAGGGAAGGCTGCAGGGATGTGTGGTATCCGGGGTGAACTTCTCCAGGCTCGTGGTGAGGCTGTTCTCCTTGCATTGCAGGCAATCTTTGCCTCCATTTGGGGGATGGACATCATCCCAACTGACTGGAAAATGAGATTTGTTGTGCATATCTAGAAAGGGAAGAGTGGTATCCTGGATTGCAGCAATTGCAGGGGGATAACACTGCTCTCAGTGCTGGGTTAGGTCTTTGCTACGGTCATTCTCTTCAGGATCCAGGATTACTTGCAAGTCTACTAGCAACTGGAGCAGTCAGGTTCTATGCCTAAGAAGTCTACCATCAATTGCATCCTGGCACTGAGGGTTTTCATCGAAACACAATTGAATATCGGCAGAGTTTCTTTGCAGCCTTTGTCAGTTTTCATAAAGCATTCAAGTCGAGCTGCCTTCTGGAACATTCTGAGGCTTTGTGGAATCCCCCCAAGGTAGCTGGACATCATGGCCAGCCTGTACACTGTTACAGTGAGAGCTGTGCAGACTAGAGGCAGAATCTCTGCATTCTTGCCAGTTGATTCTGGGGTTCATCTGGGCTGTACTCTTGCTGTTAATCTGTTCAATGCCTGCATGGACAGGGTGTTGGGCAAGGTTGTGGGGGTCAACACCTGTGAGGCATCTGTTGATGAAGAAAGATTCACTGATATTGACTTTGCCAGTGATGCTTTGATCTTCATGGAGTTAATGGAGGCTTTAATTCGGGCTCTCGGGAGACTGAGCGAGGATTCTGGATAAAAACCAAGATCCAGATCGTTAATGACCTCCTGGGCAGAGCCATCAGCAGTGTGTCTGTCTGTGGAGAGAATGTTGACCACATTGAAAGGTTCACTTACCTCAGCAGCAACATTCACATCTCTGGTGACTCTTCCTGTAAAGACAGTAGATGGATTGGGAGAGCATGGCTGGGCATGAGGTCAATGGAAATGGATGTATGGTGCTTCCGATATCTTTGTAACAGGACAAAGGTCCAAGTCTTTAAAGTCCTGGTTCTCCCTGTTTTGTTGTATGGCTGCAAGACATGGATACTATCCAATGACCTGAGATGAAGACTGGACTCTTTTGGTACTGTGTCTCTTCAGAGAATCCTTGGGTACTGCTGGTTTGACTTTGTGTTGAATGAGGAGTTCCTCAGGGATTCTAGAATGAGACACATTACCTGCATTGTGAGAGAGCATCAGTTACAGAACTACGTGGGGGTGCCCACGTAACAGCTGGCTGTGGCAGATAGACAGACATTTCCGGAGGGTGGGACTGGACCATGTGTTGGCCTGTGGGGGTCGCCAACCGAGATTCCGAGGTGTTTTTATTGTGTGGTGGGTGCAGTAATACGCTGTACCAGTGCATGCTCCCCAGCCTGACCTCACCATAAAGCCTTCTTTTTCCAAACAATTACACTACTCTTTGTAATGGCTAGACCAGGGGTCACCAACCTTTTTGAAACTGAGAGCTACTTCACGGGTACTGAGCCATACGAAGGGCTACCAGTTTGATACACTCTTCTTAAATAATAAATTTGCTCAGTTTAAAACATGTTTTAAATGCTTTTTTTAAAATACTGTCATTTTCAAATCTATACAAATTTTAGACGCTGCTCACTGGTGAGTTGTGCTATTTTTAGAACAGGTCCGCGGGCGACTCATGAGGTCCTTGGGGGCATCCTGGTGCCCACGGGCACCATATTGGTGACCTCTGGGCTAGACTGATCATTTTTGTTGTGAAACTATGGGATATACTTAAACCTGTTGCAGTTTGGCTACTTTGTTTTAACTCTTTTTTCCTCTTTGGATTCTGCCTGATAATTTTGCAGATAACATGCTGATAACCATGCAGATTTCTGTTGATAGGATAACCACAATAACCAGATGTTCATTTTGTAGTAAGTTGGGGATGCATGGATTTGTACATAAACTTATTTTATTGTAATATTTTTGTACTGGTATGTTTTCCATATTGTTACGGAGGAAAACTTTTCTTAATCTTCTTAGTCTAAAATGCCTTCTGTATTTGTGCACCCTGTTTCGCATTTAAACACACTAGCACTTATTAGACACACTTTGCTAGTACTGGGTTGGACCCCCTTTTGTCTTCAGAACTTCTGGGAAGATATGAGTTTTGTGACATGGCAAGTTATTTTGCTGGAAGCAGCCATTAAATGCTGGGTTCACTGTCATAATAAAGGGATGGACATGGGCAGCAACAAAACTCAGCAAGGCAATGACATTTAAAGAATTTTTGGTTAGTATTAAGTGGCCCAAAATATCCCCCACACCATTACACCACCACCAGCCTGAGTTGTTAGTACAAGGCAGGATGGATCCATGCTCTCATGTTGTTTATGCCAAATTCTGATCGTACCATCTGTAGCAGAAATCGACATTTATCTAACCAGGCAATGTTTTTCCAAACTTCCATTATCCAGTGTTGATGAGCCCATACCCACTGTAGCCTCAGTTTCTTGTTCTTAGCTAACACCTGGCACCTGGTGAGGTCTTCTGCTGCTGTGGCCCATCTGCTTCAAGGTTCAAAGTGCTGTGTACTCAGAGATGCTCTTCTGTATTCCTCGGTTGTAACAAATGCTCATCTGAATTACAGTTGCCTTTCTATCACTTTGAACCAGTCTAGCCATTCTTCTGTGATCTCTGCCCAGAGTCCAAAATTAATTTTTGAGGCACCGGCTATGGAGGCTGGTAGATGAAAAAATCCACCGGCGGAGCTTATTTTTTACCAGCCAAAATCGTAAATAGCCTTTTTGTGTCACATATGCATTTGTTTTAAAGGATGCTTTACTCCTTGTAAATATCACCATATCATTTAAATTACTCTGACAGTAACTAGCAGCAAGTGGTAGTTACCCACATTCTGCGAAGATACACGCACGTTTGTGTTTGTGTCTGGTGTGTGTCAAATTCCAACAGAGAGGACAGAAGCTGAGCGGCCATAAATCAACTGCGGTACAGACTCTCAGGATGGTGTTTAATTACATTATTTTAGGTAAAAACATTTACCCACCATTGTGGCAGATACCTGTAGTCTTCTGGGATTTACTCACCAAACAAAAAAAATCAACCCACATTTGCCACCTGCCAGGTGTTAATTTCAGACTCTGCCTCTGTCATCAACAAGGCATTTTCACCCAGAGAATGACTGTTCTCTGGATGTTTTTTTCTTTTTTGACCCATTCTCTGTAAATCCTAGAGATGGTTGTGCATGAAAGTCCCAGTAGATCAGAAGTTTCTGAAATACTCATACCATCCTGTCTGGCAGCAGCAGCCAGGCTACGTTCAAAGTCACTTAAATCACCTTTCATCCCCATTCAGCTGTTTGATGTGAACATTATCTGTAGCTCCTGACCTGTATCTACAGGATTTTATACACTGGGCTGCTGACATATGATTGGCTGATTAGGTATTTGCCTCAATGAGCAGTTGAAAACATGTACCTAGTAAAATGGTCAGTGAGTGTGTATGTAATTTTCAGTTAGAATTCTCTAGAATTTCCTTACTGACATAATAATGCTTTTTTGATTAATGTGCTGGGGTGGCCTGGTGGTGCAGTGGTTAGCACTGTTAGCTCACACCTCTGGCACTTGGGTTCAAGCCCCTGCCTGGGTCACATGTGTGTGGAGTTTGCATGTTCTCCCCATGTCGTCATGGGGTTTCTTCTGGGTACTCTGGTTTCCCCCCACAGTCCAAAGACATGCTGAGGTTAACTGGGGTTACTGAAATTGCCCATACTGTAGGTGTGCATGTAGGAGTGACCGGTGTGTGAGTGTGTCCTGCGATGGGCTGACCCCCCATCTAGGGTTGTTCCCTGCCTCATGCCTGTAGCTTCCAGGATAGGCTCCGGACTCCCCACGACCCAGTAGGATAAGTGGTTTGGTCAATGGATGGATGGATGATTAATGTGCATTCCTGACTACATATTCTTACAGTGACTTGTAATTTGAAATTCATTGATTTGATTTGTGAGTTTTTAACAGGTTTCATTTGTCTTAATAGTTGACTGTTTTATGCCATACATTGTTTGCGGTTCACTGTACAGATGTTTCAAACTAAGATTTACTTTAATTGGCCATTTTGAGATATAAAATGTAGGATAAAACAAAACAAAATTAGGTCTTGGTGTAGTACTATGTCATTGTCTTCTGATATTCAAAGCTGCATGATTGACATCTTGCTTATTTCAAAACAAATAAGTATTGTGCTCATCGAAAGTAATATTTATGACTATAGATTAGCAAATGGTTTGTCAACTTCTCACTTCTGTGCACTTCGTTTTGTATTGCATGTCACATGGTGCATTTTGGTTCATTATTTTATGCTTTCCATTCGACTGCTACAGTATTTTGTTTTGCAGAGCAAAAATTTAAATCCACATTTGAATTTTGAGCCATTCGGATATTTTACATTGTAGTCCTGTAGGCGTTTGTACTAAATGGCAGGCATTCGGTAAAATGCGGTATCCTTGCGTTTTTAGTAAAAAGTTTGCATTTCAATTTTCCTGCTTTTTCCCTGATGTTAAAGGCATATGATTATGTTACTGCATCTGAAGCGGTGTTGACGTTTATTAAATCACAGGCGTGCAGAGTAACGTTTGGAGGTAGCGGTCTGCATTGTGGGGGATACAGCTTCCCCTTCAGGGTGCATCTACGCTCCAAAAAAATAGAATTCAGCGTCCAAGAAGGCAATTCCTGCAGTATAATTTTTAGTTCACTAGTTCAGTTGTTCTTATAAGTGTCTGTCTCTCTCTACCCAATGCATGGAAAACCGTGTCCACTGGGCCGTTCAAATTCAATTAAAATTCCTGTAGCCTACCTCAATTATTAAATTATGTAAATAATTATAAACATAGCAGTATTAATTCACCCACAACTAAAACCAATTAGTAAATAGATAGCAATACACTACGCAGTATAAGCATCTGTATAAAAAGCTAGGTATTATTCATGAAACATCAAACTTTCATTTTGAAGCTGCCACTCTTGAGCACGTTAAAGCAGTAGTTAAATATAACCGTATATAGTTAAACCTATACCTACTTAATGTGGACAGAAAGGGAAAATTTTCTCTATATACTACACTACTACTGTAAATAATATAGGCCTATATGTAATTTTTGGAGAATATATTTCAGCAATATTCTGCAATTAATAAGTTTCCGTTACAGAACTACATAATTATGTAGAACAAATTGTAATGTGTATGTTTTACTTTATTTAAAAATGAAGGATTATAGATTTATGAGTTCTGCTTATTAGTTGGCTTTGGCTACACAGCAACAGTAAAATTTTGTTTATTGTTGTCTTGACTGAAAGGCCAACTCTTTATAGGATAACAACATTTAAATTAAAAATAGGCATTATTCAGGCCTACTGCTAATAAGACTAGAGGTAATTAATGCTGTTAATGAATTGAGCACAGATTAAGTCGACAAGCAGAGGAACAACTGGTAACCATCAATAACACCACCTTCTTCGTTATTTTAATTACTCGTAGACTGCTTCGAGCATTTTGGGTGGAACGATAACACCAATGTAAATTTCCAGTTAATGAATGCATTTATTAAAAACTCCTGTAGGGTGCGGCATTGGACATTTGCAATGTTCACAGTTACGTTGAAGCTGTTACTTGGTAAATGTGTATCAACTTACTTTATTACTTTGTACAGTAAATCTAATCGTGTACCAAGTCTTCATTAATGCTAACCCGACATGGCACGTAACACAAATGGACGCATGCGCACTCTCTCCACTTTTAATAATGCAACAGCAACACATTATCCCATTACATTTTCTCTCCTTAGCAGAGGAATTCTGCCGGTGATTATAATTTCACCCCCCATACACACAAAAACACACGTATACGATTAAAACAATTTATTATAGTATAAACGTTTCAAAAGATGGATTCGTAAACTATTAAATACAAATTATGTAATTTAATGGAAAAAGTATTCGAGTCAAAATTTACAGCATAGGTTATTCAGGATATTCGAATGGAACTGTATCAATAACTGTAAAACCTATCGCCGTCAAATGCCTGTATGGGATATGAAGCTACAGTTCAGGGCTGATCAAAGCTGTCATCGAGATCATGAAAGTTTAAATATGAAACCTCATGCATAGAAAATGCTACGTTCCAACCATAAATATAGCCTACAGTTCGTGTCACAAAAGGTACTTGCTTCCGAGTCGTTCAAAATTATTAGAAAGTCAGTCAAGAATAAATAATGATGATATATAGTCACAGAAAAAAATACGTTGCTTGCATTCAAGATCCTTGGTGACAGGATCAAAATATGTCTATTGAGCAACATGTGTAGATGAGTTAGGAAAGGCTGGATAATTCCGCGTGAAACGATACAAAAATAACATTTAAGAAAAGGTTGTCTTCCAAAGTATTTACAGTCATTGTGTTTCTGTAGTTTAGAGAGTCATTTGTTTGTGACTGTCCCTTTACTTCTTTTTCGTGACTTTTTTGGCGGTGGTCTTGGCTTTTGGTTTTGCGCTTCTCACTTTCTTTGGCTTGCTGGCCTTGGCCGCTTTGGAGACCTTGGCTTTCTTCACGGGTTTCTTCGGCTTGGGTGCCGCTTTCTTCTTCGCCGGCGTCTTCTTTACTTTCTTCTCCGCGGCTTTGGGTTTCTTGGTTTTCGCCGGGGATTTAGCCACCTTTTTAGGTTTGGCCACCTTCTTGGGCTTCGCGGCTTTAACCACCTTCTTCTTGGCTTTTTCCACCGGTTCGGGCTTGGCTGCCTTCTTCGGATCTTCGGCTTTGGCCAGTTTAAATGAGCCCGAAGCCCCGATGCCCTTGGTGTGGCGCAGGATCCCAGTGGCCACAAGCCTCTTAAGTGACAGTTTGATCTGAGAGTCCGCGTTGTCGCTTACCTTGTAGTGGCTTTTTATGTACTTCTGAATAGACTGTCTAGACGCACCCCCGCGACTTTTGTCGGCGTGGATAGCAGATTTGATCATTTCCGAGTATTTGGGATGAGATACAGATTTCTTCTGGGATTTAGTTTTCCTTGCCTTCGGGGCTGGTGCTGCTGCCGTCTCTGCCATGGTGATCCCGGGTTTTTTTTAATTAATCACAGCAAATATCTTAAGTCTTTGCACCTTCGAAATAACTCCCGATTTCTTTCCTGCAAGTCTGTCACAAATAGTCCAGGTCAGATATATCTGGAAGAAGCGTCGATTTTTCTTATAAAGACGTCTTTTCAGTGGGTATTTTAATTAAGGTAATATTGGTTTCCAAGTGAAAAGTTAGTTAAAACACATTAACAAGGACCAAATGCCACCGTATAAATATATTTTATTCTCCCAGCTACTCCTGCGAGTTTATCAAGGCTCCGCGCGGACGTGATTGAGAACACCAACTGCCAGCAGCTGATCTAGCAGCCTCTATGAAACACTCGCAGTCCGGTTTGTGTTTCTTCTTCCTCGATCTCTTGCGAAATTTGCGGAGTATGGGGTCGAACGGGCTCGCAGAATCGCTCAGCATAAAAGCGGACACCCTGGGCTTCACGGTCGTACCGGGTTCTCGAAGCAATTCATCGGCCGATTAACTTTTATTCCCTGAAAACCTCCGCGAAGTGATGCGCGCTAAGTTCAATTTTGCAGAATTCTTGCAAATTTCACCCAAACAGATAAAACTGACGACAGAATTACCAAATGCATATGGAAAACCGATCAATATTGTAACGTTTAAACGTGGGTCGAAGTGTGTAAAATACTTTTTTTGTTTATAATGCATCGATATAGTTTCCTAACTAACACAGCCCTGCCATTGACTTTGAGTGACGTGGTTGAGATTATTTACTGTTTAACCTACTATAAATTAAAAGACTCATAAATTAAGTCAATGATATATTGCGGATTATGTATCTGCATCCTTGTTTGATTCAGTCGAATGTCGATTGTGTACTTTTTATGGCTGCTTGAAGAGGGAGTTTGAAATTCACAAACGCGAGCTGTAATCAGGTCTGGGTTTCTTCGTTGTTAGGAAAGTTGCCAACACCCCCAAAGATCTGGTTTTCTGATCATCATCTGATTATACGAAGGGATTTTAAACAAATGGAGTTTGCTTTAAGTACTCTGCAGGATATATACATCAGCTCAGCGTTCCCGCTGTCAATAAAATAAACAATTCGTTTATTATAGAAACCAGTGGTGACATTCTTTTGTTCAGAAACTAACTCGAGCAAGTGTATCGACTTAAAAATAATACGATTTTGAGACCCTGGTATTCCCAAGCCGATTTCAACTGTCAGTAAAACCCACGAGTGTATCTCTGTTTTATATTTAAATGCAAAACAATTTAAGTTTATTTTAATTCAGATTTTTCTGAGCTGATATATTTTCATAGCAAAACGCCATCTTGGATGCCTCCAGTGTTGGATACATTGTAAGCTTTTCACTTTATTTAATGCATTCATTGCACCATTATTCGATAAAAATTAATAATTTTGGTAAAGCAGCCCCTTAACACAGCCAGTTCGTTTGAGGGAACATTTTTTTTCTCTCGAAGGTAATAAAATATTGCCTTCGTGTTTAAGCACAACCCACGGTCTGTCGTTCGCACCAGTTTACTCCTGGCAGAAACAGGTTAATAGTCCAAGGTACATTGTGAAATTATATACTGTACTGTTTAGATTACTTTTTAAAAAACTAGATATTCCCGCCTCATTAACGTGTGTCAGGTTATCAATGGCTCGCCAAATTAATTGCAAGCAACGGAAGTATAACCTCTTCACTGAAATGAGGCTGCTCATTTTGTTATGCTATATGCATTCCATGCGTGCACGAACTACTTTACATTTACACGTATATTAATATATACGATTTGAATTGCAAAGGAATTACACTGTTTTCCCCAACATTTCTGGCCTCTAGCACGTGTTAAATTGTGTCCACGTGTGTTTCATATTTTGCCCAGAGTACATTCTCGCTTTTGATAATAAACCGTGAGCACTGGAATGATACCTGGTTTACCCAGGCTCGCTGCTGGGTTGGCGCTGGGTTGGTGCTGAAGACAGCACCTAGAGTCTACACCCCAGGCGACCGCACACACCCGGGCGCCACCAGCCAGTAGGGTGCTTCGAACAATGGGCACCACAGTCGGTCGCTACACGATGCTGGTATTATTATTATTATTATTATTATTATTATTATTATTATTATTAATATTATTATTATTATTATTGTTGTTGTTGTTGTTGTTGGTGGTGGTGATGATGATGATTGTTTGATGCTCGATAACTTAACGCATCAAACAAAAAAATAATGTAGAAAATATTTTTATTGTTTATTTATTCATTATTTACAGTAGGCCTAGTTACACCTCGGTATTGATACTATACCGCTTAGTATGACTTGGTTAATGTCCGGTCGTTTTAGAACAGAATTTAGTCAGTTCAGCAAGTCTAGAAACAGTTGGAATCGTTAAGTTTACAGGTACATGGGGCCTGTACGCTCCATAAGTGGACTGCAGTATGAACATGTAATTCCACGACCAGCAAAGTCCAGTCCTTTCCTTTGTACAAATGTGCATAAATCAATATGAAGGCGATCAATTACACATGTGTTGCAGCCTTTGAAGGCTTTTATGCCATTTTGGATGGTCAAAAGGTGCGCATCTATGATTAAATGCGTAAAACATGCTTGTAAAGGGTGTGTATGGCAATTCAGTATACAGTCAGGTATGTGGAATTTAAAAGAACAATGATATTTGGACTGTAGATTGATAGTTGAAAGGTCACACCATTTGGTGGGGGATGGTTGCATTTAGTCAGGTTTAAGAAGCTTGTCCCCGTGTCAGCGCCACCTAGCGGCTTTGCCAGGTCCAATTTTAGTGCAATGAGGAATTTGCGCTCTTTCTCTTGCCCAGAAATACGTGACCCGCAGTCTCTTTATTGTTGAATATTGTTGAATAGGATATTGACCAAAACTGTAGAAATTCTTGACAGTGGTAAATGACAGGCTTAAAACAACAACATCAATAATAATAATAATAATAATAATTATTATTATTATTATTGTTATTATTACTGTATATTTCGGTGTTATTGTACCATAACATAATTACAATGTACTACTACTACTACTACTACTACTACTACTACTAATAATAATAATAATAATAATAATAATAATAATAATAATAATGTGATATAAAATATCCCTGTTTAAAATGTAATTCCTACTAGTATGTTGTCAAAATATTTGCTTTTTTCCCCAAAAAGCCCTTATATTGTTCATTTACACTGTACCTCTTATTAGGCCCCTGAATATTCAATCCTAAATTAGAGTCCTTCGCTGTGGATTTACCCTAAATGATTCCTGGCTTTGTAAACATCTGCACTCCCACCCTTGGCACCAAACGGCACACTCTTGAATATAATTTCAGGTTAGAAGTGCGGCTGAGCAGATTTTTTGCTGACAGGTTAATTGTGAGGAGATATATAGTGCTCATAGGCTGAAAGTATTATGGGATTAAACACTAATACACCTCTTTCTTTGCCTTTGCAGTCCCCATGAAATTGCAGAACGGATGCAGCCTTGTCGAAACACGCCTCGACTGCCGCTCTACTTCTCTAATTATTTATCGAGCCTGACTTCTTTGTATTCGCGGTGACGTCAGAGACATGCTCTTTCTGCTTGTGTCGATTTTTTTCTTAGGTCCAAATTTCATCATGCGATATTGTACTATAAGCCTGTTTTGATTGGATACTGTTATGGCAGCACCATTCGCCAGGAATAATCAGTGCTGTGATTGCGGTTTCCCTGGCGTGCTGTGTGTAGGTCAATGTATCTACATTGCTGACTTCGAAGGATCATAAAAAGAGGTGGAATTCATTGTACGGCCTACGGTTTATTTTCTACCAAGTTATTTTAAAAGTCTATCTTGTATTTTAAGTACTATGTAGTGAGTGAGTAGAAGTATTACGTTGCCTTCAGATATATTTTTAGGACTGAGGTATAGCTTAAGAAATGCTTTAGGCATTAGGGTTACAACCAGGTTTTTCTGCTTTTACTCAGGACATAAGTAGTGCATCTGACCTTTTACATCAGCTCTTTAATGAGCTAGACAGTAACCGCAGTTATTGAAATTGTCTTTGAAAGTATTTTTTGCTCAGAAAGGAATTTTTTGTGACTTTTTGTTGGTGATTTCATCAAAGCATGCTGTGACCTGTGGAAGTGTTCAGGAATGATTTAGCTTTTGTGTTTAGACTCTAAATTGTTGCCAGGGAAACTGTCTTTTTGTTATCCAAGATTAATGCTGCTATGACAACAGAACATCATATAAACCCAAGCATTTTATTTAGACAGGGTAAGGTATTGTATTGGAAGATAACAGGGAAGTCTATATTATAGACTGCATTTACTGTATGAATAACCAATAAATAAAATCGGTGCATATAAATAAAATTGGTGCACATATTTGTATTGCACATATTTTGTCTTAAGTTTGCACTGTATAACTGCTGAAAGTCAAACTGACTGCATGCTGAGGTAAATTACCCACAGTCATTCCGTGACTAGCTTAATACTTAAAAATTAGCATGTGTTGCTAAACCCCGTGTAGGGATGTCAATGTGTGAGGATGTGTATTGCCATTCTTTAATGTTGGGATGTGATCGCTACTTGTGGCAGGCATAGGCATGTCACTTTGAGCTGGTGACGATGTCCCCTTTCCAGACACAGCAACCAGTGTTGCATACCTTCTCAATGAGGCCTCCATATTTTTACCTTACGGCATAATGTTAGTGCTAAATATGTATGGACTGAAAGCTTGATACTTGCCGTGATGTGCCACAGAAATTGTTTTTCTAGGAGTGTGTTTTTATTTTTGTGTTACTGTTATGGATGAGTAGTCGGTTCATATGGCTTGAGGGATCCCGGGTGGCCTGCAGAGCATGGAGGGATCCCGGGTGGCCTGCGGAGCATGGAGGGATCCCGGGTGGCCTGCGGAGCATGGAGGGATCCCGGGTGGTCTGCGGAGCATGGAGGGATCCCGGGTGGCCTGCGGAGCATGGAAGGATCCCGGGTGATCTGCGGAGCATTGAGGGATCCCGGGTGGCCTGCGGAGCATGGAGGGATCCCGGGTGGCCTGCGGAGCATGGAGGGATCGCGGGGGATCTGTGGAGCATGGAGGGATCCCGGGTGGCCTGCTGAGCTTGGAGGGATCCCGGGTGGCCTGTGAAGTATGGAGGGATCCCGGGTGGCCTGTGAAGTATGGAGGGATCCCGGGTGGCCTGTGAAGTATGAAGGGATCCCAGGTGGTCTGTGGAGTACGTGCCCTTGGTTTTGTGGCTTCTGAGTGTGAGACCCACTGGGGCTTCACGAGATCAGGAGTAGGAGATGGCGCTGAGTGCTCTGCCACACTTCTGTGACCAGCATATGGTCAGCCAGCACCAACCTGCTCCCTGCTCCCCTACCAGTCCATGAAGCTACATGCTTCGTGTTTCATGACTGGGGCAGGTAACTATTTTAACTGTTTCAGCTGTCATCTCCCGCCCTCATTCCATCTGAGTAGCAAATTACACACAATAACCTCCCAAAGTGTAGCACCTGTGGCCTGTCAGTCTGTCAGATTCTACCCTGGAAGTGGCCTGTCGTTCAGCTTAATCTTATTAACTTTAAAATGCACTTAATAACCTATTATTTTCAACTCATTATTTAATACTGCATTTGTCATTATCAGTAATAAAGCTTGGTCGTTCATTAGAACATTTCTTGACACAATAGTATTAAGTGTAATAAATATTATAATATTACTTTATTCCAGATCACTTTGCTCTGTTTTACATAAACAGTAAGAAGCAGAGTAACATCACTGCTGCAGACTGTTTGCACATTATTTTTTTTATCCACTTTGTATTTGCTTGTATGAACAGCCATCACACAAATGCATAAATAAATTTAGCTCTCTCTCTCTGTTTGTAATCTAACAGGAACCATAAATCATTTATTCAACAAAATTAAGGAGAAATGTAACTTTTTTTCTGTGGGGAAAAAGTAAATACTTTGTTATATTTAGTAACTATCTCCTTTGGAAGATATAACCTCTTGAAGCCATTTGTTATAATTGTCAGTTTTTTGTATCAACCTAGAGAAATTTTTGCCCGTTCCTCCATCCGGGAATTCGGGAGGGCAGCATGGTGGCGCAGTGGTTAACACTGTTGCCTCACACCTCTAGGGCCAGGATTTGAGCCTCCACCAGAACTCTGTGTCTGTCCTCCCTGTGTCATTGTGGGGTTTCCTCCAGGCACTCTGGTTTCCCCCCATATTCCAAAAACATGCTGAGGTGAATTGACCTACCAAATTTCCTGCATGTGTGAGTGACTGGTGAGTGTCCCCTGCAATGGGTTGGTGCCTCATCCAGGGTTGTCCCCTGCTTCGCACCCTTAGCTGCTGGGATAGGCTCTGACCCCCCCCCAAGTCTGAATAGGACAAGCAGTTACTATAAATTGGATGGATGTTGGAGGGTTTTTCTTGTACAGTCCTCATCAAGTCCCCCTACAACATTTCAGTTGGATCAATTTGACTTGGCTATTCCATAACCCTTCATTCCTTTTTTTGTAGCCACTCCCTTGTAGATTTCTGTGTATCTTTGACGGATTGCCTCACATTATCCTCGTGCACACTCTGGTGTGATGTTGAATTCATTGTAGACACTACGATGGCAAGTTAGCCTATCCCTGAGGCCACAAAGTAGCCCCAAACCAAAACACTCCCACCACTAAGTTTCACAATTGGTGAGAAGGTCTATTTTTCAAACTGTATGTTTTTTAACCAAATATGACATCTGGAATTGCGCCCAAACAACCTTTGACCCATCAATCCAGAGCACATTGTTCTAGAAGTGTTGTCCCACATGCTGGTGTTTAATGGCAAGCTTCAGTCTTTAGTTGATATTCTTTTAGGGAGCAGAGTCTTCTTCCTTGCTGACCTCCTATGTAGGCCAAATTTGTGAAGTCTCCTTCTAATGGTTGACTCCTTGAACTTCACATGGTTGTGGTAAGAGCTCTTTATAAAATCTTTGATGATACCCTTGGGGTCTTTGACTCTCTCTGATGCATCTTGTGCACTTCTCTTGGGCTGAATTTAGTTGGATGACCTGGTCTGGACAGATTGCCAATGGTTCTAAATCTTCTCCATTTGTAGATTATTTTACACACAAATGAGTGTACTGTATGATTTCAAGTAGCTTGTGAATGGCTTTAATTCTCTTCCAGGACTCATAAGTATCAACAACCTCCCTTCTGAAGCTGTCAGGCAGCTCCTTTGGTTTTGGCAGGACTACATTAACGTCCCTCAATGGTTATGACTGAACATGACCAGGTGGAACTGTCAAAGATACATTTAAGTAGTGATCTCCTCATTTGCAACTGATATGGTGCATCTGATGCTATTTTTTAGGTTTAATTTTGTGATTAATGTAAGGGTATACTATTTATTTTCTAATTTTATTATATTACTTTATCGGTATTGTTGAAATGAAGATCTACTATTTGTCTGTCTGGATACATTGAAAAACACGAAATTTTTCATAGGGTGTACTTGCTTTTTCACATGACTCTATGTAAACACAAGCCATTTCCCTTTGCAGTTATCTTCCTCTATTAATGCTGATCTGATGGTGTGCCAAGCACATGTTATAAACTCTTAACAGCCCCACCAATGCCTTCACAGCTGAGGTCCCTGACATCTGTCACTATTCCCAGGTAGTCTGGAGGTACAGTGACCAATGCAGCCTCCAGAAGCTGCACTTTGGTCGACTCAGAAGCAGGTCCTTTTATTTATCTTCCTCCCGTCATCCATGCTCAGCGACTGTCACGCTCTGTCATCATGCCAGTGTTCGCGCACTCTGTAGGTTTCTGCCGAGCTTTCATCTGTTTCCCCAGTAGAGGGCGGCAGGACCCTGGAGAGAAGTGTCAACAGCAAAGACAGGGGTGAGAGCAGCCCCGCCAGTGTCACGCATGGCTGCCAGCACAAAGGACCCTCCTCAATCACCACCGAGATGGAGGCACTCTGCTCCTGTGTTTCTCTTGGGGATTGAAGATACTGCTTCTGCATATCCAGGCTCTGACTTCAAGGTCCATTGTGTCCTTCCACGTGGCTGGAGAAACACGGAGCAAAAGGCTTTTTCCTGTGATTCTGCTCTTTCATGACCGGAAGAACTCAAGCATCACGGGGCCTTCAGACGTCCATACCTGCAAGAATAGTCAGTATTGCTGCTGCAGTGATGCCTGGACCTGTGTAGGACTAACCTACTACATTCCACATTAATCAATTTGAGCGAGACCCCAAACATAACCCTTTTGTTATCTTGCATTTTTGTGTTCTCTCTCGCAGTAAGGACTGGACTAAATAGAATCAATCGGCATTTCCATTCCAATGATCAGGTCATGAAGTACAAAGATTACTAATTGAAAAATACGGCAGCCTAGGGGTGACCACAACTGAGCTTAAGACTTTACATCAGCCTTCTATAAGCCATTTCAGCCTTACAAAAATTGAAAATGAATGTTTTATAACTGTTGTAGTTGCGAATGGTCGCTAACGGAGGTAGTAGCTAGTGGCTGGCATCAAATAAAGCAACAACTGGTGGTCCAGCCCTCCCTGTCACTGCACCCTCCCTCTGTAACCTCTGTCGTGGTCACTGCACCTATCTCTCCTGGTTACCCTGTACCTCATCCAGTCTTCCCTGTCACTGCACCCATCTGTAGAGGTTACCCTGTACCCCATCCAGTTCTCCCTGTCACTGCACCCATCTGTCGACTTTACCCTGTACCCCATCCAGTCCTCCCTGTCACTGCACCCATCTGTCGTGGTTACCCTGTATCCCATTCAGTCCTCCCTGTCACTGCACCCATCTGTCGAGGTTACCCTGTACCCCATCCAGTCCTCCCTGTCACTGCACCCATCTGTCGAGGTTACCCTGTACCCCATCCAGTCCTCCCTTTCACTGCACCCATCTGTCGAGGTTACCCTGTACCCCATCCAGTCCTCCCTCTCACTGCACCCATCTGTCGAGGTTACCCTGTACCCCATGATGGATACTAGAGACCAAACAGACAAGTTAGCCCATGATATCAGGCAGCTACATATCTGTTTACATCTGAATCAGTGGCTGGAGAAAGGTCGAGATCCTCCTCCCATCTCACACCAGATGTAATGGAGCTGTGTTTCTTCATACTGTAGCTATTAGAGGTGAAGGGCAACAGGATTGTTTGTTTTCTATGCTTTCTCCCTATAAAAATCTGACATTCACAAACAGCTGTCCATGCTGGGCGGGTTTATTTCATTAATGAGTTATTTGAAGGGGGCTCAAATAATGGTAGCCTTTCTAACGATGTCTCTTGATTAAATGTGATTATGAACAGCTTTATGCATGGAGGTACTGTATTGCTGCACAGCTGGAGATGAGAAATTTTGTGTTCATTTTAAGTGCTGTTGGCTGGCAGTATTACTGAAAGTCCATGAAGTGGCCGACCGTTATGTGGCCCTGAGCAGAATTTGAGGGGTGAGTTTGTCTGGTCAGAATAACCGGTCTCCCATTTTGGTCCCCAGTTAATCCAGTTAATGGTCTTAAAATCCTGCTCACTTGCTGTCTGTAAGACCAGCTGACTACAAGGCTCAAGTTTGTAGCCAGTCAACTTGTTTTATACTAATGATCTCTCCTGTACCCAGATTCAATGCATTTCAAGTGAAAAGCCAAAATCCTCAAACCAAGATGACTGCAGCTCTTATTTCCTTTTTCTGGTATCTTATGGACACAGAACCTGTTGCCTCTCTACTGTCCTGGCAAGGAAAACTAACTGAGCCTGGATGAGATGCCAGTCTTAAAATACTTGTGTAATTATTTTGTATTATATTATTTTTTACCTTCTACAAAGCAATTCATGTAGAATATCCTGTCTTAATGATTTTCCCCTATAGAGACTACTCATCCCCCTATAGAGATTTGCCCAGTGCTGTTCATGTGCAGTGTGCTTGTATTTTCATGCAGTAGTGAACCTGAGTTCCGTGGGGGCTGCGTCTGAGCTGATATTACACTGAACAGGCTACCGGAGACTCACCGCCCCCCTCTCCATTGCTGATTACACCACACCACGCTGAAGGCTGGAAGGATCATCTGCTTTGAAACCTCTCTCTCACCACAGCTACCAAAGCACATTATCTGTCACTGTAAAAATTAATTATATCTAAACGCGCTTTCCAAAGATCCAAAACATTAGCATCCCAGAATGTTTTCATGGATGGTGAAATGTGCTACAGACACATACAGTAGAAAACATTTTGCATTGAATTTTGACCATAAACCAGAGAGCCCGCCAGAGATTTCAGGTAGCCCGGAAGAAACATATCGCTGTTAATAATTTCAGTTGGATTTCACTGGAGGCAGTTGACCTGCTGGTTGGTTTTTTGGAACCAGGGTGCAGTCGTCTCCCCCTGAGCTTTGTATCTGCACCTGGCCAACTGTCTGTCACTGCTCTGTGTCCGCTGGAGTCCCGGAATCATGAGAGGAGCACAGTGCATTCAGAGGATGCAGCATCAGAGATCACGCTGAGGAATGGGTGTCTGGGAGTGCAGTACAGTGCTTAATCGTGAATGCTAATGTTAATGCTACACTGCGTCTGCTTTGGCGTGGACCGGCGCTCTGTGCACCCATGCAAGCCCTGCCTAGGAAGATGATAGAATATTGCTGTCATCTTCATGTATCTTCATTTTATCCGAAGAAAGGATTTGATATACGCCTTCTCACTTCACCTCAAGGTAGCAGTCTGTCTGCTTCTAGCTCTACACCCCATGGTAACATATAGCAGCAGAGCTAACATCCCGGGGGCCTCGTGCTGCAGTGGTGCCGTTCCACAGGCATCTCCTGCTTTGCTGGGCGCCGGAGATCGTTACGACCCGCTATCACAGGGAACCATGAGGTCCACTTTAGGGGAATTCCTGCCAGGGGGAGGCAGCTGCTGTCAACCCCTCCAATTGGACTCGCTCACTTTCATAAGACCGGTCCGCCTCACAGTCCCGCTAGCCTGTCTTTTCTTGGTTCTATATGTAGGAATGGGTTCACTTATCTGGGGGCCCTAGGCTGGCCTTGCTGATTTAACTAATCATTGCATTTTCCCTGCGTTGGGGCTGTGGGCCCTAGCCTAGGACAATGTTTCCCAGCACAGTCCTTGAGGACCTAGACTCTACAAGTTTTTGCTCCTTCCCAGCTCCTGGCCTAAGATTTCTATGCATTACTCTGGCCCTGCCTACACGGTCCTGTCTAAAGATGTTCCTCGCCAGGGGAGCCCTCTGCCTGTCACCCCTAGTCACTCGGCCATTCTGTCTTCCTGTTGATTTATTTCTACATATTGCATTAATGTGTATTATTTGTGAAAGCTGGTGGATCGTGCCTCTCTCCCACCTTCCTGGGTTGCCTTATCCACAGTATTCCTCTATCCCAGGACTTGTCAGCATTCTATATCATCAAGAGGGGTTTATCAGTTTGCTGTTATACAATTTTGGCCTGCACTATGCAACACCTTCCTTTACTCTTTCAGCAATGATAAGAGATACTTCCCCTCCTGTTTTTTTTTTCATTTCCCAAAATCTGAAGTTTATATCTGGAGCCATTAAAGTCAGCAGAGTGGGTGCTCCTGTTAAGTTCCTCCCCCAAGCCTACCTCTCTCCCATGGCATATCTGCAAAAAAAAGAGATATTTCACACCAGAGCAAGCCATTCTACCCATTTTCACTCATTCTTACACTGAAAATTAAAATGATTATAAAATTAAGTTACACAAATAGGAAGCTAATTCCGAGTTCTCAGTACCTTTCATGTAAAGTAATGTTTTTCTTGTTCTCATCTAATCTGCTTTCCAGCTAGTTACTATTTATAGCCTTGTGATCTCGAGGCCTAACTGTAAAGTAGCCGCCACAGTCCACCTTTTCTGCATTTGGATCCCTTCTCCCCCAGTCATCTTTGCTTGAGAATAAAGAGATTTAGTGCTACGCTTACATGAAAACCAGACCTGAAAGCAATTTTCCTTGCCCTGCGCTGGACTTTCTGTAAAGCAGTGTTATGCTGTTTTGGTTGGGTAGCCGAAATCACACACGATGTTCCAGTTGAGGTCTTATCAGTATGCTTGATTACCATCCTTCTATGCACAGATACATCCAAGTATTTTGGCAGCATGTTCACAGAGACACAATATAGGCACAGATGAAAATATGTACAGTAAAGGTTTACATCATTCTTATTAGCTGCTGTTATCCATTTCCCCAGTAGTACCAATACTGCCAATTCCAGCGCTCCGAATAAATCACCTTACATTTATCTCCATTGAATTCCATCCACTTCCTCTGCTTGTTGCACCACCTATTTTTCTATCATTTACAAATTTGTGAAATATGTCAGAATCTGTGTGATTCGTTTATATTACGAGGCATAAAAGATCCAGCACAGAGCACTACGGTAAATCTGGAATACCTCTGCCTCTACTGGAGGCTGTGCCTCTTAAACTCGTACAATACTTTCCACTAGTTTTTCTTTTTTTATCCATGCACTACTTTGGATCGCGGTTTTAAAATCAGCCTTTTGTGTTAAACTTCTATGTTGTTACAGTAGCTGCCTTCAGGTCTGCTCAGATGTGTGGATTTCCTCAATTTATGCTGTGCCTTTGAATTATATTGTTTAACAAATTTGAAGTGAAAGCTACCCACCACAACTTCACCTAGTATCTGGAAGCCTAATTGGTCTGAAATTTACAGAACTAGTGTGGATTGGCCAATTGACCTAATATCAAGCAGTTATTAGTAGGAACTTCTAATGCTGATTGGAGAACAACCACAAACCTCACTGATATCAACACGACAATGCAGAGACCCTGGGCAGTGCTCATGTCACAGACAGCAGAGAAGCCCTGACAGACATGTGCCTTGTCTGTCTTAACAATGGCCTCAGGGAGATGATGCCAGTTTTCTTCTGATCTCAAATAGCTAATCTCTTAGCTGAGGCCATGGTCATGGCCATTAGGGAGTCCTAGATGTTATGCTCCATGTTTCGGATTTATTTAAAGGATGCATGATTCTGTACGTGCCATTTATGGGAAGTGTTGAAGCTGGTAAAGCGAACGCATGCCTAGACAACAGATGTGACTGTAAGAGTGTTACAAAAAAAGGTTAATTAAGGCTTGCCACAATGAAAGGAACTAAATACTCATGCAAATGGAATATTTCAGTTTTTTAAATATTTTGAATTTATAAAACTAATATTGTGTTAAAATAATTCATCTTCAGTATTATAATTATTTTTATTAAAATAGTACAAGCAAAGAGCAATTAAAGAATCATTTTGTAATCCAATGAAGTGTATAATTTTGAAAAGGGTCTGAATACTTTTGCAGGGCACTGTAAGCATGACATGAGCAGGAAATGACAGTGAACGGGACATTTCTCACTCAGTTTCTTTTTGGTCTTCAAAATGCCACCTGGTAGCTGATTAGTCTTGCAATGGCAGTAGCAATACCTGGGTGGGGGGGGAGCAGGAGATTTCATTTTCGCCGCTACATTAATTGCGCATTAGCTGTTTCTCGGTCAGCTGGTGCTTACGGTGTATGTGTGAACAAGCCCCTGGGACCACTGTCAAGCACAGCTCAATCTTTCAATGTCAGGAACCCACCCACCCCCCCCCCCACAGCACATGCTCAAGCCCCACCCACTGCCAAGAGGCCAC
>JAODJW010000094.1:21433075-21444209 GCA_026777045.1 Hyperopisus bebe
AGGTGCTTAAGTTTGTGGTTAACTGACAAGAAAACGCTTTTTCTGGCATATCTTCCAAATCTGTTAGCATGAAGGGGGCGTCTGATAGTTTTTTCAGAGATGTGGTAACCACAAGATTGTACTTGGTCTTGTAATTCACCAACAGTCAACCTTGGGTTTTTTTTTGCCTCTCTTACGATCTTCCTCACTGTATGTGGGGGAAAAATAAACTTGGGTCCTCTTCCAGGCAGGTTTGTAACAGTTCCAGTTGTTGTCCACATTTTTATTATTTCCCTAACAGTAGAAATGGGCATTTTCAGGCGAGTAGCTATTTTTCATACACATTCCCTGACTTATGAAGGTCAGCACACTTCTCCCTCATTTGGTCTGTGTGTTCTCTTACCTTTCCCATGTTGACGGATGACAAATGGAATTTGGGCTCTGTGTCTCCTCATGTTTGTATCCCTGTTAACCAGAAAGTCATGGATTGCAGCTTGAAGGTTCCTATTCACTCCACTCTACTCAAAGATGTACAATTTACAGGGGAAACATGCTTCAGTTACATTGTGTTCACTATAATTTCCAGGGGAGCCAATAATAAGAACCAGGGGTGGTTCTTGCACGTTTCATTGTGCCTCAGTTTAATTGTTTTAGTGATAACAATGGGGGGGGGGTCTCCTGCCCAGAGTCCTCCAAGTTATTTGTCAGGAACAAACACTCTGTCGTTGTTTTTATATATATATAAACATTTTGTATTGTTGTTGTCTGAATAGTTTGTCCTAGAATTTTTGTTGGAGTGAAGAGATTTAAAAAACAGATCAGTGGGTTATGTGAAAATGGTTTAATGCAAATATATTTAAAAATAACAGTCAGGAAAAGAGCCATTTAGATTTGGAGCTCCAATTTTTCCTTAAATATTGGACAGTGTTATTTGCAGCAGTATTAAACAAAGCTGTATTGTCTCAGTGATCTGCTGTAATATATTAACAATATCCCTCCATCTATCTTCGAAATGCCTCATCCTGTTCCGGATCGAGTACCTGGAGCGCACAGGGCACATGGCGGGGGAACACCCTGAATAGGATGCTAATCCATCACAGACACACTTATACATACTATGGGCAATTTAGAGACACCGGTTAGCCTTACTGCAGGAGGATACGGAGCTCCAGAGCAAACCCATGGGAAAGCATGCAAACTGCACACGCAGAGCAGAGGTGGGATTTGAGCCACCCCCCCGGTGTGAGACACATGCTACCCAGCGAGCCTCAGCGCTACACCTTCTAACAGCTACACCATTTTGAAGATGACCATAAACTTCAAGCAGCGATAAGATCTGCTGTTCCCGATAAATTCCGAATGAATTGCTAGAGCTGCGGAAATATATATACGTTATAGTTTTATGCAAATATGATGATGGTAATTAGGTAGGTAGTTATCATTTACTGTTTATTCATTAAGCAGATACTTTTTTCCAAAGTGAGATACAATGGGGAAGGCAACTGAAATAATTGGGGGTTAAGGGCCCAATGGTGACAATACTCTGCCAACTCTGAGATTTGAACTAGCAACCTTCTGGTCACAAGCACAGTATCCTAACCTGCTGAGGCATGCACGACCCAAGAAATGTTACGTATGACAGAATTTCCTCTTACATAATCTAAAACAATGCTTCCCAATGCAGTCCTTGAAGACCCACAGTCAGTCCACATTTTTGCTCCCTCTGAGCCCCCGGCCAGGCAGTCCACATTTTTGCTCCCTCTGAGCCCCTCGCCAGGCAGTCCACATTTTTGCTCCCTCTGAGCCCCTCGCCAGGCAGTCCACATTTTTGCAAAGAACCGGATTGGGAAACACTGGTCTAAAGTAATTGTTTACGTGGCATTAATATGTTAGTCAACACAGTTGTGCAGGGTTTATATAAGGCTGCCGGCCCTGTTTTGTTTAATAGGGTAAAGAGCACTGAGTGTCTGTTTCCAGTGCCATGATCTTCACCTACAAGTCTGTTCCTGCATCATTAGTCTTTCACAATGCGTCTTAATAGAAGATTAATTGGGCTGAAGAGTTGATAGCTTGACAAATACACTCGGAAGGCAAGTCTTTAGGTTGACTTCTTAGGTCTCAGTAAGGCTTTTTGACATGACATGTTGCAATATATAATGAGGCCTGAGAAAGAAGCAAAGAGTAAGAATTAAATTACTTATGTTTGTTCATTTGCTAAGTATAGCTTATAAGGAAGGTATTGTCTATGTATTATGACAGAACGTAACATTAGGTCATTCTGTTTGAGATGTTATTTTAATATAGGTCAGAAATTCCAGATTGAAAGCTGTGATTACAAAATTTAGTGGTTATTTTCCTACTGTCCTGTTCTGGACTAATGTACCCTCATCATCATGGTAACCCTAATGCCATTGTAACATAAGAGGCCAGATCAAAGGGCAGGTCTGTTAGGGGTTAAAGCGCATGCCTTTTGGATGGGGTAAGAATCCGTCAGGCGTTATTCAGAAGAGAATCCAGGCCGCAGTTTCCAGGTGTCTCTCCGAGTGTGTTACGGAAGGCCTCACAATGTGGAGACAGAGCTTTTGTGGATAAATTTAATATATAATATTTATCAAAATCAACAAAAAACTAATGTGTCAAAAAATTCTAAAATATTCCAGCCCTGGACTTATTATTACTACTAGTTATTACAGAAGTCTAGTTTAGCTCAAACAGACAAAATGGAGGAACACAAACTGTCTCCTTGTTGTAGCATTCAGAACATAATTTATTTATTGTGCTGATGTTTATAGGCAAGGGTATATTTTGCCTGTGTAATAAACAGATTTATTCTGGCGTTTGCGTGTTTGAGATGTGTAGCACATTCATATTGCATTTTGGCAATATTTCTACAATCGGTCTAGCTCGAGTGTTCAGGGCTGTCTTTTCATCTTGATAATAACTGATTCTGACTGCCCCCGGGTGTTACGAGATGTGAGCCCCCCAGTGCACATTAATCAATAATGCTCCATCGGTACGCTTTCTTGCACGAATCCCTCATGCAGAATCCTGCCGGTAAATATCTGAGCATGCTCGGTAGAAGGAGAAGGGACTTCAGGCTCTTACGCTTTGCTTTTCCACATGCCGAGGCTATTTCAAGCTTGCGCAGCTGCACGTATCCAAGCGCACAGAAAACTGAGTATGCACTCGACGTACCCCAGATGCCTAAATCAAACAGCAGTCAAATGCACTCGCCAGTAATGTCATGTGATAGAAAATGGTGCCTCCAGGACAAAAAGACAAAAACACAGTAGGCAGCGGCTTGGGACTTTGCTTACGGCTTACAGAAGTCCATGATCCCATTTCCCATTGGTGTTCCATGGTGTGGTTCTTCCCTTCTGCAGTCCAGGCCTGTGCGATGCTGGACTGCCACATTGCTAAATTTGTGTGGTTTAATGGGGGGGGGTTCCTGATCTCTCCAAGGGTGAGGAGCATGATGTCTCAGTAGATCTCCATCTCAGGTGCCTCTGCTTTTTTCATGCCCTTCCTGCTTCACAGCTATCCTGCTCCAGAGGTGGGGGGGATTGAAGATGTGAAGTGTGACACATAAGGGACAAACACTGATAGGCGAGATTGCTTCCATACTTCCATATCTAGGCTGTTATATCTTCACATCCCTGAGAACCATCCTTTCATAACTGCTCACGGGGAACATGCTGGATGGAATTACAGTCCATCCTAAAGCAGAAGACGACTGCCTCTATTATTAGTATGTATTTTAATGTGATTTTCTGGTTTACTAGATTGTTGCACTAAATGGCACTGGAAAGAATGGAAAAACATCAAAATATTGATCAAAGAGGATGAGAATGGCCAGGTATTAATTGGACATAGGCAGAGATATATTGTTCGACTACTCATTGTGTGACACAGTAAAAGTTATTAATTGGCTTTTTTCTGTCAGTGCAATTTGTCTTGTCGTGCTACAGAAAGCTGTGTCCTATTGTCATATTTTATGCTCATAAGAACAGGATGAATATGCATTAAAAAATTCAATTGCTTGTTAATCGACAATTTTATTTATGAAAATAGGCAGCTGTGTGTATCTCATGTCTTGTCAATCGGCCCTTGTAATGAGGCATCTGCTTAGTGACTCAGCGGCATGCATCACAAACCGGCTGCATTCAGGAGTGCTCAGGAGTGCTCATTCTAGAAGGTCCTGTAATCAATACGCCCAGATGAGGGACCCAGCAGGATTATTAAATCTCCACATTCAGAGGCGCTGCATTGATTTCTGAGGTCCAAAATCACCACCTTAAACTTAAAGGTCATTTATATTATCTGACTTCTGAGTCTAATGATAGTAACTACATCCGTCGCTGTTTTATTTTGGTGACTTATTTTTCATTCTTTGGTCCAGTAAGAGAAGGTTGCAATTTGTGGTGTACCCTATGGAGATGCCCAAAGCAAGAGAGAGACCACTTCAGCTATTTAGAGCAGGATGTTACTGTGATGGTGCATGAATCGTGGGTCTGAGGTCTGCCACTGGCTCCCAGTGTGACTGTTTTTTTGACGGGGCTGGTGGTAATGGCTCGATCATTAGCGCTATACAAGAACCTGAGAACAAAACAAAATTGTGGGAAATCGATTTGTTTTTTGACCTCACATTACATTGAATCGGTTCTGTGCCTCACAAACATGGTGCCTTCTTCCCACATCATAGCACAAGCACTTCAAAGAAAGAAATAATAATTAAACTACACAAATAGACCAAATACACACTCCGTACTCCTCTTGCATACCCACAAACCCGTTAAAGCTCACTGAAACTCACAATGGTATTTCATTAGCATCTAAAATACATAATTTTGTGAGGCATCTCCTGAGCCTTCAGACCCCATAATATTAGGATTGGTGATGTAAACTCTATCTGCAGCTCTTAAATCTAATTGGAAGCTTCTAATAATTTCCCCTTAGGTTTTCCAAGTTTTGCCAGCTATAATTTTAAGTATTTATTCATAATTTCCCCCCCACATTTCTCTCCTGGGGTATATAACTAATAACAAATTAATCATCAATAACAGGCTGAAACTAAAATAAAGTGCCATAAATATTGTTTGTCTTTTTGGGACGCATGAGCTAGGCCATCCTCACAATTCCAGCGCCCTTCCATTCTTCTCCTAATGCTCTTGGTGCATACAGGCAGACAGTGCTTCTCTCTGTAATTTGCTGCTGGAGAAAGGAGTCAAGTAGAGCTTGACACTAGCATCAGAAATGATAGGAGAGAACAGGCGGTCCTGCGGTCAGAGATGGAGAACATGAAGTTGAATAAATCAGTCTGAGTGTCATAGTTGTGACTCAGGCTTCAGGTCTCAGCCTTGAAAGTCTGAGACGTGCAGCGACTTGACCAACCCTAGCAGCAAGAGAGAGGAGACGGGCGCCAGAGATCAAAGCCTGTGCACCCCTGTCACTCAAACCTGGTCTGCTTGAAGGTCTGAACACAATAACTGGCTTGTTTGTTTATCCTGCCACGCTTCTCCCTCTCAGTATTGGCAATGGTGTCTCTTCTGACTTTCTCAACATAAGCCTGTGGAAGGATAAGGGAGTATATTCTAGACAGACAAGGTCACCTTGAAGCTGTATAGTACAAGACAGAGAGATTATGATAATACGCTACTATTTTCCATTGCCTTGTCTTCAGGAAGTTTCTTCAGAGTCTGCTTAATGATGTGCTGAGTGGGTCTCTCCTACCTTTGTGTCAGTGCTGAGTTTTTTGTGGCTCTTGTTCCATTCCCAGAGTCCTCTAGTGGTTTTCTGTTCTGAGACACAGAATTACTGAGTTCGCGTGAAACTTGCCAGGCGTTCCCGGTAATGGTTTCCTTAAATCAGGACGGCCAGGGAACTATGCAGAGGGTCCAGGGGCAGTGCTCCCCTCCCCCACAGTATTTTGGAGGACTGTAAATCAGGGGGCTCAGTTCGGAGGGGTGATGCAGAGGCAATTAGAGTCTCAATCTGACTGGATTGATGGGGAGAGCGGTGCCCAGGGGGGGCGTGTCAGCCACGTGGGTCATGACAGGTTGACGAGGGCTTTTGCAGAGCGTGAAAGCAGAGGGTATGGGCTCATAGTGAAAATGTAACGCTCAGCCATTTCGCTTTTAGTGCCAAACGCACGTGTCAGACCTAGAGCAGATTTCTGAGGATTCCAGTTTTCTTCCCTGCACCATATATATATACACACCTCATTCCATCATATTGCTAAATATACAAGTGTAGTAAATAGAATATGAAAAATATTTACTATTCACAGAAGTACCGATACCCATCTGCCTTCCAACCACGTATCTAGTAGAGGTTTGCAGTGAGCCCGGCTCCTTTCCAGGAAGCACTGGGCTGGGGATACCCTGGGCAGGATGCCAGGCCATTGCAGGGTACACACGCACAGTATGGGCAGTTTAGCGACACCAATTTGCCTAGCTGCATGTTTCTGGACTGTATCAGGAGCGGAAGGTACCCAGAGGAAATTAACTCCACACACAGATGGAAGCGGGATCTGAACCTTCGGTGCTGGTGACGTGAGGCGACTGCGCTGCCCGGTGAGCCACAGCGCCACCCGCAGTTTGTGTCCGTCCTTGTAAAATTAATTAAATCATTTATGAAACAATGTTACGTACGGCTCGGTGACCCCAGGCCCTATGCCTTGACCTGTAAGTAAAGCTAAATATTCAAATGAACGGGACTCAAATCCACAACATCCTGAAGACGCTTTGTGATGTTTATAGACCTCTAAACGGGGGGACGTCCATAGCCCCGGGGCCTGGCGACACTTAAGGCCAAACCAGTCGCAGAATCTGGATTTAGGAAGGCAGATGTGGAGAGGCTATGGCAATATTGATGCTGCTGCTGCCACGTCATCCTCAGCTGGGGCTTGAAAGGGGGCTGTTAATTTAAACAGAGAACCATTTCCTTAGAATATGGGTCACGGGGGAGAAGGTGACTGATGGCGGGAGGAGACCCAAAGGAAACTGAGGCATCATTTTCCCTCAGCTGTCACACTCTCGTTGTGAGACTCCAGGACCCCAATGCCAACCCCCTGTGTGACAAATGGATATTAAAGCCTGCAGTAATGGTACCGACTATATACTAACATTAAGTCCCCGACAACAGCAGGTCCAACAGGGAACATCGATCCCCTGTCTGACTCTTCACAGATCTGGGTATCAGCCAGATAATTTAAGCTGAATAAATGTGTGATTTCGTGTTTCTTTTTATCATCCACCTCAGCAGAGTTGAGGAACTGATGAGTTGACTTTGACTGAAGATTTTGATTAAATCCTGAATTGACCTAGAACAGTGCTTCTCATGCCAGTCCTCGGGGCCCTTAAACAGTCCAAGTTTTTGCTCCCTCCCAACTCCCTGCCCCAAGGACGGCTTGAGAACTGAAGTTAGCGATGATCGATGTGCCTGTTGACTTGGTGAAAATTAGCGTGGTGAGGAACATCAGGGCTTGTTATTTTGGTTTTCAGCCAGACTGGTTATAATTTATTATATGACTAAATGCAACTCATTTTTGGTTACATTCAGTTCTATGCCAGCCAGATGACAATGATGAAGCCTTAGTTGTTATTTGTCATCAGTTCAATGTGACAACTTGCCCATTTTAGGCAGCACCATTATGGTCACAAGTATGTCAACAGTAGTATTCTTCAGAAGGGACCACTAAGTGCCTTAAGCCGGTACTTAGACTTGCTTTATTTTACACATGAATTCAAGGCCATAAGTTCTCTGCCCTTTCTTCTTCCATACATTCAGTGCTGCAGAGCACTTAACTTTATCAGTGTGAGATCGGAACTTGACTGATGTTCAGTGTGTCTTCAGACTCCATTGTCACAATGACTTCTTTCCTCAAAATGCAAAGACGTCTGGGATACCTAGTGTACTTTCTTGTCCCTGACAAGGTTAGCTAAAAGTTTTATTTTTTGTTGTTTTATTGATGCGACAGAAAGTGTTTTTTTGTTGAAAAAGAGAAATTGAGTCAGGCTATTTGAAGTAAAAAATAGCGCTGGGAATAGAAATGTGATATTTCCTTGATATCTCTTGCTGTGTCCTACCTATAAAGCAGAATAGGAACCAGGATGGAGATGTTTCCTCCTGTGTGAGTATTGTGTTTAAAACTAGCACCCAAGTACAAAGAGACTTACATACATACAATTGTCCTCTGTTGTTTCCTTCGATTAAAAAATCTGTAGCCACATGCCACTTCCGTAATGAGCTCTGTATTTATGACCAGACACCACAGATGAAAACCTTGACCCTTGTGCTTCCGCTGTCCTGCACGTTTGATGGTCTTCTCCATTCCTGAAATGAGATCATAAGTTTTGCCATCCCTCTCCCTGAAGACGTCTCTCATGGTTGTCCTCAACGGCTCGACCTGGTTACAAGTGGTTCTTGTAAGACTGCTTGCACTTGTGCTAAAAAGCGGGGCTTTTTTCTCGGAACAGTCTAATTGGACCGCACTGGGATTTCCAGCTGAGTTTGGTTTCCACTCGTCTCTTGTGAGAGAGTGGCTCAGGATTTGATTGTACCTTTTTTAGCTGTGGTCTTTTTTTCTGTCAAGATTCTTGTGGTCTCTTACTGGCAAGATTTAAGGGTAAAAACATGAATTTGACTGATGTTGAGTTTCCTTGTGCTACTCTAGTCCACTCTCCATTTAAAAGTGATTTTCAAGAGCTCTTTTTCCGATTCCACTCAGTCTAAGGGCTGCAAGAGTTTACCCAAGGTTTTGAGCATATACTCCAAAGCATTATTTCCTGACAAAGCCACATACACTGTTTGTCATAGGTCTGATGAGATTAATTACAGATAGACTTTTGAGTTTGTTATTCTACTGACAAGGTGTACAAATGTCACCCTGGCTTCCCCTCCCAACCACTGTCCTTTTACAAATTTAAGTGCTGGGGCTCCGAATCTGACTGGGTATCCATGCCCCTAGTGCAACCTAGTACTTTAATTCCTTTTCCTGAGCCAATTCCTTGTTTATCTACATGGTCAACCATGATTGGTCAGCAGATTGCTGGATTCTGCAAAAGCACACATAGTACTCTGAGATACCACACAAAATGAGCTACTGTAAACACACCTCGGGCCAATCAGGAGCTTCCCTCTGAACTCCAAAGCAAGATGGCGTCCTTATCGTTTTTAATGTGAAGGCTGATTATCTGTTTATGGTGCGTTTCATATTAAGCCGAAGGTTTTAAAGGCAGGGGCTGGCAATTAGAAAGGGGACAGTGAGATGTTCCTGTTCTTTGTGTGTTTCCTCTTGTACTGCACTGATCTCCAGTTTTGCTGTTGCTATCTATCTTTCAACCTCTTGTCCTGGACAGGGTTATCGAGGGCACAGGATAGGTGAACACCCTGCCAGTCCTTCGTAGGACACACACACTTGCAATTTAATGGCACTAGTTTGCTTAATCTTTTGACTGCTGAGGAAAACAGAGTCCCCAGAGGAAGCCCATGCAATGGAGGAGAACATGCGAACAGGAAGAACATGCAATTCCGTAACACAGCTTTCAGGTGGTGTGAGGCTTCGTGGGCTAAGCCTCCATGCTAGTGATTGGAAGGTTGCTGGTTCAAGCCCCGGGTTTGGCAGAATAGTACATGTCCTTGGGCCCCTGAGCAAGACCCTCCTCCCTCTCAGCTCCAGGGGCGCTGCACACTGGCTGACCCTGTGCTGTGACCCCCAAACTTGCTCTTATCCTAATGTGTTTCTCAGGGAGAGCAAGATGGGGTAGGCAAAAAGACAACTTCTCCATGGGGATTAACAAAGTATCACTCTTCTGTTCTATTGAAACCCCAACCCTGTTGAAGTCAGCTAACAATTGTGCCCCCTAAGCCATCACCTTATTGTCAGACATCCAGAGTAATGGAACACTAACAATCTTACCATTTGATAAATGTTCTCAAGAATAGAATTTGAGTGGTTTATTTCTATCATACATTTATTGCTTCAGAAGATCAAATCATTTGTGATGTCACCTGGTTAACAAACAACATTACAGTGAAGGACATAGTACCCGAGTCCCTGCATTCATTTGTAAATAAGTCAAATCAGAAAAAATAAGCGCTCAGATATATTCACCAGGAAGCCCATCTCACACGGTAAAAGAATGCTGACAGTGGAATATAGCCGTACAAGTACAGCAGTTCTTGAATATTTCAATTGATTCATTCTAAGGTTATTGTGTATAAGCTGCCCATCCCATTGTTGACGGCAAGCAAGAAATCCTCTTTCATACACAGGAAAAATTATTCCAAAGGGTGAGTAATTTACACGGAAAATTAAAATATGTTAATTTTTTTAAATCATAACTTCCACTTATAAGTATATGCAAATACATCCATTGGTGTAGTGCTCTCTGCTTGGCTCTGGATTAACCTTATTGTTTCATAGTCTTGCCTCTCTGGTTAAAGTTTCATTCAGACAGCAGTCTGTCTGTAGATTCCCAGTGGGTTTAGCCTGCCCATGTCTCTTTCTGTACTTACCTGGGTGTTGAGTCATAAGTGAAGTTGACAAGGGACTCGTAAAAGAAATCCTCTTTGTGTCACCGTAATTCTACCTTGGCTGGTGTCTGACAGGGCTACTAATGTCTCATTGAAGTATCTTGTAGGCTGTGCTTTGTCACTCTGTGAGGCTACAGCCTTGGCAGAAGATCCTGAGATGGCACGTCCACCCTGGGGTGGGGGGGGACTGAGAATGAAGTGAGTCATTCATCCAGCCTGTACTGGCACCAGCAGCCTATGAACGACACGCCGGCTTTTAGCAAAAGTGTAATGAGATTCGTTTGACAGATAGCTTTTACTTTTTTGAGTGAATGACTGTCCTGAATGACTTACTAAACACTGCTATGCTGTTTAAATCATTGTGTTCTATTGTAACCATTTTTAAATGGAAATATTTGTATCAGAGTGGCACATTTGCTGAGTGGATAGCACTGATTCTACATTTGGGAATGTGAATCCTGCCGTCTTTCTCTCTCTGTCTGTTGAATGTCCAAATATCCCCACAATGTGAAGTAAAAACCTGTGTTTTTTTACATTGTTGGGGCCATTTTTTCAGTCCCCCACAAGGGGAAACTCAATTATGTAAAAACTTGTGATTGCAATCAAAAAACTAAAAACG
>JAODJW010000094.1:21449934-21485985 GCA_026777045.1 Hyperopisus bebe
TAGATAGATAGATAGATAGATGATAGATAGATAGATAGATAGATAGATAGATAGATAGATAGATAGATAGATAGATATAGCTCTGAGAGTCCTGGGACCACTTTAGGTGCACTGAATAACTATGCCAGCATGTCATGTGTTTTGCATAACTGCAACGTTGTGGGAAATTAGGAAACGAAAATGAGCCGATTCAGAAGGAGAATTCTAAGCTTAATGAGAAACAAATGGACATATTGTGTATACTATTGTCAGCCCTGAAAAATTCCAGTTTTACACCAAGCCCCAAGTTGCTATGCACAGACACATGAATGATTTCTCAGATCTATGCGTTTAGTCCTGCAGAGCTGCATCCAGTGGGCCGTGTGTGGGTGTGTGGCTCCATATTTCCTGCTTCGATAAAATGCCTGGATTTAGTACACAAAGCAAGTCCTCTCTCTTTAGCACTATGGAATGTCTGCCTCCCTGACAAACTTATCACTTATTTGTGGGCATTATTATAAATTTATGAGCACTGCCTTGGGCTTATTACACATTTCGGGAGGGTATTTAATAGGTCCTTTCTTTATTGGTTTTCACCCGGATCTTTAATCTTGCATGCTGCTTACTCCATGTCTTTTGTAGTAAAAAAATGTTTGTGAGCCCAAGCTGGCCTCTTGATTGTGACAATTCTTCAAGCACATAGTCAAACTTTTGCAGCAGTAGATTGTTGCTTTCAGAGCTTATGTCAGGTGACTTTCAGATCCAGAGAAATCATTGCATCCCCTATTAATTTTATGGGTGATCAACATGATCTGTTGAAGACATTGTTGGCAGTCTTGTGTCCATTTCTGGGCTCTTTCTGGTACTTCATTTCCACCTATCCTGTCATTTCAGTCGCTCAGTGACTGTGGTGTGCCCTAGTGGTTGGAGGCTAGAATTGGAGGAAAAACATTTCTATTGACCACAATCCGCCATGCTGTGTTGCAGAACTGGGCTGGAATGCGCTGTCCGTACAAGCTGCTCCGGATGATCCTGGCTCTCGTGTGCAGTAAGTGTATCAGACGCTTGGAAGTCTCCCGTGTGTAACCTGAAATAGGTCTATTTTTCAAACGTCAGCTAAAGGCATGCGGATGTCCCTCATGGCTGGATTCTTACTTCCTTTGTGGGTCACCTGACCGTGGCAAGTCCAATCAAGGATTCTGTTATCGTGCAGGAAGCTCCCAGGTGATGACATCACCGATGCGGCATGACTGTTCTCTCGCCCCCTGCAGTGAGCTCGGAGGTCGGCCGTGCAGTGTGGCTACGATTCTCCCCGCCCCTGCCCTCCTCCGGCCCCCAGCCCAGCTTCATGGCCCACCTGTCTGGAGCGGTGGTGGGTATCAGCATGGGCCTACTCATCCTGCGCAGCTACGAGGAGAGCCTGCAGCAGCAGTGCTCCTGGTGGGTCATCGTCTTCTCTTTCATCACTTTCCTTCTGTTCGCCATATTCTGGAACATCTTTGCCTATGAACTCCTTGGGGTGCAGATACCCCCTCCGCCCTGAAGAGGACGCCCTTCTGTCACCTTTCCAGTGCGCTCTATGACTAACCTCATCCTGTTCTCCTCCTCGGTTTCTTAACTCCAGACACATTGGAACAGGTTCTTAAAAGAAAACAACCAGAAAATCATTGTCCGAGGATAGAAGTTCATTCTACCAATTTTTTGGGGGAAGGGGGGGGTACTTTTCATGGGAATATATGCGATCTGTAGTTTTGTAAACCTTTCCCATTGTACCAACTAAAAAGTCAATTCCCTCTTCACTGTGGTTACCTCATTCCTCTCATGTTGATCCTGACTCTCCGGGCAGATTTGGAGAAGATTCTCCTTGGTGTTTCTGTAGATTTCAAAGGAAGGTCTGCTGATACATGAATTGACTTTATGTCAGAATATGGGAGGGAAGTTCTTGAGGTACCAGTTACTTTAGCCTTGAGGATCCAGCATTTGCACTTTTGACTCTCGAGGCACGATGGTTTTCGGTATTAAACTAAAGGTAAAAACAAACTCACTGTGTTAATCAACAGCCTGAGAAATGTACTATACAGATTTCGTCATGATTAATAAGGGCAGGAAGAGAGCAGGAGGAGAAAACGAGATGATTATATATGACACTCTTGAAATCGACTTGAGGGAGAATGAAAGCAGTGCATACTGTCATATGCAGCACATCTATATCTTCAGTTTAGAGTGAGTGTTGCCAGACGCTTTAGCAGACCTGCAGACGCCCATACTAAGACCATATAATACTGATTACGAAGACAATTAAAATGTCCTGGTCATCTCCGGTTTCACCCCAAAAGTCGTTGGACATTTACAGAGGAGTTCCTTTAGTGGTACCATCAGATCAGCCTGATTTCTTATGTCAAAGGGGCAATATGCAAAATACCATTGCTTTGCCTGCTCAGCCACTGACAGACCTGCCAAGGGGGTATGGACAGACCACCTGCTGTCCCAACCCTCCATGTCCACATCAGAGGCCATTAGTGCCCAACTTATACCTCAGCGTCCTAAGGACTGTATACTTTTGTACAGGAATGTACTGAAAGTTATTTTAATCATCTTATTTCTCGGGTTTCTTTTTTCATATCTGTATTTTGTTCACTGTCTTCAATACTTCATTATTTTCCTTCAAAGGAAAAGGGATGATGTTTCAAATGGTGCCAAATTGTTACTTTCTTATGCCTGTTACTGTTGAATTGTTCTATGATTCTTAGTAAACATCCAGTAAAAAAGAATATATCGATAAAATTACGAATACTTGGACAAATAATAGTCTTGAATCATTCCATTTTTTTCTTTTTCTTTTTCTTTTTTTTTTTTTTTTAAAAAAAACAATCAAAACAAGCCATGGGGCGATCAGCATGGACATATCCTGACAGCTTTGCGACAAGTAGGGAACAAAGAAAAACATAACAAAAAAAACAATAAAAGTTATACAAAATGATTTTAGGCCTTTTCCTATAATTGGTTACAACATATAGGTAAAATTTTCATTTTAAATTTAAAAAAAAAAAAAAAATTTAATAACAGAATATAAGCAAACCACATGCATGTGCAACAAAATATATTTCATAATTTCTTAATGGACCTTTTTTTGTTTAGAAAAATGGTGATCAATACAAATGTCCATAAACATGACAATATTGGTCTGCTGAATTCCATGTAAAGATTTTTTATGAGCCACTAAAGATTTAAATATTTTCCCAGAAAGTAAATGGTGTAAATTAGCGGGTAACAGAAACCAGCAAAGGTCACGGGCATATTGGAAATGTGTCCTTTAAGCTTTAGTTTAATTTACCTTCAAGGTTATACCTAACTTTAACATTGACCATTAGCTGACAATGATCACAACACCAATAAGATATTGGCACTGCACTGATCATTCTACAAATCTCTAATGAACTTGTAACTTTCCTTTGATATTTCTTTGTTCCTGCTCATAGGTCAGAAAGGGCTTGTTAATTAGCAATTTGAAGAAAGTTCCCTCGTCGATATCACATGACTCATGTCCGGGGGAGGTACTTTGTGTACTGTTGCATACTGCCACATTGCCCTTCTCACATCGAATACTGACCTCTGATTGTTTGACTGTGGAATGACGATGACCATTCTAGCAGAAATCTATTTCAAAAGTGTGGACATCTTTGACTGTGTTGGATGAAATTGCTGGTATTCGCTCTGACCATAAACAGCTCCTGAAATGCAGAGCACTATTTTCTACTGCGCAGTAATGCAGAGCGATGGAGATTGTTGGGAGGAATGGATTGAAGTGGTTAGAATGCTGCTGAGAATTCAAGGAATGCTTTGAATTCTGCTCTAAAAGGGAAGGCGTGCAGCAAAAATGGAGGCTAAGAATTCATGTTGTATAGTTAAAGACAAATAAAAAGGAAAATTAATCACAGTGAAGCAGAAGAGGTTTGATGTCATGTTAACTGTAAATTAATATATGCACTGAAGCAAAATTCCTGACAAAATTGTAGAATCATTCATTCTACGGAATTCAGGAATTCAGGATTCAGGAATCATTGGTCAAATTAGCGTCAAGTAAAGTTCTGAATAAAACTGGTTAAGGGCTAGACACATTATGGGATGCCTTTAATTCCCTATAAATTTGAGTAAATAATAAAGAAATGGGAAAGGGGGAACAGCGACCAGCTGCGGTTTGTAATTAAGGTTTGTTTGTTACGAGGGTGCAGGGTCTCAAGACTGTGAGAGGGTCTGTGTTGGGAGAACATAGTGGACTGGATTATCATCCACTATTAAACACTGCCTGGTATGGCCCAAAGGCAAGCCACTAAAGTGTTTATTGGGAGGTGAGTTAAACCCGCTGTGATTGACTTCTCACAATAATCCCACCCATTGTTGGTTTCAAAGCCTAGTATCTCCTTATAGTATTTTTTCAAGGGTCATTCTACACGTTAGTGCTTTGGCATTTTTACTTGAACACTTAATGATACTACAATGACCACCATGCAGAGACTGTTTTCCTTGGTACTGTTGGCTGAATATCGCCACTACCTATCTTCAGCCATCATATCTGATTCTATCGCAAACATCGGGATGTAAGAGCGATTGACCTTGATCCATGAGCGGTACTGATGACTCCAAGGCAACAGACTGAGCCAGATGCCCTGCATATGACATAATTAATGCGATGTAAATACAGAAAAAGACCAAAAACACCTTCTAGCCTCTCCGTAGACTGTAGTGGTAGACAGAGTTACAGAGAAAACAGTGATGGCGTGAAACAAGACCTGTTATGTTTCGTGTTTTCATTGCATGAGAAAGTGTTGCAAAAAAAAAAGCAGCAGAGGTGGTTAGTGAGGAGGAGAGAGGCTGTTCCTGTAAACCTTAGGAAATACTGTTTGTAGATATGTGAGCTGTGGCTTCTTCCTAACTGTACAGTTTATTTTCAGAATTTTTGAGAATGTTTCCGAGGGAAAATATTTACAGTGAGGTTAAGGGACTGAATGAGTCAGACATGCCTCCGTTCGAAAACGGCTCAAATTATGGGGGAATTTGAGCATCTGTTAAGAAAATATAATGCGGCTACTGATGTAAACCAGACACATCCTTGAAGGTGTGTGTCAGTAAGCTGGAGATATTTATTTCCCGCTGCTACATCAGTGACAAGTATGCCTAATTACCTGGCACTAGGCCCTAACCCTAACACAGCTTTACCGGAACGTCCTCTATGAGCCAGGATCTCCTGGATATTCAGCTTACAAAAATGTTTTTTAATCAAGAGCAGCATTTACGCAACAGCTAGTGAAAATAAGCCGTGCAAGTCAGATACAAGGTGTATAGCTAGTGAGGCTATCTTCAGCTAATCAAATGGCACAGTCTCATTGATATCTTTACTGAATTCTCCTGCTGAGGTGCAAGAGCAGATATGGAATCACGGAGGTATTGAAGTACATTTATACTTCCAGGAGACAAATCCATTTGTCTGTTTTAGGTGTACACACCACTGCCTTTGAGGCACACTCGCAGGAAATGGCGGTTTGTAGCCAACCGCATCTGAAATTAAATTAGTGATTACTATGTTTAGAGAAAGAAGGCATGCATACAGAAAACATCTGACACTGTAGTAGCCATATTTGTGAAAAATCAGTTGATTTTAACAGCCGGTGACTTTACACAATCGGGATTTTCTAGGCCTTTTCTTGGCTTTTTTCACAATAAGACAGAGGAACATATACTGACACTATTTGGGAAAAACTCATTCATTTTTGAAAACCCTGACCAGGATTTCACTTTATCAGCTTTAATCACCTTGTGCAAAGTGTAATTCTTTGATGTAATTACTGCTGTAATTTGGTGTTGTCATTTTCAAGGTTTAAAAGTCTTTGACTTGTCTTTTTGAAGTGTTACTTCCTAATGTTAAAACCTCTGTCTTTTGCATTAATTTGGAGTATTGTACACATTTACTGTGAGAATTCCTGGTGTCCGTTTGAGATCCTTGAGTTTGGTTCCACGTTTGACAACTTCCTATTACTAGTCTATTAAGAGATACCTTTACCTCAAGGAAACATTATTGATCGAAACTCACAAAGCAAAACCAGCATAATGATTACCTTTCACAGTAAGACTTTCCCATTTTGGCCAGTTCAAACCATGCTAGGGAAGGCCATTTGAAGAGGCTGCATTGTGTTTACCTGTTCTCAGACTGGAAGGGAGGCAGGGAGACCGGCTGCTGAGAAGTCATATATATGTGTATATATTCGCTGCTACCGTAGTTTCCATATTCCTCTTGCTATAATAAATCTGGTGCCAAGACAAGGGGAAGGATGAACATATCTAAAAATCCAGATCCGGAGGTTGTACCAACCCATCGTTTACAATCTTGTGCTATGGAAAGAAGAAAAAAAAAGTATTTTTTTCTGATTCAGAAACTGCTACAAATTAAAAATGTAAATATAGTTTATATTATATTCTACGATTATTTATTGGCGTATTGTACTTTATAAATGTAACAACGATTTTATATTGTATATAATTTTGTTTTCTTTTGTACTGTTCGTTGTACTTGCTTTCATTTAGAAACCACACAAATAAAGAGCTGAGACCTGGAGAAGCCCTTCCAATTTCTCGCAGGTCTGTTTGCTGTCCTCTGGCAGGCTTGATTCCCAGGTTGGGGGCTTCCTGCACTAACGATCCGCCCGCTCATGGGACCTGGTACGTGCCCTGCTTGCGATGGCTGTATTTTTCAATGCAGCACGCCCCATCTGGAGCCGCTACTACTATCGACAGTGTCCAGGACCGTGGCTGACACAGAAGCATCCCCAAGCTGCCTGCTGCCCGACTTTATTATGAAAGCACCGATGCAGACCAGGCTCCAGGAATAGCTGCATCCCAGCCCGTGTCTGCAGAACCTCCAAATGTGGCCAATTTACCGTCCCCATCTTCAGCAAATCAATTCCACATATAACAATCACGGTGCAGCACAAGTCAAGCTTTTTAAACAAGGGCTGCATATTTAAATCAAATAAAGCAAAATGCGCAAGCAGTCAGAATGTCTGCACTGTAAATAGTTTATTATACAAAAGCGGGTATTGGGAAAAAATAAACAACTGTATTTAGCTTTTAGTGCAACATTTGACCTTTTAGGACAGTCCTCTGATTCAGGGATGTTTGTAAGGTTTGTTCACATATTTATTCTTTAAATGTGGATAAAAACAAAGAGTAACATGGTAGGGACAGTCTAGTTGGTCCTCTGCCTCTTGGTTGGTCTCCTGCTGCTCTCCATGGCCTCCTCAGGGCTCTCCTCCTTGCAGAGCTCTTGGAGCAGGGAGGGCTGCAGCTGACCGGCCACAGCCCACGCCCACAGACAGAGCTCCACCTTGTGGGGTGTCCAGTTCTTTTCACTGTCCGCTGGGTGGAAGGAGAGGAGAGTGACCAGTCACTTAGCAAAGCCTTAGTGTTTCTGTGTTCTGTCAGGTGACCCAAAAGTGAAGAACAGACTGGACAGGCTGGGTAAGGAAAAAAAAAATCACAGATATGCACTGCTGAAGCAGCTTCCTTATTCTTCTCGCAGTAATAAATCTGATGCCAAAACAAGAGGGAGGAGGAACAGATCTAGAAACCCAGATCTAGAGTTCCTACCAATCCATCACTTACAATCTTTGGCTATAGAGGAAAATATATTGTGTATATCTGATCCAAAAAAGTAGAAGGAAGGGCTTATCTTAATAATGCAGATGCAGAGATGGGAGGGAGAGCCCTACCTTTGTTGAGTGAGCAGCTCCGCTCCACCACCCTCTGCAGGTACAGAGAGTAATGCTTGGCTGTGTACTGGACGGGCTTCAAGTACGGAATGCTTTCCACCGCCTCGTCAGCCATGAAGGCAGCGAGCTCAGGGGCGCCCGCAGCCAGAACCGCTGGGGTCGGATGGATGGGGATGAAATGGTGAGAAATTTGACAGATAGAAGCACTGTCACCATAAATATAATACTCCAATATCAACAACTAGAAGAAACAACAAATAAAAAGACTTGTATAAGACTTACATACTATTTTTTACATTTCTATCCAACCTAAGAAGCAACTACTGACTTTGCTGATGCAGCAGGACCTTGGTTACATTTGGCTAATTGTTAACCTGATGCAGTGGCAGGCCCCAAGCCCTTCAGAGAGCTGAGCTCCGTGATGGCCGCCTGGATGTCCGGCAGCAGACTGAAGGCCTTCTTGGTGCACTTCTCCACGGTCTCCATGGGATTGGTGGCCACCAACTGCTGTAGCCTTGGCCGGAATTTCCCCCTCTGGGACCAATGTGGGCAACAAAATGGGAAAAGGTTCACATTCCACGCTGGGCCGTGTCGCTCAGGGGACGACAACTGCATTTTAACTTGAGTAAATCCCAAACTTTAAGCAGGCAAAGTCACTTACCAACCAAATAATTACTGCAACAAAGCAGTTAGAGGCCAGGCAGAAACCAGCATAACGTACATCGCTCAAAGACCACTCCTGAAAATCCTAGTTTTCTCCAAGCAAATTGTGCTTTTTTTTCATAAAACTGCCAGCTAAACCTCTTCCTCAAGTATGTTAAATGCACATATGCATGTATATAACAATGGTAATATAGTTTTTTATACTTAAATTGGGATGGATTGAGTGACTTCATTTATTTTTGCATATACAAATAGAGGAACATTCAGTAAAAATATACAGTATGAGGGAAATGGACGTTACGGGGCACGTACAGTGAGCTTCCACTCCATCACCTTGAGCAGCTCCGGGTGCGTCAGGAACCGCTGCGGTCGACTGGCAATCGCTTTAGGCAGCTCATCCTGGTACCTGAGCCAGAAGACACCCGGCATACCAATCAATGACAGCCAGGTGAACTACCAGTTCTTATACCACTTATTATATACACACTTGCAGACTATAATTAAACTTTAATTTCACTGCAAGGCATAATGATTATACTTAGCGCATACCCCAACAGAGAACAGTATAGGTGGGGCAAAGACCATGGTGACTTGCGAAAGTTTACTAATCAGGTATGTTTATTGGACATTAAATATCTTTTTTATAATTATTATTAACTCTCGATACAATTGTCACACAAGTATACAGTTTGTAGACACCATACTACAATTGTGTAATATATTGCTTACAAGATTGATATACTGAACACCAGGTTCTACGAAATATATTACAATTGCTACAAAATATATAATAATTGGAGAAATACATTCCCTGGATTGAAACACTGTTTTTACTTCTCAAACATTTTAAAATTTTACCAAATGACAATTTTTTGAATATAAATGATATGGGGGGGGGCTTTGATAACTCTACACTTATGTATAAAAATATTGCTAAAATTCATGGGCTATTAAGAAGGTATGGAACATTGCTTTCATTAATCCAGAATCCATAATTTACCCGATTTTAATCAAATACGTTTATTTTTAGACTTCTTGCTCCACACCACTGCATGAAGTCTTTCTGAAAAGCTTTGGCGTACGGTCGGACATTAAATACCCGCCTGCCGGCTGTAATGCCTCCATCTTGTGTGAAAAGCACCTCTTATGGCAGTCGTGGACAGCTGATACTGAAGTGCTCACCATTTATCCAGGGGGAGCAGTTTGCCCGGCTTCTTCCCCTTAGCCATCGACTTCTGCTCCACCACTTGCCAGTATCTGTTATAGATCCGCCTCCATAGCGCTGGATTCTCGCAGGAAAACAGCAGCCCGTCCTCGGACATGTTAGGGGGGGGGGTGGACACGGGGACGGGCCGCGCACTCAGCGGCTGGATGCTGTTTTTTTATTCCGTTATAATGTGGAAACAAGCTACCGTTTAATTACATATAGCTTTTGCAATGAAATGCTCACTCCCCCGGCCAGACCTTCATACGGTTTACACCTTACATAGGAAAAGTCTGATTTACCACCACACACCCCCTTAACTATATACGGACCCAGCTGCCAGCTGCTGTCACTTCAGGGCTCCAGACCACCGAGCACTTTTACCTGGTTTTAATTGCATCACACGCTGATCATAAAACGTCTCACCGAGCCGCGATCAGCTTATTTTTTAATTAATTTGCCATACTGCCGTCCCCATAGCCCGTCTCAGCCGGTTTCCGCTTCCTCCTTCCTGCGCAGGATGCTCCTGTCTCCAGCAAGGTCAGTCTCGGTTTTTTTTTTTTTTACTTGTCAAGAGAGCATTTTATCACCCCCACCCCCGGGTGTTTACAAGCGACACGAAGCGAGCCGATCGCCCGGCAGCGAGCCACCGTGACCGCGGATCGAATGTTAGCGAGTTAGCTGCATGTTAGCTGCCCGCCCCGTCCCGAGCTTAGCTAGCGAGCTAATTAGCCATAAATTACTAATACGACTGAACTACGGTTTACGGCGTTTTACGTCTGCTATACCAGAGTGATCCATTTTTATTATGTCATACTAGATACTTGTGGTGCCTATACAAGTACTATCCGACTGGGTAACTTTGGTGCCAGCGTTTGAGAACAGGGTGTACAGTGAAGTTGCACACACCTCGTGTTGATCTTTTTTCAGGCAGACATGCATGCATATATTGCAGGCATCTGTGCATGCAAGTAGCCGGACTCTGTTTTGACCATTCACCGTCACAAACCTAAGATGAAGGCGATACGTTTTCTTCTGAATCAGTGTAGGAGGTAAGCACCAGACATTTACCTGTCTCATCATTTTAACCGATATGAGAAAGTGTTTTTAATTCCGCCCTGTTCGCAAACTACACGCTGAAAGAACAGGAATGACAACACGTCTGCCTTTTTAGTATATTTTCCAGATGAACTCTAAGGACTATCAAGTGACGACTTCATCTGTTGAGGCTGGGGTGGTATAACTTACACAACGTAAGTCGAACAATAATAGCAAGATGACTAGTTGGTATACAAATAAAACAGTATCTTAAAAAACAATCATGTTTCCTTTTGTAATTATACTGCCCTCCTCTGGTCCATTCTGAGAACCGCACGTCTTCTAACTGTTGCGCCTTCTGTTGTCTGCCTAGCTTTGCAGACAATGGAGAAAATGACACGCGTGACCACAGCCCTGAGCAACAACACTATCACAGGCCGTACCATGTTCTGCCACCTGGATGCGCCAGCGAACGCCATCAGCGTGTGCCGGGATGCAGCTCAGGTGGTGGTGGCGGGCCGCAACATCTTTAAGATCTACGCCCTGGAGGAGGAGCAGTTCGTGGAGAAGCTGAACTTGCGCGTGGGACGCCGGCCGTCACTGAACTTCAGCTGTGCTGACGTCATGTGGCACCAGATGGACGAGAACCTGCTGGCCACGGCCGCCACCAACGGCGCTGTGGTCACCTGGAACCTGGGCAAGCCGTCGCGAAACAAGCAGGACCAGCTCTTCACTGAGCACAGGCGCACGGTCAATAAAGTGTGTTTCCACCCCACGGAGGTCTACATGCTGCTCAGCGGTTCCCAGGATGGCTACATGAAGTGTTTTGATCTCCGCAAGAAGGAATCTGTCAGCACTTTCTCAGGTACCTCCATCCATGCAGCCTGTATCACCCCAGTGAAATGAAATGATGCTTTATTTGCCATTTGCAGTATAGGTACTGAAATGAACTGGGTCAGCAATTTACCCACTGTTCCTGGAGCATTCCTAAGGGTTAAGGGCCTCACTCATGGGCCCAAAACAGACAGGACTTTTCTGCCGGGGATAGGATTCGAACTGGTGACCTGGTGACATCTTTTATGCAGCGACCATCTGTGTCTGTGTTTTTACCATTTAATAACAGGGCAGTCGGAAAGCGTGCGAGACGTGCAGTTCAGCATGCGGGATTATTTCACGTTCGCCGCGTCATTTGAGAACGGCAATGTTCAGCTATGGGACATCAGGCGCCCAGACCGGTACGAGAGGATGTTCACCGCCCACACCGGACCCGTCTTCTGCTGCGATTGGCACCCAGAGGACAGGTCGGTGATTTCTTATCTCGTTCTCATTCGGCGCTTGAGTAAAAAGCCAAGTGTGCTAATGATCGCATATCGCCAATACTGACTCGATGTCATGTGACCTGGCTTATGTAGGGGTTGGCTGGCCACGGGAGGACGTGACAAGATGGTCAAAGTGTGGGACATGACCACCAACCGGGCGAAAGAGATATACTGTGTGCAGACCATCGCTTCGGTGGCCCGAGTCAAATGGCGACCGGAGAAGAAGTGGCATCTGGCCACGTGTTCCATGATGGTGGACCACAACATCTACGTGTGGGACGTGCGTCGGCCCTACATCCCCTTCGCCACCTTCGAGGAGCACAAGGACGTCACCACCGGCATCGTGTGGCGCCACCTCCACGACCCCAACTTCCTGCTATCGGGTTCCAAGGACAGCACCCTCTACCAGCACATGTTCAAGGATGCCAGTCGTCCCGAGGACAAGGCCAACCCAGAGGGCCTCTGTTTCGGCCTCTTTGGCGACCTCGCCTTTGCCGCCAAGGAGAGCCTCATCAGCAGCGACTCCAACCGCAAGCCCTACGCCGGCGGCGACCGCCGGCACCCCATCTTCTTCTTCAAGAAGCCCGACCTCACTGAGCAGTTCGCTCACGTCTCCAGCGCCCTCAGTGTCTTTGAGACGGACCTGGAGAGCCACCGAATGGACTGGTTCGTCAAGACGGCCCGGCTGTACCTGCTCAGCGGGAAGCCTTTTACCGAGCTGTGCGAGCACAATGCCAAGGTGGCCAAGGAGCTCAACCGGCCGCAGGTGGTTACCGCACACGCCCTCACTCCTATATGTACGAGTTCACTGGACCAAAGAAAATTCTGGTACAGTTATATATTCTGGTTTATTTCATGTTTAAAGGTTTCGACGACATGGACGATGTTAAGGATTATGTTTTCAGACCCGGGTAACCTCAACACAGCAGCACCAAACCACAATATCAGTAAACTGGGTGCCCTGCCCTTAATGAACAGGTAGGATTTATATTGGATTATGCTCAGGCAGTCTTAAGATAATATGGTAAATCACAGTCTTTTGGGTGTTCCACATTTTTGTTATTTTTTTTAAGATCTTAGCGATTAGCGGGTTTATTTTGTCTACCCCCCAATAAAGACACCTTGCTAAAAATAACAGAATAGTGTTGCTTTTGAAGATATCATCAAAATAACACAGAATGCGAGGTAATGATGCAATGTAATAGAGCGTTTTTTTTTTTTTTTTGCAGTGGAGAATTAGCTTTTCGGACTGAGAATTTTACTCGGATTGAGGCATATTGCCTTTTGTTGTTTTTGTCAGCTTCAACATGAAAGAAATACCAGCAGGGCTGGGAAATGAGACCCGTCTAGACCGCAGCAAGGGAGAGATCAGGCAGGACAACATCCACATGGATCCTGGGATCCCCCTCATCAGCAACAATGATGGTAATTTCCCCAGCAGCCTAATAATCACTTATTAATTTAGTTATAAATAGGCCATTATATGATCAGTGTGCCTTTCAGGGAATATGTGTTTGCATTGGTATTCCCTTTGTGTAGAAACTGGTCCTGCAACTGCTGAATGAATCAGTTTTTTTGCTGACATAATAGTTTCAATACATTTTCCCTGCAGTGTCCTCTGAAATTGTCCTCTCTCCTGTGATTTGTTGTTTGTCATGTATTAATTACTGTCTGCAGGGAATCCACATGGCAGTTTTATCATCTTGGTGTTGCTGTATGGCTGTGACATTTTGTCTTAAAGTCTCTCCATACCTGGGATGCTTGAATGTTCCTCTCTTTAGAAAATGAGGAGACTGAAGGGAGTGAGGGACAGGCAGACATGTTCGGTGACGCGGAGCTGGACGATGACGACCTCTATTCCATGGAGCACGACAACCAAGCCGGTGAGTTTCTCTCACTGCAGACGACAGGGCCTCTGGTTAGTTTAACGGGTCCACTAAAGTGATATAGAAAAGCTGGGCCACTTCTTCAGCAAGAGCTGGACGAAGCTGGTTGACGAAGCTGATTCCCCACTTATAGGTGAGGAACCGGAGTACATCCTCCCCCAGGAGGCCTTCCCTCTCCGGCACGAGATCATGGACAACCCTTCAGCGCCGGAGCACCTCCAGGACAAGGCCGACTCGCCGCACGTCAGCGGAAACGAGGCCGAGAGCGTGTGCCTGACGCCCATCGAGTCCTTCTCGCTCATCTCGGTGTCGCAGCCGCTGTTCAGCCTTCACCTGCCGCCCTCCTTCTTCAGCCCCGTGGTGCGCGAGATGCTGCTCTACTACGCCGAGCAGGGCGATGTGCAGATGGCCGTCTCTGTGCTCATCGTGCTGGGCGACCGCATCCGACGCGAGATCGACGACTTGACGCAGGTCGGTGGCTCAGGGGAGCGAAACGAAACAATGCTGTGCTCAGCGTCAAGTTAAGACAAGCAGCCCTCAGTAAAGTATCACTGTTTATTGTCAAACCATCCATATGCAGGTATACAGATAAGCACGTTAATGTTCCCGTAGGACCATGGTGTAATATACGATATACCTAGAAGTATGTGGACACCCCTATTAATTAGAGCAATTGGCTTAATTAAGCAAAATATATTGCTGACACAGGTTAATTAAGTACACAGTCACTCATTCTCCTGCAGCAAAAATTAGCCGCAGTGTGCATGGTTGTAAAGAGGAAGACGGATGCACAGACTGTCGATTTGGTTCCATCGTACGACACTGTCTTTTCCAAAGTCAGCTTGCCACATTTCTGCCCAGTTAGAGCTGCCCTGGTCAACTGCAAGTGAAATGATTGTGAAGGTCAAAAGTGTCTGGGAGCAAATTCAGCTGAAATGTCACAGAAGCTCACAGAAAGGGACCTGATCACCCAACATCAATACCCAGCCTGAATGGCAGTAAATCCCAGCATCAATGTTCCTCAATCATATCTAATGAAAAACTTTACCAGAACAGTAAAAGCTATTATGGCAACAATGGACTGACCAACTTTATATTAATACCCTTGGTTCCAGAATAAGATGTTGGACAAACTGGTGTCCACATACTTTTGGCCATATAGTGTATACAGACAGAATTTGACAAGGGGAGGGTTTTATAATCATTTAAAAGTGCAAAAAAACAATACAGCGCCAAGCAAGGGGGCTGGAGTCAAGGCTGAATATGCAAAGTGCATTAAGCCTGTAGTCTTGATCATCATTATGCTGACATTCAGAGGGCGCGAGGTACTGTACGTGCAGGCACTTTAAGAATGTCATGTGACCGGGTGCCCCGGGTGCTGTTTGTCCCATCGCAGGAGCACTGGTACATGTCCTACATCGACCTGCTGCAGCGCTTCGAGCTGTGGAACGTCTCCAACGAGGTCATCAAGCTGAGCACATGCAGTGCCATCAACTGCCTGAACCAGGCTTCCACCACACTGCACATTAACTGCAGCAACTGCAAGAGACCCATGAGTAACAAGGGCTGGATCTGTGACAGGTGGGTCTAGGGGCGGGGCGTCACATACGCAGCTGGGCGCGTGGTGTTTCATGGTCGCAGGACTTCCTGTGCACCCCAGCCCTGTTTCTGGGTCAAGGAAATTACTTCTGTGCAAACTGTAGGCTTCAAGACAGTGTAATTCTCCTGTTTGAAGGTCAGCCACAGCGGTGTCAGGGAGTGGTTTCGGTGTTTAATATGGCCCTTCCTGTTTCCCAGGTGCCACCAATGTGCCAGCATTTGCGCGGTTTGCCACCACGTGGTGAAGGGCCTGTTCGTGTGGTGCCAGGGCTGCAGCCACGGCGGGCACCTGGAGCACATCATGAACTGGCTGAAGAGCAGCTCGCACTGCCCAGCCGGCTGCGGGCACCTGTGCGAGTACACCTGAGCTCCGTAGCCGAGTGTGCCGGCCCTGGCTGGCATCTTTGCCGTCAAGGTGCTGCTGGAACGACCTGGGAAGTGCAGTGGAAGCCTGCTGTCTCAGGGCAGGTGATGTCTTGAGTGTGTGTCCCCCCCCACAGACTCCCAAATTGCAATGGTTAGCTGGCTGCACTAACCTGTTGAGATACAAAACCTGATGTTCTAGCACTGCTAAGAAGTTGAGTTCCAATGGAACCACAGTGAGTCTGTGTTACTTGGTGCTATTTTCATCCACGAGGCCACTTGCAGTCGAAGCAGGACCAGGTCCTTCCTTGTGGTAGAGGCTTCACCGCAACTCTGGGCTGGATTTGGGTGGGGGGTGGTTGGTGGAGATAAAGGAATAGAAGGACCCTACAATAAAGGTCTGTGACCTGTGTTTGGCCATATTTATGCTGCTTTGTGTTGATTCATTCAATCAAGGTACATTATCTGTAAATGAATTGCAAAGGAATAGACGTTAAAGTTTGAACAAATTTTAGAAAACGTGCAACGTGAAGGATTTTTTTTCAGAACCCAACATAAAGTCCCGGTACTGGTAACTGAGGGCCCCTGTGTGGCCTGGACCTTGATCTACATTGGTCAGAACAACAGAGTAACACACACTTTCCCTGTGCCCCCCCCCCTCCAATAACAAAGTATGGATTTTAATATGTTACTATAGAATTATTGTCCAGTTCCTGTTCCTTCTGGTATGTTGTAGAGCTGCAGTAGGATGTAAGTACTGCCTTTTTTAAATTTGAACATCGCTGCTGGGATGGCTTTGTCTGTAACCTGTTCATCGTTTGTTTGAGTTCATGAGAGCATTTTAATGGCCATTTTTGAAGTATGATGGTCTCCAATGTAAACCATAGGTTTTTATATATAATAAAATGTACAGTACACTGAACACTTATTTTATCACTTTATTATTTGCAAGTAAAAAGGACAGACTCAGGTTCATGTGTTTAATGTAATGAATATTTTACCCTCCAGCCTGACCATATATTGTCATGATTTTCCTGTAGCATTGATTTTTTTCCATACATATCCTGTTTAGTTAATTATTTGCCAGTTTCTTGTTACATGGAGTATTGAAACAGCCCAGTTGCAAAACTCAGACGGAAGGACAGGTTGCATACACTGTCTGCATGTCTAACATCTATCAGTGTGTGAAGTCACTTGTAAGGGGTAATAGATTCTCTGTGTACAAAAATTTGTTCTTTCAGATACACACAAAAAGTGAGTATATGTCCCTAATGATTTGTCATAATTGTGGTGACATTAGTGCTTTTTGAAAGTTTTTCCCCCAAATATTCAGATCAGCCTAGTTCAGCTTATGAAATCATATAAAAATCTCTGAATTCAGCAAGATTTACTAATAATTCGGCCAATCATATTGAAGGCATGCTTTGTTACCTTTGTATACACACAATATATATTGTCTTTCCATACATCACCGAATTTGTGAAAAGACTACATGCATTAAAAAGATGAGTTCAGCTTTGGCTCAGTTTGTTTCAATTTATAGTAGTTTGAATGCTGCTATTGTCTCAGCCCTCGCTGTTTTAAATGCTGAGGTATTGATTCATTTTCAGTGCACAGCAGGAATATTCTTCAGGATAACCTTCTGATGAGAGCATTGTCTTCATTAGAGAAATGTCTTGGGGCCTTGGTGTATATTGAGGTCTGACAGTCCATCAGTAATGACATCGTATCTGATTATTCATTGATTCTCTTAGACACAACTGAAGACCTTATAGGCTTGAACAGCTCCATTCACTGAAGCTACCTGTGATTAATGTCGAGTGATGCTGATCATAAAGTTCAGACTTCAGCAGTGGGGAAGTGGAAAGGTAGCCTTGACCTGTATGAGGGCACCTGATTCGTACTTTGAAAGATCATTTGTACCCTGAGAGACAATGCCCTTCCATTTTAGATTTTTATTATATTCTACTTCTGTTTACACTAATATTTGTGTGGTAACATACTTATCAAAGCAAAACTGTTTGTTTTATTTAACTGTGTGGCTCTCTAAAGCCACTTTTAACTTCACCCTTGGGCACAACTGTGTATCTTTAATAGAGCAATTCAAGTTAGATACCTTGCTCAAGGGTACTATAGCAATGCTTCTCCTGGGACTTGAATGGGCAAACTTCATACAGCACATCTATCTCGTTAAATGCAACCTCCCACCTCCTATTCATTGTAACTCCACTGGGCACTGGGAAATTGAACCCCAGCCAACCTGATTATAAGTCCCACAGACTGCAGTGAAGATTCTGTGGTGTCAGTAGAGGGATATCACATGACCCCCCTCCCCCCACATTAATTTCTCTTTGCTCTGTTATGACATCAAATATATTTTTCTTCTTATATAGCAACTGTATAATGAAAAAGTATAGTATTGAAAAATAGCTAGAAAATGAATTAAAACCCCCTAAATTTTAACCTAACATGGGTCAGGTGTATTGCATTGCCACAAGATCCAGCCATGTTAAATTGGATGCATAGAAATGTCTTTGAGGTCCAGGATGAGAACCAGTTCTTGTCAGAGGTTTGTGTTTAAGGTGGGATGTGCCCAACAAACACATTCTGGTATTTGGACTGCACTTCAATCCAAATTGGAATCTTTAAATTTGTATTTCAACTTGAGAGTGATTCATGTAAATGAAAGATCTTTTTTCTGGTTTTAGGGGAAAAATGCAAGTATATAAATAAGGTTGGATATAATAGCACCTTGTGTTGATAATTACATCACGCATAACTTAAAGTACATATCTGCATGAATATAAACTTCACTCCAATAACTTCCCTACCTGAAATCTTTCCTCCTCTGTATCACGTCGATTTTCATGTTACAAAAACAATGTCTCAAAAAACTCATAAAACTGCAAACAAGGGAAGAAGTAAAAGATGGATACAGAAAACTAAATAAATTGATATTACATCATGTACAAAAATGCCAGTGGCCATTCTGGATATAGGCCAAGTTAGTTATTATTTTGGCTGCCATGAATAAAAGACCAAATATGAATGACAATAGAATGCATTTGCAGGTGCTTCACTAATGAAGCCTGTAGATCAGGGGTGGGGAACCTGATCCATGCAGGGCCGGTGTGGATCCGTGTGGGTCTTCGAGATGACCTCTCAACCAGTCTAATCCATGGAAAAGATTCCCCTTCCCTGCTGTAGATCCTGATGTTCCCTGAATGAATGGTGATGTTACCATGAATATCTGAGGGAAAGTTGTCAGCTTCCTTGGAAACCTCAACTATATCGTCCACCCACTGATTCAAGGCAAAACTGGTATGTTAATGTGTGGGTGTCCCTCAGAGGTGTTAGCAGACAGTCAGCTTAGAGCTTTCCAGAGTGATACGGCAGTTATACGCCCCAAAATGGTGACAAATTGAATTAACTGTAAACCGAATTCCAATTTTAATAAATCATACGAAAATAAACTTTTTATTGTCATTGGGTGTAACACTAGAAAACGCCAATACGTTTTGTTGCTAGGCTGTTTCACTTCATCACAGGTAATAGGTTAGACTAGTGATGGGCGACACGCCCTAAAAATCACAATATCTTCAGAGATCCACAAAATATTCTAAAATTCATACAGAATGTAGAAATCAGTAAAATGTTAATTATGCAAAAAACAAGTGTGTAGGTCATATCACCATGATATTCGAATTGAGATTTATTAATATTCATAATCACAGTAAGATATTTTATCAATGTGTCACCCGGCACCAACTCTATTAACTGTGGTTAATACTTTAATCCCGAGATTGAAACAAAATGAATTATCAACCAGCTTGTAACCCCTCTGTCCTTCTGTGTCTTTTAGTTCACTATGTAATATATAAAACAGCATAGCACACACCAATAGCCAGTGCAACTGTAACATGTCTAGTCCAAGACTGCTCACTTAAAACAGAGACAACAAGTGTTGTTAAAATGCTCTGACAATTTAAAAATTCATCTGATGCATAGAAAAAGTAAGAATTTAACCTTGATTTGGTTTGACTTCATTTAAACATGAGAGGCAAATCACACAGACATTAAAAGGAGTAGGAACGATCCGACAGCCTAATTATGCCATTACATTTAAGGGAAAAACTATGAATCACAACACAATTTGCACTTATGAAAATAATGAATTATAAGACTTGGTGATTTACAGGATCCCAAATTTGGAGGGGGGGGGTTGTTCACACCTGAAGGACCTGGGACTAATTTACATTACACAGCCTTCCAAACCAAATGAGCTTATACCCAAAAAGCATGTAGAGCCGTTTTTCTCAACCCAGTCCCTCCCAGGTGTGCTGGGAGCCGGGAGAGAGCGAAAATGTGGACCGTCCGTAGGTTCCTGAGGACCGGGTTGAGAAACACGCCTCTAATCACAAGATAATCATTTCAAATAATCAAAACTTGATGAATCCCACACAAAATATCCACCCTACCTCTGCCCTGTTCAAGTAATGCAGTTTATCTTTTACACATATTACTTAATTAAAATAATATTTAAGATGCCAATTCTGGTGAAACTCAAACAGCAGTATTTGTATTCTTGTCCAATCTCCATACATTGAGACTTATTAAAACCAATGAATCCGCAGAAAATTACTAGTTCTGACTAGTACCGGAAGCTGGTGTGGGGGGGGAGTTGGGAGGGGGCAAAAACGTGGACTGTCTGGCGGTCCCAAAGGACCAGGTTGAGAAACACTGGCACAGAGCAGAAGGCCAGCAGACCCGGACAGCGGTCGTACCCAGTAGGTCAAGCATCCCTGGCTGAAGCCTGCTGAGATCACGTTTCCTGCTCCGTGTTCCACACTGCAGCCACCAACACCAGGTGGCGCTAGCACGGGCTGACATTTAGGGCCACATCTGCCCTCCAGCCCGATTGTCTTCTCGGCCAGCTGCTGCTACACCCACATTTCTCCAGCAAGCTTGTCCAGGGTGGCGCCATCACCCTCCGTCAGAAATGGTTTCTTCAAGAAAACCTGAGAAGATGGAAAGAACGATGACACCTCCGGAAAAAGCGAGGAATCGGAGTCTCGTATCGAGGGCAATACTTTCAAACAAACCACTTAAAATACCAGGTCCCAGCTAGGACTCCCACTGCTGGGTGAGCATCTCAGCAGCACTCAGTCTCCTCAGGTTCTTGGTCACCACGTGGACAGTTTTTTCTATAAGACCAAAGAAGCTTAGATACTTAAGGCATCGCTAGTACGGAAAAACACTACATCATTACTTAGGCATCATACAGTCAAGACTGAAGAGTTACTTTCAAACAATTCAGCAAGCCTGACTCATCAATCTCGATTTAGGCCTGACATGGACTGACTTGAGTCTTACCCATCTCTGTCTCATAAGCGTCCAATTTCAGCATAAGCTCTGACAGGCTGAGGGACTTGAAATCTTCCAGAACATTATTTCCTGTAAGACAACGCAAAGTCACAACTGCAGCAGTATCTGGCTCCCTACCAAGCGGCAATGTATTATGTCACACTTACAGCCAAAAACATTTTAAATAATACAGTTTTACATAATCTGTAGACACGTCTTAAAAAAAAAAAAAAAAACTTGCCTTTTCCATCAGTCTCTCCCACCAGCTTGCGTAGGCTTTCATCACAATGTGCAATTACTCCATCACTTGGCAGGCGGGAGAAGAGCTCCATCTGACAGGTCCTGTCCATCACCACACAAGTACAAGAGTGTCATCAATCACTGATGATTCCCTAGTCAACCTCTGTATAGCCTCAAGCAGTCTTAGCCATAGAACAAAACTCACACTCCTCTTTGACGGTTTCTGCTGAATTACCCAAATGTTTTCTTTGGTCAAACCATTTCACGGTGGTGATGGGGGGCTGCAGAAATGCCACCCAGTATGCCCCTCACCTCACTGTGTCCAGCGCCGAGCTCAGCTCCTGGGCCAGCCTGTGGGTTTCCACCAGCTCGGCGGGCACTCTCCTCCAGGGCACCTTATCCTCCATCAGACAGCCCTCCATCACGGTACGCAGCTCCTTCTCCTGCAGCACCTGTGCCTGCAGACTCTCCACCTCCTCACAGCGCTGCCGTGGAAGCAGAGCCGAGCGGGTTAAAGGTCACACAGCAACGACACCTGGAGGTAGAAGCCTCTGAACAATAACTGGTGACCAGGTGAATATTACTAGGACACAAGCTTACAAACCTTAAATGGTAGCTGGAAACTGGTTAAAACCAGAAGCTTAGGTTAGAAGCTTTTTCTTACTATGGTGAAAGCACAGTCCTTAAGTTCTAAATTAAAATACTACCAACACATACATGGATAAACCAGACTAACAGGCTTCCACTCATCTGCTTTCATGTTCCTTCCACTCTTCCGGAGGCAGCAGGGTAGAAGGTTACCTTGTGCAGCTGGATCGCCATCTCCTGCATCTCTGCCTCCAGCTGGTCGGCGTAGGCCTGCTCCAGGGCGTCACTCGGTGGTCGCGCCCTGCTGTGCCACCTGGCGATGGCTGACGTCATCTTCCGCTTGGGCCCAAACAGTCTGGCATCCACGGGGCAGAGCATCGGGAACAATCAGGCACCCCAGAAGGTCACCGGCCCTCCCCTATGGAATTCTCCATCACAGCCACCCAATGCAGTCTCTATTTTTTGCCATGGCAACTGGCATCTATGGGTTATTGAGCACAGCGTCATTCATGAGTGAACACCAGCTCTCTCCATGTCATCTGAGGCTGGATGCAATAGCTATAGAGGACACACTGACAGGCAAGAGAGGACTGAATCAAAAGATGCATCCCAATAGCCAATACAGATGTAAAACTCATTTCAGATAAACCACCTTTCTATCCAAATCCTTAAATCAGTCTTCTGTTCTTGGTTTTTATTCTGTTTTCCCATAATAAAAGGCAGCAGGAGATAATAAATCCATTATATGGCCAAAAGCATATGCCATTATTAAAGGAATTGACTATACACACCGCACCCATTGATGACACACAGGTGTATAATTAAGCGCACAGACATGCAGTCTCCATTAACAAACACTGGCAGGAGAATAGATGGTTATACGCAACAGGTTAATGACTTTCAATCTGGCATCATAGGATGCCATCTCTCCAAAAAGCTCAACAAATTACTACCCTGGTCAATCACAAGTGAAGTGATCGTGAAGTGGAAACATCTGGAAGCAACTTCAGCTGTGAAGGAGTGGGACACACAAACTGACATACAGGGACATGATGACCCAAAATCGACCCCCAACTTGAAAGGCAGCAAATCCCACCAGCCATGTTCCATCAGCTAATGGAGAGCCTAGGCTATCATAACAACAATGGGTGGACAAACGTCATAGTCATACCACTGGTTTCAGATCGAGATGCTTGACAAGCTGGTATCAGCATGCTTTTGACCATATAGTGTTTAATTAGCTGTTCCTAAAAGAACCAGACTATTCCACATGACTAACCAGATCCACAGCATCACACTGATATCCTCCAGGGAACCTGAGATTAAAAATATAAGCAGCCTTACGTGATGCCCACTTCCTTTAAATCATTCTCAGTGAGGGTGAGGAATATCCGCAAGTCGATGTCCTGCTCCTCCAGCAGAGGGAGATATTTGGAGAAGCCTATCTGCTCAAGGAACTCTGCCAAATCCTGAGAAGAGGGCACAGGAGGTAATGAAGCTGAAGAACATGCCATTGTATGGCGAGATGTGATTAAAACTGTGAACATGTCCATCAGAGTACAAAATGCTGTAGAACAAGGTGTAACAGAGGAAGGCAGCCAGCTGACAGACATACCTTGGGGCCTGTGTAAGCAGCTGATTGGCTGGAAGGTTGCTGTCCTCCGCAGTTCCCAGTGCTGCCACTAGGAGCACTCTCGGTGCTGCTGTGGCGACTCTTCCCCTTGTGATGGTGACCTTTGCCCACCCTTCGTGCAGAGCTTTTCTTCGCTTGGTCTGAATCCTGCAAAAAAAAAAAAAACAGTTCAAAAGGACATGTTAGACAGACAAAACCTTAACATTTCCAGAGGGAAGATTAAGGTCCAAACAGTAGCTACATCCAACCTCCAACAGTGAAACTACAAGATGAATAGTGCAATTATGGAACTAAAACCAGGCCACATAGGGTCAGAGAAAAAGGTATATATAGCATATATGACATATAAGAATACATTACCAGGTAATGCTGTGGATGGAATAAATAACTATGGACAGAAAGTATAATGTACTAATGGAATGGGATACAAGAGCATTATGGTTCAGTGCTTGTTTAAATATATACACTACATTAAATGTGAAGGATATTTGTATGTAAATTTGAAGTCTTGTCTCCACAGTAAAGCCCTGTCTCCCCTGGGCGATTTACCTCATTGCTCTCCAGCGATGCCTCGCGGCTCAGCCCCGTCATCCGCGGCAGACAGTCGCTGCTACCGCTGCTCCTCCGCATGGTGGGCATGTCGTTGTCGAAGAAGGGGCTCTCATCTAGGGGAGACACGTCGCTCGGGCAGGTGAGGGGGCTGATGGGTATCACGAGGCAGCTTAAAAGCAGAGAAGGGGATGGCGTGTGGCTTCGTGTGACAGAATTCTGAGCTTGTGATCGGAAAGTTGCCCGTTCAAATCCCACCACTGGCAAAGTATCCAAGTTTGGCCCTTAAGCAAAGGCCTTTAGCTGACCCTGCTCACTGCTGCTCTGAACCTAACTGTCTACCAAATAAGCTTACTGGTGTTCTACAGCTCACAACTCATAAGCTGGTTGTAAACATCGGAGAGCAGGGACTATAATCTATGGATAACAAATGCATCTGGTTTCACCTCTGCTGCTGTTACTCTGGCCATCCAGCTCATTGATGGGTGATGTGACATCACGGTTACAAATCCCTTCACTCTGCTCCCCTGTATCTCTGAAGGTCACATATCCTGGTGGCGCCACCCTTGGCTCTGGCAGAAAAGTGCAGTGGTCAAAGACAGGAAGCCCGCGAGTCCTATCATGACTAAACAGATGCTTGCAGGACAACTACACTACCTGGCCAGAAGTATGTGGACACCCTTTCCAATTACCGAATTCAGCTGTTTCAGTCACACCCACTGCTAACAGGGGCATAAGATCAAATACGGCCATGCAATCTCCGTAGACAAATGTTGGTAATAAAACAGGTCATACCTTCATAGATAGGATGCCATGGTTCCAACAAACCAGTTTGTCATATTCCCGCCCTACTAGACCTTCCCTGGTCATCTGTCATACTGTTGTTGTAAAGTGGAAGCATGTAGGAGCAGCCAACCCTCAGCCATAAAGAGGCTAGAAGAATACATTACTGAGAGCTGCCAGAAGAAGAGGACAGAGTGCTGAAGCATGTGAGGAGTAAAAATTGCATTTCCTTGTTTGAGATGCTAACTGCATACTTTCAAACTGCCTCATCAAGTACTATCAGGGCAAGAACTGTCCATCAGGAGCTTTATAGACTGTGGTTCCATGGCCGAGTTGCTGTGCTGTGCCATTGGACAGTGCAGCAGTGGAAATGTGTTCTTGGGTGTGATGTATCACGCTTCACTATCTGGGTTTGGCAGATGCCAGAGGAACCTGCCTGCCTGAGTGCATAGTGCCAAATGTAAAGTTTGGTGGAGGGGGATACCTCAAGTCCAGAAAGTAAAAATCCAGACCAAGATTTTGTTTCAACTAACCAGTAAGTACTCTGTGACTTTATACTCAACTGGTTGGTTGAAATAAAATCTTGGTCTGGATTTTTACTTTCTGGACCTGAACTATCCACCTCTAGAGGAGGCATAATGGTTTGGGACTGTTTTTCATGGTTTGATCTAGGCTCCTTAACTAAAACCTCACTAATGCTCTTGTGGCTAGAATGGGCTGAAATCTAGTAGAGGTTGTTATAGCAGCAAAAGGGAATCAACCCCATGGCACTGAACTTGGATGCTCAACAAGCACATATAGGTGTGATGGTAAGGTGTTCACATTCTTCTGGCCAGGGAGTTTTATTTATTAATAAATAATAATAATTTAAAAATTTACTAGTTTCAGTATTATACATAAGTATAATAATCTGAAGTAGCAAAATAGCATTTTCACTCAAATATCCAGGAAAATCTCTACCACGAGGCCTGCTGGGGGCTCCGACCCGGAACTTGGCTATGGCCTGTGGACCGTCATGAATGCTAGGTCCTTTGACTTGTCCCTTGCTGCGGGTAAGACGTGACCTCCGGGGGCCACTATCCGAGTCTTCAGACGAGCTGAGGTCTTCATAATGTCCTGATGATAAAGTGGACACAACAAAAAAGTAACATTACTATGAAGGAGTAAGGCTGTCTGTAGGTTAAACTCTTCAGGCAACAGTGGACGCTCTTGTATCTTGTGCCTATCTAGTAGGAATCTAGTGCTAATTCTGATTCGAGTAGCTTGTGTTAGATTCTTACAATGTTTTGTGTAGCTTCTGTTCCAGTACCAACTAGCACTTGTTACTGGTCTCTAACTGGAAGCTCAACATAGGAGTTGTTTTATCCAAGTTGGCTCCTTGACGACTTTATGCTTGAGATGTATTATCTGCCTCACTTGTATATCTCTTTGGACAAGTGTCAAGTAAACAGATTAATGTAAAATAACGAATAAGCCATCAAGTCTTTATAGCCTGAAAAGCAACATCCCCTACCTGGTTTGGTCCTGGCCAACTGCATGTCAATGAGGCTGGCGATCTTGGTGTGACCATATAAAATAGCTAAGGAACGAGCCGTCTCTCCTTTAGCATTTCTTTCATCGACTTTTACTCCCTGAGGAAGGGAGGGGGGGGGGGGCACGATCTTCAGCACCATGTCAAAGCACAGCAATTAAAAGTTGATGTTCTGTGAATGGGGTCTTACACGTTCTAGAAGGTACTGGGCGATTATTTCATGACCTGAAGCAGCAGCCTCCATTAAGAGTGTGAATTCAGATATTGGCTCCCTGTTGAGAATAAATGTTATTTTACATTGTTATGAGGAAGTTGCAGTAAATACATCGATTCATGTTCAGTAGCCACTCTGGGCATTGCTGTCATTAGAGGCACCCTACTTGATATTAACATTTGCATTGTTGTCCAATAGGAACTTCACCATCTGCTGGTGTCCAGTGCTGGTACAGTGAAACAAAGCTGTCCAGCCTCTTGCATCCTTCATCTCCAGATCTGCACCTTGCTTTTTTTTTGGTGGGGGCAAAAAAAGGGTACAGGTCACACAATGGTAATGTTAAAAAGGGCTAAACTTGGCAGATAAAATTTCCCATTCCACCATTCATTTCAACCAATAAGGTCAAGGAAAAGGTCAATGAACGAAAGTGAAAATGTCAACCCATGACGTCCTGACCTGGAGCAGGAAATAAGCAATGCTCTCATTTCCACAGCTTGCTGCCAGCATAAGTGGTGTTTGTCCTTTTGCAGTAGTCGCGTTCACATCCACACCCGTCTCAAGCAAAAGGTTAGCGATGTTGTCATGCCCAATATAAGCAGCATACATCAGCGGTGTCCAGCCACCTATATTCTTAGCATCCAGGTCAACATCTCCTCTGAACCAAGCAAATAGAAGCAAGATAAAACAAAACCACCTAATGAAACACTGAGATTTATACAGGAGGTGGACAAAATTTAGAGAAACGTCTCATATTAATATCTAGGACTTAATAAGAAGTAGGGACAACAGTCACCTTCAGAACAGCTTCAAACCATTTTAAAATAATGTCATATGTCATACAATTTTACTACAATATAACTACCAAATTGCGGGTATTGGGATTTTGGACAATTTTTCCAAAAGTTTTGTTCCCTGCACACTGGATTATGTATCTTTGTACAAAGGGCCAAGCTAAAATCAGTGTGTGAAGGACAGCCCTCCCATGAAGTCCAGCCTTTGTTGAGACAGAGCTGCTGGTTCTTCTCAGTGGGGATTTCTGAGGCTGTAGTGTTAAGGTGTTTAACTATCCTGGTAAATGTCTGTCTATCCTCGACAGCGAGTCTCAAACTGTGATCACTGTTTCTCTTGCCAGTTAAGTGTCTGTGCTTAGCAAATGCTGTGAATGGTTTTTGATCCCTTGATGCGTTAAATAATCTTGCAATTTTTGTGACGAGTGCACCAACAACACAAGCACTGAGCATTTGACCCCTTTAAAACTATTTGTTGATTTATGTTAATTTTGAAAACTCATACATTTATGGGCTGTCAGACTTCTACTCAAATTATGACATTCAAAGTTGAAGTCCTTTTTCATGTATTGATTCTGTTATATTCCCCACAATGAGACATTCATTGATTTAACTGTTCCCTCTATATAAACTGGAACCATGTTTTGTGGGGGGAAAACTTGCTACAACGGAACACCCACCTGCGAATGCATTCTGCTACAGCATCATACTGGCCAATGGAACAGGCAGTGTGAAGATCCAGAGGTACATGCAGCTCTTCACGTTGCACTAATTGCCCTCCAGCGTCCCCTAACCACAGAGATAGGCTGGCTCCAAGCTGTTCAGACTCACTGGCTTCATCACTTAATTCAGACATCCTCAAACCGGCTCCTGTTTTATATAGATACTTCAGAGAAACATTTCAGAAGGGTAAAATACCAAGCCAACAATCTCTCCAAAAAGTGACAAGCACCGCTTAAATTACAATTTTCAATAAACTGAAAAAGCAATCAAAATATTACATAATAATGTTAATATTATAACGTTTAATTTTACTCTGCGTTTTAAATCTCTGTATAATACATATTCAAATGAAAGACAGTAATTATACGTTTTTCTGGGCGCTTTAAATTTCTGAAAACAGCTGGTACTACTGTTGCACTATTGTATTAAACACATAAAAGAGCGAGCTCGTGAAACAATAACTGAAAAGTGATACAACCTTACGAAGGGAGTTAAGTACCACCCTAGATAAAGTGCGACCTAAATGCATATCACAAATACAGACGGTGAATAACTTCTCATAATCTTTCACCAAGTCGCTCTAGTGCAGATTTGGTACAAATTATAGTAAAATAATTTTTACAAACACTATATAGCAACCAGCGCAGTTAAATCTAACTTACCCTTGTAAGTCGTTCACGACTTCAATCACTGAGTCGCTTGTTGTAATACAAACACCATCAAACAACACGATTGCACACACGTTACATCCTCCAACTACGACATAAGTTTCAATATCTGGGTTCTGTAGTCAAATTGTCATACAACTCAAGCAGTCCATAAGTCATGTCGCTGTAAAAATGAACTCAGTTTCCCAAACACCACAAAAAAAACCCCACCGTACTGGTCATGTGGTACGTAACCAATGGAAAGTCGAGGCACAGTGGCGTCATACTTGAATAACAGCTGTACAGTTATGCGTAACCAAACAGAGATCCAGTTGTTGCGGCTCTACCGAGGACCAGAGGAGAACGTGTTTAGCCAGATGATAATGACGACGACGAAGATTTTAAGATTTTGGTAACAAAATATTGAGCACTTAAGTACTATGGTTTCCTTCACTGTCTAAAACTAAAACTGGCAATAATACGTCCAGTTCCCGATTTCTTTTTGAAATATCGTACATTTTTAAAAGGTATTTGAGAAATAATGTGATTTAATATTATATTGCAACTTTTGTTATATCTTTTTTTGCAAGCACATCTGTTAATGAAACTCTTATGGTAAATTTCCAGTGTACTCACTCACTGTAAATTTCTACTACGAAAATGTACGCAGGGATTACGAATGCTCTATTGTCTTTCTTTAAACCCCTAAGGTAGGCAATCTTAGCTGATGTTAGTCTTCAAAATTACATAAATATTACTGATAACCCATGAGTGACATGGACTCTTAAGCTGTGGAAAATTATTATTAAATAACACAAATTAGAGGGAGATATTATCCTTAAATGGTGTGCATATGACGCTGATTTTACACCAAATAAACCGAGCCTTAGGTTTAAGGAATGGACAGCCATGGGAATAACAGCTATATGTAAAATAATTAAAAAAAAACATATCGATATCTGAAGTCAGGACACTATGTTAATACAAAGATCAAAAACATGGCTGAGGCAAAGGCATATTTGTTAGAGCTGTTTAGAAAAGCATATAATTCAGATTTTGATAGTAGAATTACTTTATACAAATACTGTGAAATCTGTCAAGTCTGTCAAATCTCAAAACATACTCAACTTCATATATCAAAACAAAATTGGAGAAGGGAGGAGGGATAGTTATATCTGAGGAGAGGTGGACAATAATATGAAGAAACATGGAAATGTACCAGTTCACAGAATTGGAGGGAGTTTGATTGTAAAAGCCTGATTATGGATTTCATTGCTCACTCTCAAAAATCCCCTTATGATAGCAATCTCTCAGTTTGCTGGTGAAAATGTGGAAATCAAAATGCTGCCATAATTTCTGGGACTGTCCTGTTATTGGAGACTATTGGAAAGGGATGCACAATGCCCTATGAGATATTTTTACATGTAAAATATCCTTGAAGTGTAAGAGCATATATTTTGGATATGAATATACTCTTGGTGGCTGGTAAAAAAAAAAAAAAAACACATAAGGAAATGGTTATTACAGGACACCCCAACTCTAAATACATAACTGGAAATTACATTTGACATTTACTCAATGGAGAGGATGATAGCAATTGTTAATCATAAATTAAAACAATTTGTTTCATACTGGGAAAAATGGGTATATAGTGTCCCATAGGCCTGATTTTATCTTTACAAATGAATGGTTATGTTGTAAAGAAAAGATCACTCTCTATCTGTAAATCGTTCTCTCTTTTTGTTCTTTTGTTTACAGTATGTACCTGTACTTTTGGTAAGTATTATGGTGAGACTGGTGGCAAACATGAATGATGTATATGACATGAGAGATATGTCTTGGAAATGCTTGTCTTATGCTGAATACTAATAAAAAAGACAATTATCAAAAATAAACCTCCAAGGTCAGTTGGATTTGCATCCAGAAGTATCACTTGAACACAATTAAACTCATGGTCGGTTAACCCTGTGCCATGCAGCATACAGGGCTTGATTAGTTCCTTGCTTTTGTTTTGGTGTTTGGCTTATAAACCACCCGAAGCATGTAAATGTAAATATGAAGCATGCAGACAGTATATATTTACGCTATTTTGTTAAATATCTAACTAGAAATAGTTATCTAGTATTAGTACATGTGACTAGTGCCCTGTATATTTACAAACTTCTTCAATAAGCCATTTAACAAAATTACATGACAATGTGACAAAACGTATCACATTAAATTATGAAATCAGTTTATTATTCAAAATGAATGCATTTTGTTGTTTACTTCTGTTAGATAAAATATAAATTTTCGCTTTATATGTCATATTGATGATCCTGGAGACTATCTCAGGAACCACAGATAGTAAGGTATGGGGCACCTTGTAGGTGATTCCAGTCCTTTTAGGGCACACACACGCGCACTGGCAATTTAGACACGGCAATCCCCTAAACATGTGTTTTTGGATTTCTGGAAGAAATCTACCAAAACACTGGTCACATGCAAACTATGTACACAGAGATCTGGGGGAGAGCTTTAACCCAAAGCCCACCAGGTGTCAGGCTGCAGTCCATGCTAACGAATGAAACTACATTATAATAACTGAATAGTTATACATCATTGATCCCTGGGGATAAATTGTCCTATCTAGCTCTCCTTGAAACACACAGAGAGGTGAGAACAGGCTTGGGGGGCACAGCACAGGGTCAACCACCATGCAGTACTCCCAGAGATGAGGGTGAAGGGCCTTACTAAGTTGACCAATGGCAGCATCAGTCTGTTGGCCCCAGAATTCGAACCGATAACCGACACCAACTCAAAAGTCTGAACCCAATGACCCGCACATCTCACAAAAATGTATGAAGCCAGTCAGATGTCGAGGGGGGTTTTTCCAGTTACACGACGAACACGGCAAATCCAGCTGGCCTTAGCTCAGATGTGTCAATTGCTGGCACACAGTAAGTAATCTAGGGAAAGATTTGAACTATTTTAAAATCTGCCATCTAGCATTATGTAAGCCACCTAAAACTATTATAACACAATACTGTTTAATATAGTGAAGTTAATAGCATAAATGCATTATAGTGTTGTGTATACAGTGGGCGACAAAGGCTAAAGAAGCAGCACATTAAGGTCATGGAGCAGCCTAGAGAGGCTCCTGACCTCAGTCCTATAGGACATCTGTGGAGGGACCTGAAGTTTCGAGTAGCCAAGCGGCAGCCAAGAAACCTAAAGGATTTAGAGAGTTTCTGTAAAGAGGAGTGAGCCAGAATCCCTCCTGAGATGTGTGCAAACCTGGTGACCAACTACAGGAATTGTCTTACCGCTCTGGTTGCCAACAAGGGTTTACCACCAAGTACCAAGTCAGGTTTTGCTTGGGTATCAAATACTTATCTCACTCAACAACATGCAAATCAATTTATAACTTTTATGTAATGTGTTTTTTCTGTATTTTTGGTTGATATTCTGTCTCTCTCCATTAAAATAAACCTATCAAAAAATTACTAACTGCTTATTTGTTTGTAAGTGGTCAAACTTTCAAATTCAACAGTGGATCAAATAATTATTCCCCCCACTGTACAGTGGTACCTCAGAACTCGAATTTAATCCGTTCAGAACTCCGGATCGAATACTAAAAAGTTCAAGTTCTGATCGAATTTTCTCCATAAGAAATAATGGAAAACCAATTAATTGGTTCCCGACCCCAAAAAATTACATCTAAAATAAAAAAATTTTTTTTGCATGTAAACACAAAATGAACCGGATAAAACAAGAGTATATATTGTACTAAACACATCTAAGCACATTTATCAAAACAGTCATTTGTAAAGTAAGAAAATAAATGTATCCAAACAATGTGTAAAGTTAAAAAAAAACAATGTGCCTTGCACCGATCGTCCGCTCCTTCCGTGTGCCACGCCCCTTGTTAACCCCGTGTGGAATCCTCATGTGATCAGTGATTTCTGGTTGTCATTAGTCCTCTGTATTTAGTCCGTGTTTCAATTTGTTTCCCGTCGAGTCATTGTATTGTGCGTCTGCGTTTTGCCTGCCTTACCTGTAATTAAACCCCGTATTCCCCGATACCCTGACGTCTGCGCCTTTGTCTCCGTTCCGTCCCCGCTCAGCACAATATTATAATTAAATGTATTAATGGTTTATTATTAATATTAAAATAATTAAGTTATTTTAAAATGCATTTTATTATATAATTACTGTTACTGTCTATCACTGTCTAAATGTATTTTTCTAAATATATGTATTCAGCTAGTGTAAACATGTACGATGCTATCACAGCGAATGCGAGGCTGAGACTGAAGCATTACCCTTTGTTTCCACTGAAAAACGTGCCACGTGACTCATTTCCCCGCGCATACAAGTTATCTTAGGTCAACGTTTATGGTTTGACTTCTGAGATTCAGGTCGAGTTCTAGGTAAATTTTTTTTTGAATTGGTTGGTTCGACTTTTAATAAATTCGAGTTCTAATGTTTTCGAGAACTGAGGTACCACTGTACATGTATATACGTCACGGTATGGTGTAAAGTGGACGGGGAAGGATTAATTTTATGCGTCCCCCACCATGCAACTCACCAGATTTTTTTTTGTAAAAAGGTTGGAGTTCCCTATTCTAATTGTTCTAATTTCTCTCCACAAATCAATAAGGTACCATCTCATCTCTCTGAAAGCCAAACAATTATATTTGTATATATTAATTCCCTCTAGAGCAGAGTCTTAGGATATTATTTTTGTGATATAGCCAAGCTGATCACTTGATTTTGTTCTGTACTTTGTGGTATTTAAGTAGATCATCAAAGTTTCTAGTAGTACATCAAAGTTTCAGGCCAGAAGTAGACTTGGACCTTATCTAATTTACTGTCATATTGTCCAGACATTATAATGCATTATGAAGTTATTTTGATCGTATTTTCAAACGCAACGTTATTCCAGTATTTTGAAATCTAAATAAAATTGTGAGAAGAGAATTTTGATGCTAAAATTTCAAAATCCTGCAGTATACCATATTACTGAAATAACCCCCAAGCCTTGTCCTTGATGTTTTTGTTTGTCTGAATTACAAGAAAGTACAAAAGACACACATGATCAGTTGCAGAAAAACCACTTGGTTTTTTTCATACTTGATAAACTTGTTTGTGAGGTACAAATTTCTTTTTCACTGCTTCTGATTTTTAATAACCCTGGATTCTGACCCATTAACCCAACAATTAAATTTTTTATTTTTAGTAATGAAAAAACTCTATACATTAACTAGAAGCAAAAACATTCCTGTCAGATATTTGTGGTCAGAATCAGAAAAAATTGAAGCGGAACTCTTCTTCTGCAGGGGTGAAGAGGAACGGCTTCCCGCTGGGCTCAGGGTTGCTGTCCTGGCTCTGCAGACTGAGCTTCTCTTCTTTGACTTGTTTTCTGCACTCTGCTTTTCTATGGAAAACCGGCTTCTTGGCAGGTGTCAACACTGCTGTCACGTGGGCTGACTTCATGTCTAGGGCAAAGCAGGGGCCATTTTGGGTATATCAGTATCCCAACATTCAAATCAGTGTTTCCCAACCTGGTCCTCTGGACCCCCAAACGGTTCACGTTTTTGCTCCTCACCCAGCTCCCGCTAGCAAAATCATGGACTAGGTGGGGGCCCCCGAGGACTGGGTTGGGAAACACTGATATGATACATGCAACATCTGGCAAACCGGCTCCATTTCACACTGCTCTGTATGAATCCACCATGCCGTTTCTCCACAAAACTTCTCACCAGCTTGAATCATTTTAAGCTGCTTGGCTTTTTCATCCGCCATCTTTTTCCTGTAGTCGCCAAACATTGACCTCATCACTTGCCTCTTCTTCACCAGAGGAGCTTTGCTACTATGCAAAGTTTTCAGTGCACGAGAGGCCTCCTCCACTGTAATCGATATACACAAAAAGAACGATTACTTGGAACAGAAGTGGTGTTACATTGCTTGTTTTAAAAACACGGCTTTCCTTTAAAAATTTCTAATGCAGTACGTTGATAGAATGACTCTTACTCTGTTTAGGAGTAGACTTTTGAGTCCTTAGGCCCAGTTCCAGCTGTTCAATGCACCATTCAAGCTCCCTGACCAGCTGCTGCTCTGAGCTCTGTAATGCATAGACATGTAACCAGTGTCTCTGATGTGTTTTGGTATCGTTTAATGAACAGATCGGACCTGTGTTGACACTTACCAGCACGCTTTGCCCCGAGTTGCTGGTCTCTGCATCCTGAGAAGCTGGTGGTGGTTTCCTCTGGCCTTCAGATCCCTCTTGCTTTTTCTTCTTGTTCCGAGGCTTCTTTTTCTTGGCAGCCGTGGTATTTTGTTCAACATCCTGCAGATTCTCAGAGCTGGCATCTCTGCCATCTGCTGCTACAGCAACGTCCGTGGCACTGACCGGATTCCCCCTGTTCTCAGTCTCAGGACTTTTTGAGGGTATCTGGAAATTGAAAGCGAAGTCTGCTCCTTCTCCTGGTAAAGTAACCAAGTTTATCTGACTTCCTGATTCCTGTGGAAGCTGAGTTGTCACTGAGGTTTCCTCAAGTTGCCCCGCTGTTCCATCCGGGAAGAAGTTGAACATAAAGGAGCTGTTGCTGGGCACCCAACTGATGCCACTTCCCTCGCTGCTCTCACGGATGGTCTCCCTGACTAATGTCCATGTAGGTTAGTAAATACCCTATAAAGCACATATCCAGGCTGCATTCATTAAGAAATGACATTCACAAAAAAATGACATTTTCCATACCTGTGTCCTCTTGTGCTTTGTGGTCATCTGTCATTTTTTGCCTGTAGTCCCCAAAAACCATCTGCATAATCTGCCTCTTCTTCATAGAAGGTGTCGTCTTTGACTGCAACACGCTAAGCACGCGTTTATTTTCTTCAGCTGTCAGCAAATGAAGAAACGTTTGTAGCACCAGAAACATCACTAGATGGTCAAAGAATGTGAGGCATGCCTTACCTCCCTGTGGATTGCTGTGGATCAACAAGTTTGTCTGAAGTTGCTGGATACACCAGTCAAGCTCATCCTGAAAAGTTCCCCAGGGAGCCTTCAGTAAAATAAAAAGTAGGTAGGAGTAAGTAGGAGACATTCATGTTTACTACCATTACTAATATTTTAAGAACACATTTTGCAGATTTTCTACGAGGGAATAGCTCATAAAGTGTGCGAAATCTGTGAAAT
>JAODJW010000094.1:21486085-21502147 GCA_026777045.1 Hyperopisus bebe
TTACTAATATTTTAAGAACACATTTTGCAGATTTTCTACGAGGGAATAGCTCATAAAGTGTGCGAAATCTGTGAAATATCAACAACCATGTTTCCAAAATATACTTAATAAATTTACTTGTCAAGCATACTCAGCTTAAATTTGACATTTACCTCTTCCATCCTAAAACTATTTACATCGGGCCAGAACAAGCCGAGATAGCATTTCTTGGTGGACAACCTGCGTTCACAACGGGAAAAAAAGCACATTCGTTTAACACAGCACGTAAGTAGCTGCTCATTAGTTTGTTGTTGCTAAGCCACAACAGAAACAGTTGACACATCACGTAACTGTAAACATTCACGTTTTCAAAGAGGATTAGCAGGTTACTAAAAGCGCACGATTAGTTATTCAATACACAATTTACTCGTCAGTAATCGTCGAGCTTTTAAGAAACAGTTTGCAATATATTACCTCCAAAATCCCCCCAAAAGTACACTTTAATACGTTGTTCCAGGGTAATCAGAGAGACAGAAATGAGCAACACCACGTTGCGTGCGCTCTCCCTTAATCCCCCACTCCGTACGAAGCTGCATATAAAAAAGGTTCCGCTATGCATTCGAGAAAGGTTCCTTCCGCCGCTTTATAACACGGTACATGGTTTTAGCTTCTGGTGACGAGACAAATCTTACCTCTCCCCTCCCCATTTTAGATTATCATTGGTACTCCTTACAGTACTTGTATAGTTGCCGTTTTGGGCAGCTTGGGCGAAAATATCGCAATAACTATTGACATTCACTAAAGTGGTGTTCCCTTTGTGTTCAGGACGGAATGAATACTGTTAATGTTTTGACTTTGTCATCTAAGAAATAACAAATTGATAATTTGATAATTGAATAAATTTATTTTGTATACAAGTTATATTTGCTGTGTAATGTGTTTTTATAAACATTATTATGGCTCTGCCTAGGACTGGTCTTTAGGTGGCGCTATTTCTTCCTCTCCCGGTTTTTTTTAAATCTTTCTCCTTGACCTTTCCCTGCAGGCATGCTGTGGGTGCGGTCTAGACTCTGCCTTTTGGTTCACCGGTTCCCAGTCAGATGGAGGATTATATTTAAGTCCCGTGCCTGCTTCAGATTGAGATTTGGGGCTGAAGAGAGGAGCTTTTCATTCTGTTGATTTACTGTGTTTAACAGTGCAGCGTAGCTAACACACATATTACCAATTAACACCCCAACACAGTAATTCTTGTGTTCTGTTATTAATAGGTGTGTAAATAAAGTATTATGGCTGGTTGCACGCCTCTGTGGGTAGCCCAGTTTTTTGTTGCAACATCAGAGGTGAGTTGTAACAACAAGCAGCACCCTCTATACCAGGGGTGTCAGACTCCAGTCCTGGGGGCGGCGGAGCCCTGCACAGTTTTTGGTTCACCCTCATTTAACACACCTGATTCAACTCCTTGTGCTAATTACCACACAGCTCTTGAGCTGAATCATTTATGGTTGAACAGGGAAAGAACTAAGCTACACAGGGCTCCGGCCCTCCAGGACTGGAGTTTGACACCCCTGCTCTATACTGACACAAAAAATAGTGGCCTGATAGTTTTTTTATGCAAGGAACAAACAACTTTAATGTACACAGAATGGTGCAAAAATGTTCCAGAGTCCATTTCTGTACCTTAAAATATACATTTTCCTACAGCTAGGGTACAATTGGCAGACCTTTGAGAGTACAGCCCCAGTGATAATAGTACCCTCAAAGGTACAGATGGGTACTTTTTCCTGAAGGTGTATGGCTATGTTTGAATTGCTACTGCCAGCTGTTGTGCATCAATTTTGCATTGGTTTCCTCCCATAGTTCAAAGCATGCCGATATACGAATTAACTAAACTGCCTTGAGCATTTAATTCTGGGTGTGTGCATCATGAGATGGACTGACATCCTGTCCAGGGTGGCCACTGCATTGTGTCTCCTGGGATAAGCCCCATGTTCACTGCAACTCTGTACTGGACCAGCACCTATGCATGATCTTATATATATACAGTGGTACCTCAGTTCTCAAACTCATTAGAACTCGAATTTCTTAAAAGTCGAACCAACCAGTTCGGAAAAAAATTACCCAGAGCTCGATCTGAATCTCAGAATTCAAACCGAGAACGCCGACCTAAGATAACTTGTACACGCAGGGAAATGCTTTGCCCTAGACATGCCTCGCATTAGCTGTGATAGCATCGTACATGTTTACACTAGCTGAATACATGTATTTAGACAGTAAAAATACATTTAGACAATGATGGATAGTAACAGTAATATTATATAATAAAATACATTTAAAAATAAAGATTTCTTATTCATTAATAATAATAAAACCACAAATACATGTAATTATAATAATATTGTTCATTGTTCACATTCTGAGGTACCACTGTATATAATTTCCTGTGGTATTATGGCCTTGTGTAAAGAGGATGTGGAATATTTTCAGTTCACCTCACTAGAACAAATGTGTTGGTTACATTAGTCCAAATGTAAAATACCTGGGTGGTTCCAGACTTTTGAGTCACCTGGTAAAAATTTCATTAATTTTATTTTTATTTTTTTTATTTTAGAAAGACATTTCTGACGTCGACATTCCTGCCCTTGGCACCAAAATACAGCCTAGAAAGTAACTTCCAAAGCACAGATCGAGATCAATTTTTTAATTCCATAGTAAAAAATAATTCCATTAATTCTGTAAACCATTTCATAAGTGCTATATGTAAATTGTAACATGTTAATTTAAAACACAGTAAAAGTACTGATTATGCATCATAAATACCATATCTGAAGAATGCCATTTGTGTTTAAATATTAGACACACAGCAATGCAAAGGTTTCCATAAATTCCCATATGTAATTAGATGTAAAATATAAAATGTACTAACAGTAATATTTCTAAGAATTTAACATCTTCAGATACTTTTAAAACACTACAACATGGCTGTGATATTTTTTAACGCAATACATACCAAAAAACATAAGTGATAAGTTTGCTGTTGGGATGCTTGCGCTATTATAAAATATCTAACCTAATAATATTCTTAGCAAAAATTGTAATAAACTGAACTTTTGTGTAAGAACAAAATTTCTTCTTTATTCTACTGTTAAACCCTGAGAAATTACTTTACTTCCATATTGTCCTCTCTGGCTTTAGATTAACAAATATGCATTCATTAAAAACTGCCAAATGCATAAAAAAGGAAATCTTAAACATTCACACTTGATTTGCAACCCGTAATCTGATAACATCATTTTAAGCCATATCACACGCTGTCTTGTTCTCCAACATTTTCCTGTCATAAGGATGAAATTTAGGTTAGCGCATTTAATATCAAGGTTTCCACAGTAAATGAATAATACGCTTGCATAAACATCAGAGCCAACAATTACAATATAATTACAAAAAAACCAATACATTTCACTTTGATGCAAAAATATTGTTCACACCAAAATATCATCATCATCATTTGCCATCATAATTATCATCAAAACTAGCTAATCAGTGCTTTATTTAAGCTGCAGCTGCCCTTTTCCCTGGACTAATCCCCGTCACTGTATCTTTCATAAACATGACAAAATGTACAAAAACGAGCAGAGAAAAAAATGATGCACACTAAAATTATGGCTGATACAGACAGGTGATAGTGGTATGTATATGTTTGGCTCAAAAGCTGCAGTTTCACAACCATTTTACAGAACTATGGGACAGTAAAAGTTCCAGTTCAGTTAATTAAAAAACACAATACAACAAGGACAATGAGTTAGCCTTGAAAAGAATATAAACTGTTAACCTATAGTCAGACTCTTAAATTAAATTAAATGAAATTTAAAAACTACCTGGGTGTTATGGGAAAAACATCAGAAAAAAATTGCCAATGCCTGCTTCATTGTTATACAACTGCCTTTATGGCAGCTATAGGATTTAGATTCATTTTTATTGCATCTTATTTTAATATTAAATTTTATATCATATTGTACATTAAAATGCTATCAAATGCAACAGCAATACTCAAAACAGTTAAATCATCTATTAGAAATTCAGGTAAACAGAAAGTATTTTTCTTGGTAATTATAGCCTGACCCGTTTCTGTGCCAGTTGACCTCAAATATATTTAAAAAGGCACAATAAACTTAAAGTCTGACCATAAAAAGGGAGTTAGGCTGAAGAGCAGGTTCTACACGCTATAGGTGGACATTAATGCTTTATCAGCCGCGGACCAGTATGAGATACAGATAAGGTGCAAATAACTACTGGATGTCTTGCAGTACCATTGCCAGAATAGTAACATCCATTCAACAGGTACAGTAGAGAGACAAGCCGATTAGGTGGGTAGCTGGAATAAGGCCCGACCAATGGGAGCTGCCATCAAGAGAGTGAATAATTAAAATTATCACACATGCCTGTATCAACCAATGTGAAGGACACTGCATCAACACACAAACTGTACATGGTATCGGTAAAATGCTGATGATTAAGTGTGGGAGGAGGAAGCACAAGTGTGTTTGATCATACATGACCATGACAAACTGTAGTGTACAATCATTACTACAGACAATGAGAATGCAGTCCACCAGAAAAAAGAAAGGCATTTATATATTTTAAACACTAAATACAAGTGTCATTCACCTTCTGCAGCATTTCACTATGAACGGTTCAAACTGTAGAGCAACGTTCAACATTCATACCTAAAATACTAAAAAAAGAAAAGAAAAAAAAGAAAGAATATGACATTCCAATTTGTCTAGGATTTTTTATTTGGTCATTAGATCTGAATGTCAGAAATAAAGTATTTTTAAATGTAATATATCAAAAAATATTGTTAAATAGTTAATGTCTTTGGCAGAGCACAGAAGATGGCAAAAACCATTATTCTTATATGCAATTGCAGAGTGTATCACACAATCTGCTGATTAAAGTTAAAACTGTACGGTAATTTTTACATTCCTCCATTATTTCAACTGAAATTACAGCACTATCATTATTAAATAATCTTGATCATACTCTGTTATTAAGTTTTACACATAATTTGGTTACATTGTGCCCGATATGTGAATGATTTTGGAAACACTTGAATTTCAGCGTTTATGGGGAAAAATACTACAGAAGAGTCTAAAATTCTAATTACTCTATGGAGCAAAAATTAATTACGCTCCCAAGAGAACATAAGATGTGGTGAATTACTTTGCTTATTAAACATAAGGACTAGACGTGGTAGTGCACTTTACAAAAAACCGTGCAACCTAAGATTGAATTAAACAAGTTCCAGTACTATCTATTCACTCCCTTAGACTAAATATGCTTCATTCATGCCCTCAATGAACTTTTCAAATTGCACAAGGGGGTATGAAGCTCCTTAACAACTACATGGCTGTCACCGTTTTACTCTCACAAGTAATTAAGGAAATGAGTGTTAAAACACAACGGGCACAGGACAGGGACATAATGACTTAGTCTCAACACAGTTGGAGGTCATTTCAATCAGTTTAAGCTGCACGGGCCAGCAACGTTTGGGAAAATGCATACACACCTGTAAACCCATTTCTCACATGTATACTTTAAAAAATGAAATACTTGTTTCTGCAATACAAATATAACAGTGGTAGTTTTTTGTGACTATTGGTTAATCTTGCAAATGGCACAGTTTGAGTGATTTTAAACCAATCAGAAAGCAATCAGGCAGTCCAGACTATTGTTAGCAGTTTGTGCTGTGGGCACAAAGCAATGCTACTGTAAACTGCACCACCCATTCCTATATATGCATATCAGTTTAATATATTTTATAAAACTGAGCCAATATGTAACTGGTATCAGTTCTTGAAAATCATCAGGAGATTTTAAAATAATTGATTAGGAGCTTATTATTAAGAAAATCAATGAACGGTTTTAATTGTTTGAAAGCCGTTTTGAAGCTTTTCTCTGCTGGTAGAGACAAGGCACTCCTATAGTGCTGTTGTAGCCTAAACAACCATGTTGCTTGGCTACAACAAAAATATCTACAGCAGCCAGGTAAATCGATTAAAGAGAAGAAATGAGCCTAACAACAGCTTAGTGTACAAAAACATCAGAAAAATAATAACCGATCCATTACATGCTAGCTAGTGGCTCTATTGTGTTATAACTGCTGGTTAGGTGTCCATTTTTTAAATCAGAAATTCTACACTAGTTATAGTACTGTAACACTTAATACATTCTTAAATTTAATACATATTGATTCTGAAATATCCTCTATTAAAAACTACAAACAAGAGTTCAACTATAGCAAGTTGTGGAAAACATTTAACCTAAAAGCAGCCTAAGGCAATTCTGTAAATCTAAAAAACTTTTAACAAAGTGCTTTTATATTAAACATATAATCTTCACATATTTGGTAACAATAACAGTGCAAGGCTGATACTTTTAAAGTCGTTACTTGGAATTAAGGGCATCATCTGACATTGAACTGAGAGCCATTTGAAAAATGCACTGGGTTTTTCACGTTAAACATCTCCCATCTGAAAAAAATGTCAATGTATCAGTCAAACACTGTTACCTTTATATGTACTACGTGAAATTCTAAATAACACAGAAAATCTAAATCCAGACTGTTAGCATCATTGATTAATATGTAATCTTTCGAAGGTATAGATCTACAAAAAGTACCTTGGATAGATCAGCATCACCAGCTCAGTATCTTAGTCTCGCAATAAGGACATTCCGTTTTGCTTGGTGCGCAGCTCTCACAGAGTACATAATGCTGGCAGGGCTGAAGAACTATAGAACGGTCACGTTTTTGGCAAACCATGCATTTCTTTGACTGAAGCTGATATATTACCTGTGTATTGGGGGGAAAATCATGATGCAATTAGTACATCATCGCAAAGTAAATAAATCCAGAATCTTAGCTAAGTTTTAGCTGCAAATACTGCACTTGATATCTTAGCAGGTTTCCCCGTCTGGTTCCGCTTACCGTCTCTATAACGTCAAGGTCTGTGCAGAGCTGGTTTTGGATGGAGAGAAGTTTAGGGAGGGCGAGCTGGTCCAACTCGCCGTAGCTGCGGAGCAGCAGCGTGTTCGGCGAGCGGCACACCATGTCGAAGCTCTCCTGCAGTTCCCTCAGCTTGCGCTCGGCACCCTCGCGTTTCCGCGCCGCCCGCTGACGCTCGCCCTCGGCGACCTTCGCCCGCTCTTTGGCCTCCTGGGCATCCTTCTGGCAAGCTTTGCAAGCCTGAAATGGGTGTGGCCGTCAGGCGGTGCCAGGTCATGTGCCCGAGTATCCCGGTCGTGACCACACTGCCTGCGCACACATAAAAGCGGATGCCCCTGACCTGCTTAGCCTGCTGCCACGCCATCTCCCACTGCGTGATCTTCCCTCTGGCCTCCTCCAGCTCCCTCCGCAGGCGGCACAGGTCCACACCAGTACTGCTGGCCACTGGAGACGAGCTGGGAGGGTAGATTCCACTCACAAAGTCCCACATGCCACCTCCTGCAGCCCCATTTAACCCTACGGAGAGGAAAACGCACAGCACATGTCCGTCACCTGCCAATCACAGCATGCTATTATTTACAAGTTCTTCAGAGTGGCTTTCTCGAGGCTACCTCATCAAATGATCTTAATGATGATGCTTTACTTGCCATTTGTATGAGCTCAGCTACATTGGAAGCGTTTTGTTTTCATATCACCCGTCTTGCTCTCCTACACATATATACAGCTGAGAATAAAGCCCTGGATCATCCGTTTATCCAGCTCCCAAGCACAGTTTTTCCAGGTGTTAAGGGCCCAGTGGTGATATTATTATTATTATTATTATTATTCCGCTGAGTATGAGGTAAGAACCGGTGACATTCTGGTCACATGCACTTACCGAGGTTGCTGGGCGAGCTGACGGAGGTCCCCATGAGTGTGTGCTCTGCGCCAGCATGGGGGCTCTGGGGCTGGCCCAGAGGGGCCGACATGCCAGAGCGCAGTGACTGAGACAGAGAATCGAGAGGGGAAGCCGGCAGCGAGGAGCAGCGCAGGGAGGGAGGGCGGTTCAGCGAGCCGGGGATGCTGACAGGGGCCGAGCCGCACAGGAGCTGCTCACCTGGGGGGGGGCATGCTTACAGGCCTCACAAATAATACAAACAGCTCTGACAGAGGACACAAGAATTCCATATGAAAGGCAAACAAAAACAACCAATACACTCACTTGTTAAACTAAGGTCGCCATTTTCATGTTGCTCCAGTTCCTTATCCAGCAAGACGACATCAATGTCGTTGAAATTCAGGTCAAGAGCGGAGCCTAGAGGACAAAACTGTAACTTCACAAAGACGTTCAAATGGCATCCGTGGGGTTTCACTATCATTTCTATTGTTATTTCATTTCAAGTATCCTGCAGTCTTACCACATCAAGCATGAGGTTTCTCTTTTGAATCTGTGTAATTCATTCACAACACTGAAAAACTCAGGAAACATGCATTACAGGCAACTTCATGCCGTCATGATAAATACATACCCCCGATATTTGTTCATTTAAAAAAATTAATTCTGAGATTAATTTCAGAACACGCAAACCCCTTAAAATTACCCAGTTATTCAGCGGCTCATAATAATCTGAATCATAAATCAACTGAAGTAACAAAGTCTGATTAATTTTAAATGAAATGGAAAAAAATTAAATATTAGCATGCATTTGCATTCAAAACTAAAAACACTGGCGAGACCACAATTAGTCAGCTTAGAGCTTAGTGTGATTAATCCACAGGGGGGCACGGGCAGCTCTAATGGCCTGGAATAATAAGCAGACTATTAACAGTGCGCTACCAGGATGGCTAGACACCCATCTCAGAGGAGCAGCTCGATCAGAATCCAGTCAGCCGTGACAAATCCCAGGAGACCCCGGGGTCCCCCGGCACCGCGTTAACAAACCACCAGACAGGAACGACATCTGTGTATCCGGAAGTGACCTCAGAGACCCTGGTGAACTGTGGGCTACTTTCAAATACATCATATCATTACTTTAATGTATGGAAATAGTTTCAATAGTTGTATCACCTATTTACTGCTTATTCATTGTTCACTAATTCTTATATTGCAGGGCTATTCAAATCATGGTCCGCCAAAGTCCAAGTGCTGCTGATTTTCCAGGCTTCCTTTACCCATGAGCCAGGGATGAAGCCTCTGGGGCCAATCAGAATCAGTAATTATTAAACTAGCTAAACTAGCTACCTGGGATTTGGAATCGAGGGCCAAATCCAAATTTGAAGAGCCCTGGACTATTGTCTCTACTGTAATTGCACGGCTGTTGTCCTGCCCCCACCATGCACCTGTTCCCTCCCATGCAACCATGGCACAAGAATTTCACTGTTCATTCTTGATGACAATTTCATATTATCATCAAGTGACACTAAAAAAACTTGAAACAAGTTTGTAAGTTCTACTGCTTCCTTCATTTAATTAATGAACATTCCTTGCAGCTGTTGTTTGTTGATGGCTAAATACTCTGTGATGCTGAACTATTTAACCAGGTCAGACTCTGACATACCCACAACTGACTCTACGGTGTTGCTGGCTGGGTAGAACGGCAGCGCTTTGGCGTTCATGGTGGACAAACTGGTGGGCGAGCACCCATCGGAGCCGACGCTGGAGGCCAGACTGGACGTGATGCTGGACGTGATGCCGCTCGCCAGTGGGTTGAACAGGTTCACGAGGTTCTGCGGGCGAGAGCTCGCTTTAGGCACTCATTATGTGCTCATAAAAGCTGAAGCTGCTTCAACAGAATGATCCTGATTCAGAAACACAATGCTACAGGAACACAGGGGAGCTCATTAGAGTTCATCAGGGACACAGCAGTATATATGAGCACTGTAAATAATAGATTATTAGCTAAAATCACAACTGATACTCAGCCAATAAAACAAGGAACAAAATAATGTATCATCTTTCATTTTTGACTGTGACAACAAAAGCTGTTTTATTCAACAGTGAGTGCTTCAGATTTCTGCAACAGAGGGAGTCCGTAACAAGTTCAGTGTTGCCGACTGCCGCTAAAATGGGACTCTGAGATTAACGACGTCTTTAGTGTAGCCCCCTTGGTCCCGTTAAAAGGCTAACGTAGGCTCTCGCCACCAACCAGGGCAAACGCAGGGTGGCAAGTCTATCCTCACCTGCTTGTCTGGGTTCAGCTTGTGATTGCAGTCTATGGTGGAACCCTTGAGGATTTTTCCCTGAAACACAGACTGAAATATAATGAAAATGTTGTACAACAAGAAGACAACTTATCAAACGAATATCAGTTTTGTACCTCCTGTTACTGGGACACTTCTAAAATTGATTTGGAGACTGCATCCACACCCAGTTTTCAACAGCAGTTAGAAGCAGATGTGTCCACATTACACAGAATGGTCATTTCAGAGCGACATGTGCATCTGTGCCTAGGACGGAAAGGGTTCTAAAATCCACAATGAACAGTGCAGCTACAATGCAGCCTCATACACCTCCACAGGGGGCCGAATGATTCCCAAGCATTTTTCCTCATTCACACATGCCAGATGCAAGAAATTTCTGAAAACATTTGGACATTAAGAGGCAATATTCAGAGGCCAATGTAAATTTAAGGATCAAATGGGATCTCAGCAACACAAAAGGTATGGTTATAGTTCCTTATTTTAAAGTTTTTACATATCTTTGTTCCATTTATGCACACATACCACAAAAAACTAACAAGTAAAGCAAAGACACAGAGCAAACACACCGCACCACGCACAGAATGTTCAGGGAAATTCCAGATCTCACTCCAGCTCACTGAGAGAAGGCATCTGTAGTTCCACACCACACAAAATAGATAATAAAGCTGAATAGCAAGCATCTCAAATGTGTCAGGGCCTCATTAAAGAGTCACCAGAGAAACATCCAAACATCATTTAAAAGAAGAGAATTGAGACAAAATAAAAAAAAATAGATGTGAATTCATACTAAAGAAAAGAAAGGAAAATAACGCTTGGAATTTTTTTAATCTTCCCTTGTCTGCGAATGACCTTCGGTCAGGCTAAGGGAACACTCCTTGGTACCTGATCTTCACGCTCGAAACCAGGCGCTTTGCGGTAGTCGGATGTTGGGGACGAGAGGGTAGACAGGCTGGGCCTGCGATTCGAGCCCCCGTTAGCTGGGCACCAGGGCCGGCCGATTGGCCCGACCGCAGATGGGGGGCTGTCGCTTCCACAGCTTGAAGCTACAGGGCTATCAGAGCAGGAGACCTGGGGGGGGAACAGAACACCTGAATGAGGCTCTATTATCCGGCCAATGCTGAGCCTCTTATAGTTTCTAATGGGTCACAGATAAACACGGCTGACAGCATGGGAGCAGGACGAATCCCATACAGTGAGCTGTGTACAACTGGGAGCAGAGCAGTACCCTCCTACTATTACTACAGGCTGCCAATCAATACCTCAGATTCAAGGAAGAACTACATCACCGACCAATGAATGCCATCTTCAAAAGAGGCACCACACTGAGCTTCTGGGAAGAATACATGCAATGACTTCATTAACTTCACAATAGCGAAATTATGGTGAGGAGGCCCTCATTTTCTCCTTTTGATATCCGCATACACACCAGAGGTCATTCAGAACAGCCTGGAGGTGTCACTTACAACATCGTGCCCCCCAGGGCCAGCTGCAGTGGTGCCTCCCCAGTCACTGACCACAGCTTCAGAAAACTGGGAACAGGACTTCAACTGGGAGCCGGCGCTTATCGAAGAGAGCAGTGAATTCAGTGTCTCTTCTGTGGAGGGGATTCCTAGATAAAGGAAGGCAGAGAATGTTCCAGAGCCATTGTTCAACAGAGAAATACAATGGAAAGGCAGAAGCTTGCAGAACATACGCTCCACATGTGCAAAGGCGCAGAAGGGTCCCCTGGGGCAGTAAGCGGTCTGTCGCATGTCATTGCATTTTGTGGATTTATAGATCTGTGTATAAAAGGGATAGAAAACAGAGGTTGAAACACAAGCAAACTGCAATACCAAAACTAAAATAGAGACCCATTCCAAACCACAAATACAGATGCTCCTCTACTTACTATCTTTCAAACATATGAACGAAGAGGACGGCAAGTCCAAATTGTGTTCATTGGGCTCCTGTTTCCTGTCCGCAATATCAATTATTTTTCTGCGCACCAATTCCGCCTAGTATGACTTCTGGCTGCTACTCCCGCCGCATAGCAGCACTGTAGTGTGTGAACTCCCAGCGTCCTAGTTCTTTGTACTTGCGTATAAAATGATGTTGAATAAGGACTTACGAACATTTCAAGTTCTGAATGACCATTCGGAACGTCTCTCATTCGTAAGTAGAGAAGTGTCTGTACAGGCACAAAACCTTTCCTTAATATCTCTCCAAAGATTAATAACAGTTTCTTACAGTAAAAATTCACGACAGGCTAATGATGAAAGCTGCATCGGTATTTCTGTCACTGCAGTTCATTCTCTGGCAAACGCTTTATAAAGCGTATTTTTGTAATATTTGGCATTTCATAGTTTCCAAAAGAGGCATGAAACTACTATACTCAAACCCTACTTGAATGTTCTGGGGGGGATGTTTGGCTCTGAGGATTAGGAATGCCTGTGATCGGGAAGGTCACCAGTTCAAATCCCAGTATTGGCACTGTTCGGCCCTCGATCAAGGCCCTTAACCCTTTAACCTCCAATTGCTCTGTGGACTGTCTGACCCTGCTCTCACAATTGTATGTCGCTTTGGATAAAAGCGTCTGCTAAATAAAATATGTTCTGTGCTGTGTGGGACCCCTCAGGAAGATATGATTTCCTCACAAAATTAGGCATATTAGTGCCTTAAAACTGCCAGTAGTCAGTGTGTGTGACCGTCTGACTTATGTCTAGTGCTGCCTGCAATCCTACCATATATCAACTACCCAAAAGTACAGAAAAAAACAGAGCAAATCCAAAAACAATGCCCCGCTAGCTCTGACATGTGCGAGAGAGCGGCGCTGACACACCCACCTCCGGATGGAACTGCTGCTCAGTGCGTGAATGACAGTACTGGCAATTGTCCCCACTGTCACACTTCGTGGGCTCTCCCCACTCATCCCCATGCTTCACGTTCGGGCACGGGGTTGACCTGCCACCACAATCGAGCAGGAGGTTAGACATCATCATGGCAAGCGCCGATTGTGACATCATAGTTCGGCCGTGCTCCGCCACATACCTGTACTTGAATTTCCGCGGGTTTCTTCTTCGATCTCGGCTGTTGTGGTAATGTGGGCACGCATAGCCCTGCCTACACAGTCGTGGTGGTTTGGTGCACTGCTCCGTTTTGTAGTTTGCCAAGACGAAGGTCGAATCTGAACCAGGGTACAGCAAAACAATGAACCCTTGTGTACGTTGCCACTGACAAAACCATTTTCCACACCCTTTGAAATGTCAAAAAATACAGTAATGGCACCTTATGCTTGTCCACCCTGCTGTTCCCTACCTTGCCAACGGGGGTCCTCAGTGAGGATCTTCTCAATCATAGCCTGACTAGCGAGTACTCCGGGTTGAAGATCAGGGATTCCCTCTCCTGTGCCCAGCTGTCCATTCTGGAGGGCCTCCTGTGCTTGTATCTCTCTACGCAAACAAAACATTTACTTTTCAGGTAATTCGTATATGTCACTTTAAACGGGTCTAATACTGACTGTAAGATTGTGTGAGAGAAAATGGCAGAAAAAGACCCCAGTCAGGAGTGAGCAGTGATAAGTAACTATGTCTTAAACTGAAGCCTGGATTTTCAGGACACCAAGCAAATCTTTCGCTTTCATTTTCTGAAACAGAACACATGCACAATCGAACATTAAATATCAGCTGTCCTAAGACAATATTACCATAATTTGAAAATAGTTCCCATTATAAGTAATAAGTAATTAGAGTTGGTGCATCACTAATCAAGATTAGCTGTTACTATTGTCAATTGTCCCCAGTATTTCTGAATTCCTTATCTGTAAAGTATTTGTAAACTTGTTCACAAATATGTAAATCCTCAAACAGAGACTACTTATTTGAAATGTGTATTCATACAAAACTGCAACCGTTACATGTATGTCATTCAGTTCTGATTCTACAGATGTTTTGCTCAATCACCTTATTTTGCATTATTGTTTATTATTACATCAATCACAGTGAAGCACTTTGAGACTAATCTCCCTTATACAAATGGCCTCCAGTAAATTACATTTCACCACATAATTTTTCTTTATTTGAAAACCCATATTTGCCACATTCCTCTCAGGCATAAGTTAAAGATGGCAGATCATTTTAAAACAATACCCAAGAAAGACGCTGATACCTACGGAAATTACAGATTGATGCTTTTATAACAAAGAAAAGCATCACACTAATTCCTCGAGGGCCAGTGTGTGGGTGCCTGGCGGAATGGCAAATATTCCGAGAAAAACAATGCAGCTGATTCCTGGCCACAACTACATACAAGCCTACTATTACAATGGGATGATACACAGTTAGCATTTGTGTTTGCACTGTGCGTTAGCCCCCTGCAGCATTTTCATGTCACCTCAGGCAAGAAAGTGAAGTAGAAAATTGGACCCCCAGAAGCAGAAAAACACCTCCTGCTGTCCCCACTGCTTAATACTGTTCTGCAAATACAAATACGGATGGTTCTGGAATTATGAGGGCTGTGAATTTCAATCATCATTTAACATTTATCATCATTAAACATTTGCTTACAATAAAATGCTTTTTTTTTAGCATTGTAACACCTACTCACGCATAACCCAAGGGTATCATTCATACCTATAGCATACACTGCATAATCCTAAGCACACAGGCAACAGGTCAATGGCTACTCCATTGTAATCAATATGAACATTTTCAATGCAATGCATAATGTGCCAGGTAATGTTACATTATTTTGCAAACATAACGTAATTACAGTTGGTTTATGACTCACTGATAAAATATGCACTGGCCCCTAGGCGTGCATGATAACACACAGCTGTCATTTTCTTCCTGACATATTATGTAGATTAAACATATTGTCTCTAGCTGGCTTAATGAGAACCATGGAAGAACTAACCTATTTACATATTTCAAAATACTATCCGATACCTTAGAAAAGCATGGTCTTCGGCTATCTAGAATTAAATTATGATAGAAGGACTTACGTTATGTCTAACTTGGAGCTCACGGGCTACTTTTACTTCTACAGACGCGATACTCTACAACATTGCAGATTAGTTTATGAATAATGCAGACTTAACTAGGGAATTTTATAAATCCCCAAACAAATAAAAGGCAGAGTGACTATGAACAACTTGGGGAAAATCGGTGCACAAACAACTGTTACAGTCGATTCAAACTACAACAGTGCAGGCACTTAATATAACTTTACATAAGGGTCACTTACATCCCAGCATAAACCCTGTATGACAATGGTGAGCACTGACTGTACATAACTGAGGAGGTGTAAACACAAATCATGGTCTGCTGCTCTAGGCATTATAAAAAGCAGAATTCTGCCTTGATAAATCTGTAGACTTACCCTCCAGTACGAGGTAAGAATCATCAGATTAACCCTTACTCAGTTATTACATTACACCAGAATCTGTAGTTACATATTGACTGAGAGGAGGCACACCTGATGTCACAGACAGGGGGGCGCACGTCATGCGGCCCGTGTGCGAAAGCACAGTGCTGCCCGTTCTTCACGCAGTGGCCTCGTGCGTCCGTCTCGTGAATACAGGAGCCAGTCTTGTAATAGCGCAAGTGGTATTTTCTCTCTGTGTCACCAGTGGTTCGGTGCAGGTAAGGGCACCTAGACACAAACGGAAACAAATAAAGCGGATATGACGAAATACGGGGATCCGTATTTAATTACATATTCACACATTTATACAGCCATAAAGCAACAATCTAATCACTAAGTTTATAGAATTTCAAATATGAAAATCCGTGTACTCAACAGCAAAAACTGAATAGCAGTCATTTTACTTCTAACATTGTCAAACTACAAAACTATTTTAACTTTTTTTCCTGTCTTGTGATGCAAGTTTCCCAATCTTATTATCAAAGTGATACCCTATACAT
>JAODJW010000094.1:21502247-21516292 GCA_026777045.1 Hyperopisus bebe
CAAAACTATTTTAACTTTTTTTCCTGTCTTGTGATGCAAGTTTCCCAATCTTATTATCAAAGTGATACCCTATACATCATTTTAGGGTTTTTTTTCGACAGCATCACATTTTCAAAACTAATTTTTACGATGATCGTTTAACTTTCTAAACACAAACGAGTCTTTTTTAAGCAAAATTTTATAGCGGTATACTGTCATTTTCATCGTAAAACACAATAGAAAAGAACAGAAATAACAATCAAGGCTTTTAGAATCAGCAAACCAAACAACGAGAATTACAGCCCTGCTTGAGGCGAAGAGGGGGTGTGTATCTCTGCGCTTAAGTAACCCGCTGACATTACTTTCCAACTATACATAGCTTTTAATCAACTCTCAAACTAACTAGCTCTCCTTGGCTCTTTTGAATCATTACATAGCATTTTACCTAAAAGTAATCTTGAAAAATAAAACGAAAAAAAGCTTCGTTACCACGCTTTCACAGAAAAGAAATAAATAAAATGAAACTGACAAGCGACACCCTAAACTTCCGTATTACAAAGCAGCATACAGCCACTGTGTTTACACAGCGTAGGGGAAATTAATTGTATCGTTAAAAAATATATCGTAAAGACAGATAACACGGACATTTTAACTACTCGTGTTAGCATAGGGGCTATTTCGAAATGTATGAAATTTCTGCAAAAAGAGTAAACTATGTAACAATTTAACACTTCGATAAAAACAGCGTTTATCTTCATCTACTTTCAGAACTATTACGTTTAAAATACTCAGGGAGATACAATTGTACTTTAACCAATTAACATGCTTTAGGACGTAATACTTACTCGTCTCCATCTGGGCACAAGCCCGTAGTTTCGTCATATTTTGTACAATAAACATCGGGACTGTAGTTAAATGTGCCATCTCTTCTCCTAATGGGGCGTCTTCTACGCTGGTTTAGGAAATGCCAGTGAAAACATGTGAAGGGTCGATGCTGGGTGCACTTGTGTTGCAAGAAGAGTGGACACTGCTCGGTCCTAAACTCCTTTAAATAGCTGCAAAGTATTGAATGCGATTATTAGAACTCGGTCTTAAAATAACACTGTCCTTGTTATCTATGTCAGTGCAAATAATGCAGATTTGACACAATACAGTCGCCGGAGCGCAGCTATGTTATCGTCTAGCTGAATCCGGACAAAAGCTAGCTACCTAGTAACATATTTCGGAGCGTGCATGAAAAGATAAGCGCGCAAATAAACAACAATCCGACGACGTAAAGTGGCACGATCGCATCCACTTCCCCAGACTAATGGAAATAACATAGCGATTTCTTATTTATTAGTAAACGTGCATTAAATTTAAGACGTACTTCACGACATGGATGCGTCCCTAACAGCCGAGTAGTATTACTGTGCACAGGAAAGTTGCGTACACACTTCAAATCAGGCCGAGACGTTTCATGGAAAATAAACGAAAGTGGTACTTCGCTGCCTTGGGCGCAAACAAATTGTACCATTTTCTATTCTGCAGCACATTAAACAACGGTTCAATGAAAAGCAGCCGGTTTTTAAAAAACACGCAACTAAATGCATTTGTTTATCAATCTTTTACTTGTCTTGCTACTATCGTTATGTACATTAAGAGCAGCTATCTTGCTCCATATGGGAAAAGCATCTATTCTAAATTACATTTAGCAGTTACAGGCCGTGCGTATATAGGACTGCGGAGGACATGTAATATATATTTATGTTCTCCTTTTACTTGCTCGCTTTACTTACGTATAGTGGGTTGGTTTCTCTGTTTGAGGAGAGGCGCTCACTGCAGTTTTCGAAACCGACGGCATTTTCAGTCAAAACAATGAAACGCGCATGCGTGCAGTCTGCTTCTACTCCTGCACGTCGGACGCCGCTGCAGAGCAATATGGACAACAGGCGGGTGGGAGGACGGACAGAGAACAAAACGGGCTGCATGTTAATGCAAAAAAAAAGAAAAAAAGAAAAACAACACCCCTGGAAGAATGGGTGGCCTAAGCATTAAGGAAGCGGTGAAAGTTCCTTTAGAATAACCGTATGAAGTAGGCTACTTAGCAAAATATGAAGTATATACCCCATAAGTTTAACATCAACTTTTAAAACATGGAGCACAAAAAAGCGCGATAATATTTATGAAACCTGGATTAAAACGCATTTATGAATCGGTACCGAGTACTTACACATATGTGATGCGTTTTAACTGCATTTGTAACATTAGACTTCCATTGGTTAAAATTGAAATTCATATATGAAATATAAATAATTTGTACAGAAGTCTTTAAAAACACAGAAAATTAACGAGAACCTATGGTGATACATGTAACGTAAAAGCAATGGCGTAAGCCTACGTAAAATGCGCAGTTAGTCCATATTAAATGATGTTAGCGACACAGGGACAGAGGAAAACAGGAAATGTAATCAACTTACCACTGTGTGGCGGTGTTCAGTGTTTACCTTCCAAAACGCCAATTTGAATGCGCATGGGATTTTTTTTTAGGATGATGGTTACTTCGCTGAAGTCTTACGAACGATCCAGCTGAAACAGTAACTATTTTGTCTCAGACAAAATTAATGTAAATTAGGATAGAATGTCCTTTAACGTGTATGGTAATGGAGATGATACCACGCATGAATTTCAGAAGAATTGGAGCGCTGAGCGCATGCATTTCTTACACACGTGTTGATAACGTGTTTACACATTTATATAATATATATAATATATCCGTAGTATAATGGAGGCAGACTGTCCAAATTATTGAGACCCTGCTTGTTAAGTTATTAATAACCTTTTACTCAGCTTAGGATCGCAATGAGGTACTCGACACTATTAACGCAATCCAGTTAATCACTAGAGACACACTTACAGACCTATTCACCCAAACCACAGGACTTTGAACTCAGGAATTCCGCGCCAACACATGTAGTTTCCGCGCACACGCGAAACCGGGGGCGGGATTCAAACTCACAACCCTGGAGGTGTGATGCCACAGCGCTACCCACTGAGAAAATAAATCACATAGGATTACGTAAGATACTTATGATCTCTTAAAAGAATGAAAAGAAATATACATCAGGATTTTTCTGGTACTTTTATGGGAGAAAAAAACAAAATACTGTGAGTTTCACCGAAGATATCATGGCAGGCCTGTTCAATTTAACTGCTTGGTCGGTAAATTAAAAAGAAAACCAATCATAGTGGCTCATTGACATAGTTCGATTAGTATAGAGCTCGAAACATACACATGTCGCATATATAACATAAATCTATCGTATTTATGCATGCAAAAAAAACAAATTCGTACAGTTTTTCTAATATTTATATGTTCCGGTTTATAGCGATGGGTCCCCACAGCGGTTTCTTTTCTGGGGGCGGGATCCGGTCCTCTGTGACGTATTAAGCAACGTCATAAAGGCTATAAAGAAGGCCACGCGCCTCCTATTTGGTTGCTTCAGAGTGTTGTGTTGAAGTTTGCTAAGAAATAGAGGGGAAGTGGAGCCTCACGAATATTAGGTACGTGTTTAATATTTTTTGTGATAAATTTTTCCCGTTTGTCGAATGACATCGGAACCCTAAGACAAATGATCTGTGACTATTACGGTCGCTGGGTGTCATTGTTACTTCGGATGTTCCACCGTATTTGAAATCAAGCATAGGGGATGATGCGGAAAATTGTTTTTCCCCTTGTTGGCTGCCCGAAGCTGGTGTCCTAGCGAGTCGTCTTCGATTTAATAGTTGGTGGTTCTTATCGATCTTGTTTTTACCGGATTTGTGACTGTAGTGTTGTGTATAGTCCGCTCTTTCGGTAGCGTGTCGTACCGGGTCGGATCTCGCAGCTCGGCTGCTTCGTGGATCGTAGAAAGCGAGTCAGACAAAGCATCTGCGCTCGTAGATTTTTGTTCACTTGAAAGAGACGCCATGTTGTAGCAGATTTTGCACAGAAGAAAGGAACGAAACGTGTCTGGCCGACATCATGTAATGGAGGCTAGAAAAAGGGAAGAAAAAAACCCATAAAACGCGGTTTCTTAAAAAAAATGATGAAAATGTTTGAAGGGACAATCTGTTTTTCTTGTTCTTAATGATAACCTCGCGAATTAAGTTTTACATATATCATTTTGATCTCCCGCCTAGTCGATTTAAATTTGCTGGCTGGCATAGTTACAATGCCCGACAGCGAAGCTTGACTCTACAGTCAGTGTAGTTTTATATAAAAGATGCTTGGCAGTGTTAAAACCTTTTTTGAATGATTTTAAAGCAGTGTTATTAATATAATATCACCACTTTTAAAAAGAAATGTATTAAATGACATTATGCGTTTTTCTTAATTCATGGTTTTCTATCAGCTATGGAGGTTTTCCACTTAAGCGAACTGCTTATATTAAATCCAAAAAATGACAAATAGTACCATATTTTATGTCATGCATGGGTCTTTATGCCATCTGCTCGCCGCTCGCTGCCCGCGCCAATAAGTGTACGAAGGCATGGTCTTTTTTTGCGACACTTGGCGGGTAAGACTCTGTATTTACTACCTTGATTTTCTTTTAATTAAACGCAAGTTTACAATTAGTGATACTGACCCATTGACTACCAAGGCTTATTTTTTTGATCTAGGAAACGACTATATAGTTTAAGAAGATGGGTTTGCAAAGCTCTTGAGTATTGAAATCCATGGTGGTTATTTGAGATTTGGCGCATTTAACACTTCTGGCGGTAAATCCTCGTATTTATAAGGAGGTAGTTCTGAATTGCTATGGTTACAATAGCAGTGTGCGCCCCCGCCCCCCGTGCTGATTGTGTGTCGTTTTAACGTAGGGAGAGTGAGATTTGAGACGTCATGGCGCGTACAAAGCAGACTGCCCGTAAATCCACTGGTGGGAAGGCGCCGAGGAAGCAGCTGGCCACGAAGGCGGCCCGGAAAAGTGCCCCGTCCACCGGCGGCGTGAAGAAGCCGCACCGATACAGGTATGAACGGCGCCCCTGGTCAACGCGAAGCCCGACGAGATTAGTCAGTCTGAGGGGATTAATGGTGGATCTGGGGGATGAATAGGTACAGCCGGCTTATTTGATTGACATAGTTTGCTGCAAGATTTCAGTAGACTTGTGAGATGTTACGTTGTGTGTAGGCGAGAGCTTTTTTATTCTATACGGCTTAAGCAGTTTGTCTTGCTGATTAGTACAGTGACATATATTTTAATATACAGTGCTTCTCAGCATTTTGTGCCTTGTTTGGCCTTTGCTTGTATGTTCGTTTAGTTGCTATGGAGCATAATAGTTGTGATCTCATATTTGGAATTGTGCAATATTCTGCAATACTTCAAGCACACCCAGTTTTGTCTGCTCAACTACATTTTTTTCATGTCCAGGCTTTTCTTTGAAAAGCGCTGTGGGAAATTAATCGACTACTATAGTCTGCCTCCCTCTGTGTTCACAAACCCTAAATTGTTCTTGAATGTAATTCTAATTGTAATGCTGGTTACTCGTTTGTTTCGTGCAGACCAGGAACCGTGGCTCTGAGGGAGATCCGTCGGTACCAGAAGTCTACAGAGTTGCTGATACGCAAACTGCCCTTTCAACGCCTGGTTCGAGAGATTGCGCAGGACTTCAAGACCGACCTGCGATTCCAGAGTGCGGCTATCGGTGCCCTGCAGGTACGAGGCGTTATGCTGTTGGGATGCTCTCATAGAAATCGGATTTGGGTGTCACCAGCGTTTCATTTTGATGCAATCCAGTCTCACCCATTCAAGGGACAGCAGGGTTACTAGGTGTAAGGCGGTTATCTTATGATGAAATCGTGGTTTGACATTGACTGCAAAATTTACAGTAACTGCAAAACCCACACTTAGACCAGGGTGAGTGTTGCGTGATGCCTGTGTTGATGGTGTAACTTTCCCCGCCTCTCACAGGAAGCCAGTGAGGCATACCTCGTGGGTCTTTTTGAGGACACCAACCTCTGTGCCATCCATGCCAAACGAGTAACCATCATGCCCAAGGACATCCAGCTGGCGAGGCGAATCCGTGGCGAGCGGGCTTAATTTCGCCGCCTGCTTTTTAAACTTTTTGGGAATAAGCATTTTTTTTGATTATTGAACTGCATATATCTACATATGGAGGTTGAGGTTAATTTTGTATTTTTGTTAGATATTGGTAGAAAAAAAGCTAGTGGTTTACAGTACAGAAGTAGCAAGCGTTTTGGTAAAACATTCCCTCAAACTCCCTCTCAGGTTTTTACCAAGTAAATTTGTATCAGGCATTGTTATACCTCTAGCTTGTTGTGCGGTAGGTTGTTGTATGCATGCTTCATAATGGGTAAATTATTTGTAGACTCGTAACCTCCATTTCTTTGCTTTTTTTGCATTGTGATTATTGGGTTGTAAATAAAATTTCCACTACCTCACCTTGCTTCCAGTGTTCTGTCCATAATCTTCTGGTAAAGTTTGAGGGGAAACTGTTGAAATGGGGATGATGGAAGGTATCGTCCATGAGTTGACGCAACAATGAATTTCCTTGTGTTGATGTCCACAGCTGCTCAGGCTGGCTTTATTCCAGAGTGCCTTGGGGGGGAGGAGGAACGGTATGTGCACTGATGCAGAAAATGCGGCAGTTGGTTTTTTTGGTGCGGATGATTCTCAGTGACAGCGCTGTTCCACTTCATAGACTCAAGTCCTGTGTCTGTTGCTGGTTTGCCTACTAAATGGTTTTTAGACATGCTAAGAAATTGAGAGTTCGATATGGAGCACCCCCATTCCCTACTTCCTATATACATTACTGCTAAAGGACACAGACCTTAACTATGGACATATTTCAGCTCCCCATCCCCCTGTCCTGGACAAGCGGTTGACTTCCTATACAGGCAACCCTCCACTTATGGATGAGGTTGCCTTTTGTAGATAAGGTGGAATGGTATGGTACAAAATCAAAGGTGTGATTACACCATATTGTACTGTCTTGAGTTGAAGGTGTGCAAAGTTTGAGTGTCAAAGTACTGTGTGTATCCATTATTCCAGATTTTAAAATAGACTTTGTGGCAGTCCGAACACTCAACCTGGGGCCTGTACTGCAGACGTTTGGTTTCTGTTGAAGGACAAACCTACATGACACTCATTTCCCCCACATCCAGTTGCCCCCAGGGGTCAATCGACCTTGAAATTCGGAGTTCTAGGAGAGGAAGATGAGTAATTTCCCCTTAGGTGTGTATAATCCAGCAGAAAATGGGGTGACAGAATCGTGTTTCAGTGAAACCGCCCCCCGAACACCCCCTGGTTGCCACTATTTCACAAAGCACTCTGCAGGTGGAAATAAGATGTGGCTTAGGGTGGATTTCAAGTTTACCCTTGTAAAGTTAAAGTTCTGGGCAACACAAATACAAGAATCTGTAATTATATAGAGAAATGCAGACATGATATTCTGAATTCAGGATACAGGTGTGATTTTTGAAATAAACCATCTGTAGGTGGGAAAATGAGCCTTTAAACACAGATGAGTGCCTGATTTAGAAGAAGTGGAACCGATAAATACAATAACACAGTGTTTGTTAACCTAGTCCTCAGGGACCCACAGACAGGCCACATGTGTGCTCCCTCTCAGCTCCCAACATATCTGTAGCAGGTATTTGGTGTTCAGGATTGGCTGGGACCTGGGAGGAAGCAAAAATGTGAAATGTCTGGGGCTCCCCAAGGACTGGGTTGAGAAACGGTGCGATAAAGTAAATACCGAAAAGTCTTGTCAAACCAGACATGGCTATGAACATTCTCTATTTTGTAATATATAATCAACTTATACACAGTATTCCACCCACCTTGTTCTCAACATTGTATTATAAACGAGAGAGGATATACATCTGGACTGTGACAGTTAAGGCTGCTGACGTTTATACACCAAGTGGCCACTTCAGTAGGAACATCTAGCTAGTACTCGGAAAGGACCCACTTTTTCTTCCCTGTACTGAGCTGTTATTTTGTCTGCTCATTCCCCCCTGTCCCCCCTTATTTTTTCAGGACTAGATGTTCATTATGGTGATCCCTGCAGCCACAAACTTCACTATTGTTTGCATTAGTGAGTGGCTGTACCTAATAAATTGAACATATGTGTGTATGCTGGCAAGTACTATTCCTTGGTGGTACTGGGCAACCAGAAGGCTCTGTACTCCCCCCATGTAATCAGACAGGCTCCGTGGAAGCACTGTTGCCTAACATCTCCAGGGTGGAGAGCTGGAATCATGCCTCTGCGGTGTACAGGTAGTTTGTATGCTTCCTCTGTGTTACAGTACAAAGACATGCAGGTGATCCTGATTGGCATCTCTGTATTGCCTATAGTGTATGATGTGCTCTGCAATAAACTGGGCTCTCACCCTGATTGTACAGCAAGCCTTGTACCCTGAGCTATGTTCCAGTGCTCTCTGTAATCCTGACAGGGATGTGTGACACTCAGATAGATCATGTTCAATGAAGAACAACCATTTTAAATGGTTGTCCTACTAACATAGATTAACAATAGTAATGGTCAATAATATTGAGCAAAGGTAGTAAATGGAGGTACATTTCAAATACAAATTGAGAGGCATTTCTAAACAGATTTATCTTTTCGTTATAAGCTTTAAATGATTCAAAACCATGTTTCCAGGAACAGATTATTGTTGGGCTCTGATTTAAACATGGTCAAACACTTTTTTCACAAAAGGGCTGTGGGTGATTACAATATGCTCCCTAGTAGTGTATCAAGAGCAGCTTGTAGAGTCACTAAAAACTGGGTGTGATTAAATCAATCATGGCACAATTCAATCTCCTTGACCAAGACAGAAAACCTGGGCCGCCTTCTCCCATATGCTATATTTGATTCCCTAATGTAGAGTATTTTATCAGTACATGTTTTCCACAGACAAAACGGTCATAAAAATGCTCTTTTTACTAGTACACAATAACATTCATAATTAAAGTTAAAAAGTATGTGTAAAAGCCTTTCGTTTACTGGGTGTTAATGACAAAGCACCGTTTATCTGCTTGTATAAACCTGAATGGTTCTTCTTCCAACTCTTTCTAGATGGCATCTTTTTAGAGCATCCATTCCAAAGACAAATGGTCAGATTCCATTTATAAACCAGGCTCAGTGTCTGTACTGTAAGCTTAACATGCATATAGCTTGTCATTTATGCCTCACTTTTTGGCAATAGGACAAACAACCACAGAAACTTCTACCAAATTCAGTATTCCATCTAACTTCCAAGTCAGAGTGAATTAAAATGACCAAAGAATCTTCCAAAGAATAACCTTCAGTTTCAGCAACATGCATTATCCCAAAATATCCTTCCACATCAATGCAGTTAGCTCAAGTGCTTCCATTTCCAACTATGAATCTTTTTTATTTGTGTCATCTTCTTTGTCCTCGTCTAGCGACAACCCAGACAGGTGTTCATAAAGTTGCTTTTCAAGCTTTTGGTCTATTTCAGATTCTTCTCGGAAAGCACACCACAGCAAAAAGCAAACTATAGCCAGGCTGACCGGAAGAACTTTCCACCATGGCCGCTGGTGCTGGCTCCCAAGGGAACGGTCCACTCTCCACGTGCGGTGGCTGGCTTTGCTGGTGGAGAATTTAATAGGCTTCCCCATGTCCTCTGTGTTTTCAGGGCTCTGTGACTTGCGACAGGTGAGGAACATACTCCGCCACGTGCCTTGACTCCTGATGGAAAGACAGCAAATGGCAATTAGAAAACAATTATAATTATATTATATATTTTTTTTCTTTTGCATTAAAAACAAGGATATCTTAATACTTTAAGGTTTTTTGTACAAGTTTTTGTTATCATAACAAAATAATTAATAGTTTAGAATGTTATCCTCTAAAAAATTAGTTGTCCTCAACTGATGCAGAATATTTTCTAAAATTCTGTAAAAACAAACAAAATTCATTCATTCATATTTTTTCATTTTAACGTCTTTCCCGCTGTTACATGAAAACATCAGAACCGGTGATACTGGCCGTACCCAAGGTCACGGGTATTACCTCCATCTTTGCCTCCATTTCTGGAGTGTACCGAAATAAAGGACACACTGCCCTAGCTGCATGGAAACAGTAACAATAATGACAAAAACTCAGCTAGAAGGAACCCTAACCGGGATGGGTAAGTTGCTGGGTTACAGACAGTTTCTACATCTCATCATGACTCTTCCCTTCCTCCCAAACGGGTATACGGACAATAAAACCAGAATATTCAGATATACATTTGAATTCAGCACACACTTACATTAGCTTTGTTTTCGATCCACCACGCAGTGCTTCATAACAGGATCCCGCAGGTTTAAAAATGTGTATTCCCTTCAGACTCAATCTCAACATTGTGAGAAACGCTGTCACACATGTAACATTACCCAATGCGACCCTTAACATCAACCGGCGGAAACTGAGGCACTATATGCTTCATTCCGACAGGACGATTTTAACCAGAATGCAACACCATCATATGTAGCAAAAGGAAAATACGGTAGTCTATTCATTAAACGTACTTCACAATTTTTTTTCAATATTTTTCATTTGAACACGCAAAACGGGTTTGGGCATGTCAAACACGGAATGATTTGTTCCGAACACATGTGGCAACCGTACTACTTACCCCATAATGCAGTATGAGAGACCGACAGCCTATCAAAGATGAGAATGCGTTAGCGCCACGTGCGTGCCTATCCATGCTGCACGGCACGCGGGGAAGTTGATAACTTTAAACTGAGATTTTCCGGAGTGACCTACGTCGAGTGAGGCACACGTCTAACCAGCTAGTTCTTTATGCTTTTTCGTGCCTCGTCGTGAAACGTGGTAATATGCCGCTGATACAACATGTATTTGAAAACATTTCAGTTTCAGTTGTTGTTTTATGGCTAACAGTATTAGCAGGCTAGCGATTTATTCGGTCTCTGGATTAGAAGTACATGGTATTTGAAACAATATAACGTTAACTAATCCTTTTCAAGCTAGATGGAAATGCGGAGTGAGTTGAATTGTACATCACGTTGCTGCTGTCGTGACAAGGTTTAGTCGCTACTGACATGGGTTAAGTCTATGTGCAAAATAGCTAACATTTTACTTTTTCTCCGTTTTTCTACTATGTTTCCATTCTATTTTAGGTGTCACCAAACCGCACAGTATGGGAAAACGCAAAGAGTACGAGGCTGGCACAAAAACAGAGGTGAGTATATATATGTTAGTAACATTTCGTGCATCTGTGTATGAAATGTTTATGTGTGCCAAATGACTGCTGGTCCAGTTAAGCTGTTATTTATATAGGCATTATGTGTCCCGTTGTGATTTCCCCAAAGGCGAGCCCAGTACCAAAAAAGCTAAAAGAATCCAAAATGTCCAAAAAGTCACCAGTGAAGGGCAAGAAGGAACCAGTACGGCATAAAGGGAAAGATGCAAAGACGGAAAGCGAGAAGAAGCCCCATAAAAAAGACACCAAGTCAAAAGTAAGTGAAATGTCATTTTTTTCCCAGCAGGACATAGCACTTTTTACGATTGCATTTTAATAAACTTAATTATTGCATTTCGGGATACCAAGCCATAAACCTCGAGTACATCGTATCGGGTACATCGTTTAATACAAGTTCGTTTAGTAGTTTGGGACTTGAACATATTTTAATTTCGATAATTTTTCAGCTCTGACTTTAGTGGGCCCACTAGGGGGAGCTGTACATTGTGCAGCCCATGAATTATACTGCGATTAGATTATGAGTTTATAATAACAATATGGATGCTTACTTGATGTAGCGTTTCTGGCCTGAATTTTTTTTATTAGATTTGTCTTCAAAATTTGTAAATGGGCCAGAAGGCCCATGAATGCTTTACCAGAAACCAGTACACAGATAAGATGCTTACTTTACTTTGGCTAACATATGGGTAAGGTTTTAATAGGCACCAGGAGTCACTGTGAATGCAGTATTTATGCATTCATGGCAATTAATCATGTCTAAACGCGAATTATTGAAATGTGTTCTGTGTTATGTAAGCAAATTGAGCTACAGACCTGTGATATTGTAGTTGGTGCAGTTCCAATCAATTTTTCAGTTTTTAAATTAATTTTCTGCTGATTCCAGGAGAAAGTTGTGGGTAGGGGTCTCAAGTTTTGTATCATTTATATGCTAAATCTGACCAAAGAGAATCAGTATAACATTAGAACTGCCAGGACCCTCTTCAACTGGCATCAGCACGTTCTTTGACATACCACACGTTTATAGTTTTTGATAAAGGGCCATTGCATTAGCATGCAGTTCGCCCATCAAGAAAATAATGGGACACTTCATAATCTTCATAGCAGCAGAATCACTGTCAAGTATTGGTTTTGGTGCAATCACTTTAATCGATGTTACACTTAGGTAAGGTAGGGTCTAATTATTTAGAAAAGAGATAAAATGTGACATAATGTTTTTCTCTATTTGTTATACATTTGTCGGAGTAACCACGCAAACAGAATGAAAAGCTGCTAAAACCAGTAAATTTGACTTCATTTCAATTAAAATGCAAGGTTGCCAACTTTGATCTGCTGGCTGGAGTGAAATTTTCAATTTTGAACAAGTCTGCACGCACATGCACACGCATTTGCACATATGTAACATTTTTATTACCTTACCTGAAGGGTAAGGTTTATTACCTTAGTCTGAAGGGTTTGCAGACTACCCCAATACTTTTGACGTAGCTAACTTTAGGTTTATAATATAGATTTGCTGTAGGACTGGGCGATATCATATTGTGCATGTGTAATAATCATAGGGTATCAGAAGGCGGGTGAAACATTTGGCCGGAAGCCAGCTTCATGGTACATCTGTCGACGTTTTTTTACACCTACAGTTTGAGCTTTCTTGATCCACAAGATCTCCTCTTTTAAAAGATGTTGTGGCTGATGAGCTGTTCCTTTCTTCACCGCCACTGCAATGCGTATCACATATCACAGTAAAATATAACAAACCATAGTATACCGAAACAGTATTACGTGGTGTGCCCCGCTACAGTGCATATAGCACTGAAGAATACCAAACCATAGTATACCAAAACAGTATTACGTGGTGTGCCCCACTACAGTGCATATAGCGCTGAAGAGTACCAAACCATAGTATGCCGAAACAGTATTACGTGGTGTGCCCCGCTACAGTGCATATAGCGCTGAAGAATACCAAACCATAGTATACCGAAACAGTATTATGTCATGTGCCCCGCTACGGTTCATATCACACTGAAGTATACCAAAACAGTATTATGACCAAATTCAATAAACATAAAAATATGCTAAGTTTATACTGATTACTAACTTTTGGGTGTCACTAAACACATCTCATTAAAATTTTAGCCATACATCTAATCAGCTTACCAAATTGTGGGCATAAATAAATGGCCTTATAGTTCTGAAAAACTGGCGTCTGGCCAAATGTTTCCTGTCATCTGAAGCCCTGGTAATTTTTGTGCATGTTCAATATAATATTGATAAGATATCGCCCAACCCTAATTTGCTGTAAAATTTCTTGTATGAGACTCTGAAAGTGTGTCAGTGAGAGTTTGCAAACCCTGAACCTGTACATGTTTTGTTTCACCTGAGTTATGTATTTTTATACAATTTATTATATGAATTTGTATATTTTATACAGTTGTTAAGTGGAAACTTTGGACATGAAATCACCAGTAAACTACGTCTATTTCTTCCAAATTTTACAAAATGTATATGGTGTTACTTTTCAGCTTTACAGTATCAGTAGAGAGCAGCTGCTCTGTTAGGAACATTGTGGCTTTTTGGATGAGGTTGTTATGCTGCGTTTCATTTGATCTTCCGAGTTCTTAGTTGGAAATTTCAGCTGACAGCTGACCTACAGGTTATCCCAAAAACCCACATACACACAGGCCCTTTGCGGATAAGATTGGCCACCCCTGCTTTAGAGTTTCTCTGTAAACAGTCCAGTGTGAATGGGTCCGGAAATGAGCTGTCTGCCGTAAAGTGTTTCGTGGGACCGATCGTGCAGCAACACGGCGGCGCATGCAGGGAACCGATCGTGCAGCCAGTACACATT
>JAODJW010000094.1:21554859-21579271 GCA_026777045.1 Hyperopisus bebe
CAACTGCCATGTGATTGGTTGATTAGATAATTGTATTAATGAGAAATTGAACAGGTGTTCCTAATAATCCTTTAGGTGAGTGAGTGTGTGTGTGTGTTATATAATATATATATATTATATACACACACACACACACACACACACAGATATATATACAGGTACTAATATAAATAGAAGAATGTGAAATATGATATAGCAGTGGAAATATACATATTTAGGAGAGTTGTTATTAGTGCAATTAACCAACTGAATTCTGTGACAATTCATGCAAGGGGCAAGGGTGGTGGCAGGAGTTGGACTTCCTGAGTGAGTCACCAAGGCGTTGGATTATATGATTGATTAGTTGGACAGATGGTTTTTGAAGTGGCGAGCTGCCACGGAGAACTGTTAGCGGAAACACTGGTTTAATTCCTACGGAAGCGTATTACTGCCACAACATAATAAAAAAAATATTCACACCATCACGTTATAACGTCAAAACACCACGTTAAAACGTGAAATCATATTACGTTATAACGTGAAAACATCATAATGTGAAACCGTATCACATTATAACATGAAATATTATCACGTAATTACTTGAAATAGTATAACGTTTTAATGTGATATTTTCAGGATGGCCTCCTAGTGTATGTAGTGGCATACTGCATCAGTGGTTCAAATTTTATGTATTTCTGGTATTCAAAGCACTAAAAGCAGAAACAAAGTGTTTTTCTTTGTTTTGCTCAGATGTCATTAGTTATTAATTGTATAATCGCACATTTTGGCACTGATAATGGACCTTCACCAAGATCCCTGAAGGCAGTCGACATCCTTGATGTACCCGGAAAAAAAATATGCTCAAAAATGTGCTGCCACTTTTTCCAACACTGCGTATCGTGAGATCACAGCAGCGAGTCATAGCTGCTGTTCTACTTATGAGTGCTGTGAAAACCTCCTGGCACTGGATTTCAGTGTGCGCGGGGCGTGATGAGTTACTACGCGTTTTTAGGGCCTCAGGGGGGACACGAACAGGAAGAATGTAATCTGTTTTCTGCAGGGCACCAGAAGACCAACCCTGCACTTGAACCTTTGAAGCTGCAGTCTATGCAACGTCAAAGGTTCTCATGGATACTAACTGTTAACTTCATGTATAAATATGAGGAATTGTAGTGACTTTATTTCCTAATTTTAGCATAACAGACAGGTTTTGTCAAATGTTTAGTGATATTCAGCAAAGCATAGTATGTCTTCCACATGTTTTCACATCTATTGTGCTTCATGAATTTGCAATATTTAAAACACTGTTGTCCCTGATCAGTGGAAACAAGGGGAGGGACCTGTGATTGGAACCAAATGTCTTGTACAAACACACCCTGTGTGTCACACAGTGAACCAGAGTCCTGAAACCCACCTGTCACAGAGTCTCCATTATCAAGCCCCAGCAAATTGACTGCAGCAGCTGCTTGTGAAACTATATTTACATAACCGGTCTTTTAAAAACAATTTTTAAGACATGAAATCCAAGATCTATAGACATTTGGTTTCCACATATTTTGACTGAATATGGCAGCATTCTATTTTTTTTTGTTTCTTTTTAATGGCGGATAAGAATCAAGAGACCATGGAGGCCCACGTGCATTTGTTTTTATTTCACTGATCCAGTGGAACACATGGACAAAGCAAATCTATTCCATGCTCCCTGTCACTGGCCTGCTTTCTAAGGGTAAAGCGGGGTTTTTGGATGTTCCATTCTGTTTGGGAAGCATTACAGTAAGAGTCATTCTCGCAAAGCCCACTGGTCCTTTTCCCGGGAACATTTCAAAGGGAGTTGTCTTTGACCAGGGAGGGGCTTGCTCCCACCCACTGTCCGCAGATGGCTTCTGAACTATTTTGAGTTGAAAGCAATGTGTTACTTGCAGGAATACCTGTGCACACTGACAGTGTTAATTTACAAGCGTCACCCTCCTTTGATTTGGGTATTAAGAGTTACCGGACAGCAGTGTTCAATAATTATATGATTCAGTGAGGTGAAAGAAAAGTACTTCCACACATCATTGGGGTTGATTTAATGTGCAGTAGTATACAGATGGTCCTGAGGGTGGGAACATGGAGCAGTGGGAGGGGCAACTGAAAGGCTTTTCACGGTGGCTGATGTTCCTGCTGGATCGTTTCATTTTACAGTCCAGAACTCAGCCAAGCACAACAGGGCTGGAAGACACCAATGTGTCTGGGTACCACTGTGAGAGAATACTGCAGATCCGCTCGTATTTCTGCATGAAGTCTCTGTAATACTGAACAATATATACAGACATTTTTATATTTATATATACATACACACAAGTGTTACACCATAATTACATTTCTAGGCCCTGTAACGTATATGCTCATCTTTATAAAAATTAAATACATTTTCTTACATATGTGGGACCAAAGCATTTTTTTCCTTCCATACACATACGGTAATTTTTCACCTACAAAAATATATTTTGATACACATGTAAGTTTGGCTCATAAATATATAAATGTGAATAAATGTGAAGATGAGGGAGAAGTGAATGAAAGAGACCGGATGGGTGCCTTTGTGAAATCATACAGACGTAGCTGTGAGCCTGCCCCCACCCCCGCCGTGTCGTTTTCCTCTTTTTTTTTTAAATACTTAGATTAACAGGCAATTCTCTGTGATGATTGCATCATCAAATGCACATCAGACAGTATTCTGTGTGTATTTTTTTGGAATATTTTACTTGTGTGTTTCAGTTATCTTACTCAGATTTACACCCAAATAATCAAAATTTAAGTTGTACAATGTAATCAATGGAGCTTGCAAAACCATAGTGTTAAACAGGGATCCAATCCACGGATCACCAAAATATATATATATTCTATATAATAAATGAAGTGGTGACATGTAGGAGCCAGGTTGCAGATCTGGATGCGAGCTGCACTTGTCTTAAACAAGGTGTCGTCTCAAACAGGAAGCAGCTATGTGGCCTTCAGTCACACTTCCTCTATGCTCTGCAGCAGCAAACGCGATGTGGCACCACGCTTGCATGGGGGGAGCAACACCCTTAACCAGATAAGGGGACCATGGGTGCCCCCTGGTGGCTAGAGTGCCTACTATGAAAGCTCTGGGTGTTGCAGGCCGTCAGTCTCACTTTAATGCCCTTTATGGAGAAGCTGAGGTATGTGTATTGTACGTGCCTGTGACGATGCTATGACAAAGCTCGTCCTGTGATGTGATTATCGGGGGGGTCAACCCAGCATCAGAAAACGTTAGAAGCGACGATCAACAGACGATAGCTTATGTGAACTCAGAAGCAGGACTTAGTGGTTACTAATTAGCCTTGAACTCGTGGCATGATTGCCTAGATAAAGCAATGATATTCTTCATGTTTTTGGCACGAGTGAGACGTTCCTGATGGCAGGAGCTGCTTAAGGGTGAAACCGGGATAGCCGCTCCTCACGTGAACACCTGCTGCACTCCGGAATGCTCGTGGGCGCAGCCCCGGCCCCCACAGTGCAGCCTCTTGAGGAGGCGCTGCACCTTGTGGGCAAAGTTCTCGTTCATGCGCCGGTACATAAGCGGCGTGATGAAGGTGCTGGAGAAGGCAAGCAGCTCGCTGAGGCAGCGCAGGAACTCGTAGGCCACCGCCTGCGGCCACTGCAGGTAGATACCACGCTCGCCCAGTAGCGTGTGCACCAGCAGCACTGCGTAGCATGGCGTCCAGAGTGCAAACTGCACGCAGACGCACACCAGCAGCATCCGGTGGATGGAAGGGTCCAACCTCCCCAGATCCTGGTCCAAAGGTGTGGCCTCCTTTCTGATGCGCAGGATGAGCGTAAAAGCATAGAGCACAGCAACAGCAGGCACCACGTAGCCGATGAGGATCATGATAGCATCCGCCGCCTCCTTGTTCTGCATCTTGGAGCACTCAATGATCTTTGTGGACACGTGGTTGCAGACATAGAAAAGCAGGGAGGAGAAGCTGGTGAGCACAGCGCCGCCCCAGATGAAGCCACACACGTGCTTGGTGTTGTAGACGCTGGACATGTAGGTGCGCGGCAGGGCACATTCAATGTAGTAATCCAGGCTCAGCAGAGTGGTGGAGTACATGATCACCAGCGAGGAGATGTTGAAGAGGATCAGCAGGGTGATGTAGACCTCGTTGTTGTAGTCCCACATGGGCCACATGGTGAAGCTGGGCCCCAGCAGCTCCACCGGGGCTACGACGTTGAGCACCAAGCCGGCGATGGCAATGTTAACGAAGTAGACATCTGGCATGGTCATGGAGCCCTTGTTGGAGAGGTTGACCACCACCAGGAGAGCATTGTAGCAGAGCCCCACGGGGAAGCAGATGATGAGGTAGATGAGGGAAAGCACAGACAGGATGAGCTCAAAGTCCCGGCAGAGCTGCTGGTCCAAACCGTCATCCGTCTCGTTGTAGGCGATGCAGCTCCACATCGCGATGGATCTGCTGGCTGCGCCTCCTTTTCACTGGTTCTGCTGGGCAGAGAGGAAAATGACAATGTTTAAGGGCTGTTTTTATATGGATGTATTTTAGTGTCTACAGGGTTTGTTCATTTTTGTAAGCGTAAAACCATTAAAGATAAACATTTAGTTTACCTAGAATCCTTGCTTGCTTACTTTTGTGTATGAATGTATCTATGTGACTTAATTTAGTCGATCATCTTGTACTAGAGGTGGGCGGTATACTGGTGTCATAATCATTACCAGTGTGACTGTGCACCACAATTTGCACTATACTGGTAACACTGTGAGAAGTCTACAGCCTAATTATACAACAGCCTATTTATAAAAAAGAAAGCATTTAATCATCTTCAAAGCTTCAGTTGAATTATGAGTACTCATCCTTATATATTCTATGTAAGAGGTTTATTTGCGTTGTGTGATTTTTTTATTATACACTCTGACGGGATGTCGTGATAGCAAATGAACAAATTCCAAAAAACAGATTTATTGTAATTGTACACATTAATACCCTATGGAATTCAGGGGTTCATGTTCAGCTGAATAACTGAATAACTGAAATGAATAACTTGTGTATAATTTATGGACAGGCAAAAATTAAAAAAAAAATTTAAGAAATATAAAAACCTATGTGTGTTGGTATTTTGTAAATATTTCATAAACTACATGGTGGATTAGGTCCAATTTTAAATATGTGGTTCTCAAACTTTTCTACATGTGCACCCAATCATTTGACAGACTGCCTTTAGGTTTTACTGAGGAAAGAGCAAAACGGCTAAACTGTGACTAGTGGTGCTTGTTGGGATAGCCTTTTTTTCCTAAATGCATTACCACTTATGGCTCAAACATTTTCTCACATAACATGACCACGCATACTGAGAAAAACCTGTATTTTATTCACACACAAAACACCACAAAAAAATTCTAATTGCATTGCCCCTCCCTCTATGGTTCTTTCTTTAAATGCCACTCTCTGCAACAGATTCGGTCCGCAATTTTGCAGAGTGGCACATTGCACGCTAGACATTTGTAGATTGTCTTATTGCTTAGCTTCTTGGAGTGCCGGTGCACACAGTACTTCCTGCCCTGCGTAGCCTTCGGCCTGGAGTCCACAGCGGAAGTGTCTGTGATCGCCACTGGGACGCACATCTGCTTCTCTGACTGTGGCTGTGGCACCACTGCTGCTGCATCCTGCTGGGTCCTCTCCTGCTTACATAGAATCTCCTGAAAGTATTTGTGGGAGAGGCCTCTGCTGCTTCTCCCTGGCGATGGCCGTATGGATGATGAAGCTGTTCACCACCGCAATATCCACAAAGTGGTAGAAGAACTTCTGATACCATTTTGTAGTCTTTGTTGACAAATGCTTTATGCTTTATGAGGGCGTCCCCCACGTATTTATTATAGTCCAACACTGCAACAGGTACTGGCACATATTGCTGTCTCCACCCATCAGCTACCTTCATACGGCGAGAAACCCAATGTCTACTGAAAGCCTTGTGGAGGGAAGAACACATGGTAACTTCCCTTGTGTCCTTCCATTTCACATACAAGAGAGGACCTTCCCTAATCCACCTGATGTCCCCTCACGGAGCCTTCTTTGGTTAGACCATTTACCCTGGTTTTAGGGAAGCCAATCCTATTTTCCCTGATCGTGCCTGAGGCCACAGTGTTCTGAGAGTAAACATGGGTGAAGATAGCTGTGATGGTATAGATATTTGTCTACGCGGAGTCTATATCCAATTCCCAGAAAGGGCACAGGAAGGAAGTTGACCACAGCATCAAAACGCAGCCCTTTCCCACTAGGTGCACGTCAAGGGTCCTCTCTGTGGGGAAAAAGTGTCGCCCTCCATCGAATCAAAGGCAATGGATGCCTTGCTTTCTTCCCCCGAATCACTCTCTAAAATCATCCTCTGTGCTTCAACACTGAACATCTTCCAAGCTATTTTTCTTCACTCAAAAAAGTTGTGCAAAAATAACTGGGAAAGCTCACCGAGACTCACTGTGCAATGCATTTATGTCTCCAGCAGGAAAACCAATGCCCAATCAACACATTCCATACCGTTTTGCAAACTTTAGACACACCTCTTTTGGACAAAACAGTTGGCACTGAAATTTGGTGTTCGAGGAAGCAGAGCATATATTTCAAAAAACGCTTGACAATGAAGAATGACAGTGATTGATTCATGCACATGAGATCAAGCATTCAAACGAGAGTAACTGTCATTTTATTCAATGGTTTTATATATAAAAAAAAAAAATCCGGAGATGGAAAAACATAGCACGTGTTTACAGAATGCCGACTTTCTGCTGTGATTGAGCAAGCTGTTTGAGAGCATGACAGTGATTTTTACGGGAAAATGTGTGTTTTGTCTTAATATTGTGACGGGTAATGAATTGGTGGTGATAGAGTGCTTGAAGCACTTAAATGTTAGTAAAATTAAAAACTAATTCACTTACAGACACTCAACCCATTTAAATATGGTCACCCATGGTCATTTTATTTTTTACTTACTAAAACAATAGTGGCACGAAATTGTGCAACATTATACATATATTGTTTGAAAGTTTTTTTTGTAGTGTAACATAAGGTTTTTGGTTGATGATACATTTGTTTCAGTTATTGAACGCCGTTTTTCTCCGTTAGTAAAAACTTGGATGCATGCATCCGAACCACTAGGGGGCAAAATTCAAAGAGAAATTAACCTGGTTACACATATACAGTAGCAAATTAAAAAGTAAAACATGTTCGCTAAATTAGCATATATAGGCACCGCTGCCTTCATACAAGGTGCCTGGTAAAAGGCACAACTACCCAATTAACTCTGGAACTGCACATTTCCCACACCAATGAACATCAAACTCCTTTAACCTCCAAACAAGACATACTTTGGTATATGCAGTCATTTTGTTTGCGCTAATGTGCCATTAGCGAATCTAACACTCTACAAAAAAGCTATAATGTTCCTAATGTTCGTAAGGCTTAAAAGTTTTCAAATGCTGTATGTATTTTATAAAATGTTGGATAAACAGACAGTTTATTGGTGACTTCATGTTCACCAAAGTTTACGTTGTTTAACAACTGTATAAAGTAATTTTTTATACAAATCAGCTCAGGTGAAAATTAAAAAAAATATATATACATTTCCAGGGTTGCCAACTCTCACGCTCACGCAAGAAATCTTATAGCAAATCTGTTATTCCATTATAAACCTAGAATTAGCTACATCAAAAGCGCTGGGGTAGTTTGCAAACCCTACAGACCAATTACAAGGTAAGAAAAAAAAACACTCGAGACAGCTGACCAAAGTTTGCAACCCTGAGTTTTATTTGAAATGAAAAGTAAAATGCCCTTTTTTTTCAGTTGATACGGCTCGTCATTCCTTTTGCGCTGTTACTCCGACAATTAAAACAAACGACAAAACACCACGTCACTTTTTGTATCTTTTTGAAAAAAAAAAAACCACCCATACCAAACTGTAATTAACGCATAAATTAGCAATTAAAGTGTACTTAACATTATAAAATATCTTTTGACTTATATAAAGGAACAGGACATACAATCCTCCCAAAACTTAAAAAGAAAAAAAAATAATACTATGATATAATACTATCACCATCCAAAAAGTGAAAAATACCATAAGAATAATTTTAGGTCATATTGCCCACCCCTACTTCCAACCCAAATAATAATTATTAACATACAGCCCAGAATATTACATTCAAAGTTCATTTGAAGCCTGCCTGGAAAACCCAGTGCCACTTACCTACAAGTACATTTAGCAAGATCAGTCAGTGGGAGTGTTTTGGCAGACAGAGGGCTCCTCACCCAGCTACACTCCCCCAGCTTTGCACTATAGGTGTTTTTATGCGTTTTGCGCGGTTACTGCCTTTTATTTTTAAAAACATCATGCGGTCGGGTGCACTTGCCCTTCCTTTCACCCCAAAAGCAACAAACATTAGTTCCCCCCTTCCCCCAGAACACCCCCCCCCACCATTTTCTCTAACAGCAGGGCAGAGATGGGATGGGGTGGCTGGCTGTGATGTGTAGATTTATAGCAGGGGAGCAAAGCTGAGCACCCTGGGGGACAGCGGAGGGGGCGAGGTGGGGCACACACCCCCTTCCCCGGATAAGCCGTCCGATTTAGCTCATTAGGAGACAGTTATGTAACGCAGGCTCAGGTCCATTATGGTCATTCAGATGGCTGGCCCAGACTCGTACCCCATTATCCATGATGTTTGGCTTATCAAAAGCCAGGTCAGTGGAACTAAGGCGTTTGCAGAACTGTTTAATGGCCAGGAATCACCCACCCAGCTGCAAACTTAAACAGAAATCTGAAAAGTTCCCAATTGCTCTGCGTGGCATCAGATGCCTGGTACTATTTTGCCAGAGACGACCAGGTCGCTATATAAACAGGCGGGGGCCAGTTGTTTTTTTTTGAGGAGAGTTGTTAACCAGTCGCTTAAAGTCTCTGTAGATGGGCTTATGTAAGCTACCATTACAAGCAAGAGTCTTGGTCCATGGGTATGCTATCAGGGTCATGGGAGAGAGAGAGAGACACACACACACACACACACCGTGAGAAAGGGGTGTAGTTTAGCCTCATTTCTGCTTTTTGTGTGAAGACAGCATGTCGGTGTCTGAGGGGTCACACATGCCCCTTTCTTATCCAAATCTGAAACTAACAATCACACTTTCCATTATTGCATTTTCCATCCATCCATCTTCTGAAACCGCTTGACCTATGGAACTACAAGTTTCTGCAGGATGAAGAATCCTAGGACACGTTAGACGATGATTTGCGTTCATGGACACAGAGGGCCTGTGCACAGTGGCCCTTTGCTGTCACTGCTGGGGAGCCTCACAAACATGGGGCTTATCTGTGCAAAGCCTCTGCCTCAGTCCTGTCCCCAGAGGCCCTTGTTGCTGTTGGCAGAGTCACACAGAAATCTGTCAGTAGGCTGTATTTCCCTCTGCTTTTCATCAGCCACTTCTGCACACAGTCACTCGATATTATAGTTTCTGTTCACGTGGCCACCATCAGGTGGAATATTCCCCACATTTCATTTGAAATTTTGGGCTATATGAATATTGGAACACTGGAATTTTGATGAAAAAAATGTGAGCCTGAACCTAAGAGCACATTTCCACTCCACCAGGTACCACACATACAAGCAACAAAAGTATGTACTTCAAGGTGTTGGTTTTCCACTAGCGTAAAAACTGGTACCAGCACTGAATGACATCAACACGAGGCGGGTATTTTGTACTGAATACCCTCACCCTACCAGCTGTTCCTAATCATGTCACATTTTTGATTTCTATTTCTGCTTTGATTGGTGTTTTTTAAAAATACTAATGTTTTGGGTCCCCGGCCACTACAGTCAAAAGCACCCAATTCTGCCGTTTTAAAAAAACAGAATATTTACTCAGTTAATTTTTGAAGTGGATCCTAATTTAAAGTATCACTCAGTGTAAAGGGGGCTACAGGCACTGTCAGTCATTTTGAAGAAGACTGACACAGATGCCTAAAATGTCCGCACGTGCTCTGTCAATAACCTGAGATGCTGCTCTTCAATGAAGGCCAAGCAGTCAGAGCATGATCAGGGTAGTGTGTGCAGGTCCAAGATGTGTTTGGCTAAAATAAATCTAGAATATATAATGTAGTTTTTGATAACACCAGCATTTGTTTTTTTAGGCAAAAATGGCAAGCAGATCAAAACTGACCAGATTTGGTGTTGAAGTTACTGCATTGCAAGGCCAAATCCAAGGAGCAGTGACCCCCCCCCTGGGAGAGGGGCAAAGTGAACCTGCCGCACACTCCTCTCGAAAAAGGTGCTACTTTTGTTCTCGAGTCAAAGACAGGAAGGTATCGACTTTTTGCGACTCCTGTCACAAGCCAACATGCCCTGAGCATAGCATGATGCAGATTACATGCCACAACTGCCTGTAGTGTGTGTTTGGTTTTCGTTGTTTTTAGTTGCTTCACGTCAAAAGACAAAATAAAATTAAGAAGTGTTGAAGATTTAATGACATCAGGTTTAGTTGCTCCTGTACTGAAAAACAAAATAAGGCAAAATAACATTTCAAAGTGTAGAAGTTTGAATGACTGAGTTTAATTTTCTGTTGAAAGATTTAAAAGGCAATGGGATTGACAATGGGAGTCTAAATGACCATGGATTGAGTTGCTTTTGTATTGAAAGACAAAACAAAATTAAAGTGCTGAAGTTTGAATGTGTGTTTATTTCAGTTTTATACTGGGGTCAAAATTACCCTGGGTAGTTTCAACATATAAATACAACACTAATCTTAACTGAAAAGTGATAGCAGAATCAAAGGATGATAAATAAGCTTTTAAGTCATAATGTGGATTGTACTTGGGATGAAAGCTGCAATTTGTATTAAAAGTACAGATCTTTGTTTTTACAAATAATTCCCCCACAACCCTGCATGTAAGCAGTTACAGAAAGCGGATGGATGGAAATATGCAAATTGAAACATCTTTCATCTTTGCAATAATCTTTCTTTAGATGACATTAATGATAGAGAAAAAACTTATTTTTATGATTCCTTCTTACAGTAAATTATTCCAGTTGGTAGTCCATGTATGCTAAATATGTTAGTAGGATATGGGTTAAGCATCCATGCTTGTTTTTAATCCCCAGTAACAACTAAATCAGGAGTTTTTGAACTGGGGTCTGTAACCCTAATGTGCAGAAACATTGTGTAAACTGACAGAATGCTGGCATTATTACGCTCCCCTGATCCGCAACAAAAAAAATATTGAAAAAGAGCTATTAGTGGTAAGAGGTCCCCAGCTCTGGTCTGTATGCATCTGGGGATCCCAGGTAAAAGTAAGATGGACCCCTTCCCTGCTCTGAGAGAGATGTAAGCTCTGGACACTCACAGATGCCTGTGCTGATGTTCAACAGGAAGATCTATGGAGGATGACAGAAGGGCCTTGAGTCACTAAACCTTGAACATGACGCTGTTGCTCTCCCACTTTCCCCTACTGACACAAATGCCTTGTAGAACAGGCGGGCAGTATAAGGTGGAGAAGCAAGCGCTCTTGGAACATTATCTGTTACTGGCAGGTGTTTTGTCTGGCTCCTAAGCAAACTCCATTCCACTCCACTTCGCTCGGGCAGCGAGCCACACGCTCACACACACACCAAACGCAGTGCAGCTTTGCGTCTGACCGTGTCTCTCAATCAGAAAGCAGTAACCCCCCCGTCACCCCCTTAGGAACGTATAACATATTGACAGACTAAGCAGCGACACGCTGCATGTGAAGCAACGAATATTTGAGCCAGGCTTGTGTGTAATTGTTTGCCTTGGACATAATTATCTGTTCTTCAGACAAGGAACTTCCTGCACTCTTAAATGCACAGTGAACTGAGAGGTTCAGAGCATTGGCGGAACCATCCGGAAAAGTTTCTTCATTAGTACAATTATTGCTCGTGTTACATTAACTTATCCAGTCTACTGTAAATGACTAAAGACAGCAGGACGAGCTTGATGGGCCGAATGGCCTCTTCTCATTTGGAAATTTGTTTGTAAAATTATGTATGTGAAAATGCACTGAATCACAAAATGTAAAATGTATAAGTTTCTTCGCATATTCGATATAGACCATGCCCTAAAATTTTTGATTAAATGGATCCTGCATATAGTGCCTTCCAGACACGGAAGGGTCTCTTGTGAGTAATGATGAGAGGATACCATACAATGGAAATTACAGACTGTGGCTAAATGACTATAATTTGTAAACTAAAATGGATATTTTGTGAGGCTTTATCAAGCTTTTTTTGCACTGTGTGTATTCCACAAAAAATATTCTTAGGATTTTAGAATAACAATCCTGGAAACCCTAATTAGCCTTAGTATATTGTGATACCAATGCTAAATTTAACTAAACAATACAGGCTGGTAAAATGTGTGCCAGTGTTTCTGCAGACTGGCCTTGGAGGGCTGGACTGCATTTAGGTCTTTGGGGTTTGAGCAGACACTGCCCTGACTGCTTAGGCACTCAGCTAACATGATTATTACTCTAATTACACTAACCATTCTGTCGGTGCTAATGCGGTCAATGAATCAAAGATGCCCTTTACTTGTAATATTATTAGCAATTCAGAGGCCATTGCATTAGATCCCTGATAAATCAAAGAACCATGAGTAACTCATTTTACAGGGTAGTGTATCGCAGAAAACATTTAAAATGCCATGTATGAAAGTGTTTGTTTTAAAAACTCAAAATATTAAAACAGGAAAAACCTTGAGCTCTGTCATTTGTGTGACTTCTGAAAAGGCCAACTTAATATATTACAGCTTTGCTTCTAGATTTTCCTTTTAGAGTTCCTCCAGAATCTAGAGTTTCTCTTGACATCTCCACAAAAAAATGATTGAATCCAAACAGTATATAAAGCAGTGGACAAAAGCACAGCCTAAGCAAAAGGCTGCAGGGTCAAGTTCCAGGAGGGTCCCTGCTGTTATACCCTTAAGCCATGGTACTTGACTTGGAGCGCTTCAGTAAACAGCTGTGTAAACAGATGCATGAAAAAAAATGCATGCTGTGCAAGTCACTTTTGATAAAAGCATCTGTTAAACAACAAGCAAAAAGCTTTTAACTCGGTGTTGGCATAAAACAGTACATTTCTCTGACGTTTCAGGCTCATAAAATTTGTTTCAGATGCCATGTAAGTTTATCAATGAGTAAAATATTTCTCTTGAATATATTAAGCGAATGTTGCAATTAATTTATTTAGTAATTGTATAATTAAATAGCCTAATTTAACTCACCCGTGATTGATTAAGGTTTGAAGGGAGCACCAATGCAAACAAAGGTACGTCAAACAAAAAAGTTTTATTACAAGAACTGCACCTGTAAACGTCGCTAAAGGATATTTAAGCATAAAACTAACTCCACGCATCCGCTAACAACGATGCAGTGTCACATCCAACTTATAAAGTCACTTGGAAGATCGAGAGCCCGTCTGTCTTATGAAACATAATACGCCTGTATAGCTACTGTTGCAGTACACGGCGCCCATCCATGATTTGATCCGCTGTCCAAATGCACCCACAGCACGAGTAACTACAAGTCGATTATAACCACAAAAAAACTGCACGCAACCCTTCCACACATCGATTCATTTTCATAGCCAAGTCACGTATAAAAAGGCAATTTCGATGCGCTTAAACTGCCTGTTTCTTCAGGCTTGGAGTTTTGGTAACACCGATTACATCTAGGCTGAACAATCTAGTCTAGTGTTACAAGTTCTTGAAAACGATGCAACTTTGTCCCATCTGAACAGAAAGTTTTTCGTGCAGTAAAACTCATGAGATAACTCATGAGTTCACAGTTTCATCTTAAATTTTGATTTTTGAAGAAACACAAGTGCAAAAAAATTAAGAAAAAAGTTAACAACCTACCTGGTAAACAACGATCCGTATTCTCAGTATGTTCAGAGCGACGCTGGATTCCTAAAACCTCCAATGACATTTCCCTAGAATTGTTGCACGTCGCTCACCCTATCGCATTTCCTGTTAGCGTCCAGCAAACCGCAAACGGGAAACGGCGAGACGCCGGTCAGCCCGAACCCTGGCCCAGATGGACCATACTTTTTGGGACTTTTCGGCGTTCCAGTAAAACGGTGATCGCGGTTCCTGTAAAACCAGACGCCAGGCTGGGTTACAATAAGCTCCTGGGCGGAACTCCGCAGCACCACTATGTGTGTACACACGTGACCCTCCCCCACACGGACGGCCGAGGCCCGCTTTCCGCACGGCGCTGTCCCATTGGCTGACAGCGGCGCGGGGGGCGGGGCCGGTTCTGGCGGGGGAGGGGAGCTGGAGTTGGATGAGAAAGAGGGGGTGGGCGCGCAGTGACAGGGACGCAAACAACACGCGCGCTCGAAAAAACAGTCCTTCGCTGTTAAGTGGCTTTGACAGCTGGGTTAGGGGTCAATAATCCGCACAGCTCGCAGTCACCGCCGGCTGGCTATACTGGCAGAAAACGCGGCTTTAAGTTTTCGGACTTTGTCCGATGTATCTGCACGGACTGCGTGCTCTGCGAACTGCGGCGGTCAATGAGGTATCTGCTGCAGGGGATTTATACGCTTTGCATACGAGTCTTGCGAGATGTTTGAATTGTTATTTTATATTGGAAAATATATTTATTAAATCGTTTTGATAATTAATATTTTCTTTAACCGCTTGTTTTTTTTCTCCTATTTGGCTACACACACCAATTCTTTGATTTGAGCTTATCCACCCGAGTCTGAAGTGTGCGTCAGAAATATCCTCCAGTGGCCGATATGCATGTCTGTGATGTGCCAGGTCGGGATGAGTGCAGCTGTTTCGCTGATTTTCTCCTAGACCTGACAGTATGCGTCTCTTGACTGTCGCATGGGAGATACCGCAGCCAAGGGCAGATCCTTCCTGTCCGTGCAGATGGGTATGGAGGGAGACCCCTTTCTGTTAATTAAAGGAAATAAATCGGCAGAGGTTTAATAAAATGACTCTGCAGTTTTCCGAGAAGATTTGGGATTATAGGAAGCCTGGGACCATTGTAAATCCAAAGCCCAGATCTGCGGTGCTGCCCAGAGGGAGATTGCGTTTTCCCTTTTCTTTTCTTTTCATTTCTTTTTTTCCGTTAAAATTCAAGTGGTTACTGGGACGTTTTCATCTTCTTATTCTTACATTGCATCTTCTTCATCCTGTAGTAAATAAGGAGCCAGAAGCAAAGCCATGCCTGTCATGTTTGAAATGAACACTGCAGATGAGCATTCATTAGTTATACAGGTAACACCATGATACAAATCCAGCTACCGCTCCCTATTGTGATTATGTTTAGCACATAGACTATGTACAATTTATAGTGATAAGAAGCATGTATTTTAATAAGGTGTCTTCTCCCCATGTAAGGGCGTTGTTCTGTGTGTTTCATCTTCTATCACTATACTGGACAGCAAATGATCTGCATATATTACAGCAGTTTAGGATTTCTTGGACCTGTTATTTTTGATTATAATGATGTGGTAAATGTTATAGGAATGGCGGAGAATCACAAACCGTACAACCAAATAACTTGCATAAAAACAAATCTGTTGTAAATAAGCCTATTATTAGTTTCTGGGTAGAGATGCCAAACCAGTACTGACTCAGTTCAGCTCTGGTAATCATGTGGAATGTATAAATGCCAAATGCTATTGTTTCTTCAACAAATGAAATAATCTAAAAGCAATTTCACCTTGATGGGATAAAAATGAAATTCGCTTGAAGGGAAATTCATTGATTTTATCCGTTATTTTTTTAAACTTGGTGATACAGCATCGTCAGGCTCCAGCTACTGCTGACACGGCAGATCTGTGTTTACGGTGCTGCACTGGGGGGGGAGGTGGCTGTGGAATTTCATTTCCTGCTCTGGCCATGAGCAGCGTGACTGGCGGGCCAGTGTCACCCCCGGTGTCCCGCACGCATCTGCTGACAGCTGGGGGGCCCATACCTCTCCTTTGATCTTATTCCCCTCTTTCTTTGGACTGCTGTTGTAGTAAGACAGACTTGTAAACATGGTAATGCCATTCTGGCCATAGTATGCTCAGAATGCATCAAGGGTATAGCGATATGGAGCCTTCTGGGCCATCATGGTTTACCCTGTCTTACTAGGCTGTAATCACTGTAAAAGTTCGGAGAATGGGGACACCGATGGCTTTTTTAAAGTTTATTTTGCAAAAAGAGAGAAAAAACAACCCTGGCACTTCATATTTTAGCCCAGGCTCTGATCCTTGTCCACAATATGGGTGAAAATAAGATTTGCTTTTGTTCTTTTTTTTCATTTCCAGACTCCTTTTTTTTCTGTTCCACATAAGCACAGCACTGTTTTACAAAAGTAAAGCCTGCAGACATGGGGGACCGCCGAGGAAGATGGGCGAGAGGCGTTACGCCTCTCCGCTCTATAAGCAGGATCCGGCCTGTTAATGGCTCAGTGGTGTCCCCATTGAGCGGTCGGGGCCGCATGAGACCAGTGGACGGGGCTTCTGACACCAGCCCTTTCATATGCTGTATCATCAGGACTTTGGCTGTGGTGTTCACTCCAGTGGTTGCTGTGTACACTCCAGTGGCTGCTGTGTACAGTCTATTGGCCGCTTTGTACACTCCAGTGGCCGCTGTGTTCACTCTAGTGGCTGCATCCGCCTTGGCCTGCAGTTGGCCTGTCGCTGCCTCTGGGCTGTTGTTCCTATATACTTTTATTTGAACACCGCAGTTTGCTGGAAGGGGTTTATGTAACAAGTACGAAGTGTTGTATAATTTCAAACTTCCACAGAACTTTGGGGGGGGGGCGTGCTCACAGGGGAAGGACTGCAGAATCCGAGGATTTATGGGGGTTGCATAGAAAGAAATATGTTTTTTTTTTTATTCTTGCTGCGACTCTTTCATGGTCTCTGCTGCTTCCCTGGGGGGTTGGTCTGCTTGGTCGAAATGTCCTCGAGTGGCGGCCCATTCTGGTCTCTGCCCACTCCGGTCTCTGCCCACTCTGGTCTCCGCCCACTCCGGTCTCCGCCCACTCCAGTCTCTGCTGCTGTGTTTTCGACTGCCCTCCTGTGACATGTCAGCAGGTTTAGTCTCTTTGCATTAGGTTCATTTTTGAGGTTTGGTCCTTTAACATATACATGACATTATGAAAGCTAATTGTAAGTTTGATGTCTCTGAGAGATTATCTTAAAGTCGTAAAATTCTTTCATCGATATATCTATCAGAAAATTTCTAACAAAGATTATTTTTTTTCCTGAAAGCTGCATTAAGTCAAGCAATTAAACTAAATTCTGATAAATGGACCTACAAGCTACATACAGTTAGCCAGAAATGTTTTCTGATGACATGGTATGATACCCCCTGAAATGTTTACCACATGTAACATGGATCTCAAATCACCACAGATGCAGGATTTGTGTTTTCATTTCAAGCTACGGCCACTGATTTACACAACCAAGAGGATCCCCAGCGATCCCCAAAGAGAGGATCCCCAGCGATCCCCAAAGAGCAGGCGTGACCTTTGCTTTGCAAATGAGTACACAGGACAGTCCGGACAGGTTTAAAGGTTCACACAAGCGAGAGGATTCCCAGCGATCCCCAAAGAGCAGGCGTGACCTTTGCTTTGCAAAAGAGTACACAGGACAGTCCGGACAGGTTTAAAGGTTCACACAAGCGAGAGGATCCCCAACGATCCCCAAAGAGCAGGCGTGACCTTTGCTTTGCAAATGAGTACACAGGATAGTCCGAACAGGTTTAAAGATTTACACAAGCTAGAGGATCCCCAGCGATCCTCAAAGAGCAGGTGTGACCTTTGGTTTGCAAATGAGTACACAGGACAGTCCGGACAGGTTTAAAGATTTACACGAGCGAGAGGATCCCCAGCGATCCCCAAAGAGCAGGCGTAACCTTTGGTTTGCAAATGAGTACACAGGACAGTCCAGACAGGTTTAAAGATTTACACAAGCGAGAGGATCCCTAGCGATCCCCAAAGAGCAGGCGTGACCTTTGCTTTGCAAATGAGTACACAGGACAGTCCGGACAGGTTTAAAGATTTACACAAGTGAGAGGATCCCCAGCGATCCCCAAAGAGCAGACGTGATCTTTGCTTTGCAAATGAGTACACAGGACAGTCTGGACAAGTTTAAATATTTACACAAGCGAGAGGATCCCCAAAGAGTTGACGTGACCTTTGCTTTGCAAATGAGTACACAGGACAGTCCGGACAGGTTTAAAGATTTACACAAGCGAGAGGATCCCCAGCGATCCCCAAAGAGCAGGCGTAACCTTTGCTTTGCAAATGAGTACACAGGACAGTCCAGACAGGTTTAAAGATTTACACAAGTGAGAGGATCCCCAGCGATCCCCAAAGAGCAGACGTGACCTTTGCTTTGCAAATGAGTACACAGGACAGTCCGGACAGGTTTAAAGATTTACACAAGCGAGAGGATCACCAGCGATCCCCAAAGAGCAGACATGACCTTTGATTTGCAAATGAGTACACAAGACAGTCCGGACAGGTTTAAAGATTTACACAAGCGAGAGGATCCCCAACGATCCCCAAAGAGCAGGCATGACCTTTGGTTTGCAAATGAATACACAGGACAGTCTGGACAGGTTTAAAGATTTACACCTACTGTGCTGCTACAGTAAATGGCTGTACCTAAAGATGGCTGGTCTTCCTGGTGGGTTGGTGGACTGCAGTGTGCGTTTATGTGTGGAAGGGGGGGGCAGGTGATTTGCTGACTTGACCTTTCCAGAGAAAAGTTGAATCATGTCACATTTATCTCCATGGCTGTTACGTGGGGGAGGGGGGGGCAGTAATTTCCCCATTAACCATGGGGCATCTTATTTCAAACCCTAACCTTGTTCCAGATGAACCTTGGGAGCAATTAAAATAGCATGATGTCACAAAGTGAATATACAGGCTTGTTAGTTGTCTTTTTTTTTTTCCTCTACCTTGTGTGTGTGCTCATGTCACACTGCGATCCGGGTGCCTCTGTTGGCTGTTGCTTCAGGATGAAGGCTGGCTGCACGGCACATGTGAGGATGTTGGCGCTGGTGTGAGAGTCTGTAGGACATGCTCCTGTTCCTCGCTACTGCTGAAATAGGGACAGAAATGAGGCCTTGATGGGGATGATGCAACCGTACTACAGACGTCCTGAGACAGTATGCATTTGAGAATGCAGCAGAGCTGTCAAAATGTTGCTGCTAATCAATAAACACTGGTCAGGCTGCTTCAGATATAGAGGAATTTGAGTAGCCTTAGTGCCTGTCAAAAAACTTGTAAAAAAGTTGCACCGATCCTGTCGGTGAGAATGAAATTTGTGGTTTCTGGTCTGGGAAAATGGTTTCTGTAAGACAATGAGGGGAAATGTCTTTCTAGCATATCTCATAATAAAGATGATTAAATGAAGAACAAGTTTCCATCTATCTTGCATAATCATTTATCCAGTACAGGGTCACAGTGGGCCTGGAGAATGTCCCAGTAAGCAGATATGACAAGGCAGAGGACACCCTGGATGGAATGTCCATCCATTGCAGGAACCAGACACACACACTTACGCACACACACATGTCAGGTAAACATCTTTATGGGGACCGCTCATTCATTTCTATGCGAAAAATGCTAACGCTAACTATGACAACTTTAACCCCTACCCAGCCCTAACCATAACCATAAATAACCAAACAAATTAGCAATCTCAGATTTTTATAAAAATGGGTATTCATCACGTTTCGGGGACATTGTGTTCACAGGGGGAGTGAGGCAGAACAGCTCCCCACTTTTTTGTATGTTGTTTTTGTGAACTGGAAACAACCTTCCAGTTTTAGTATGTTTGATTGCCAAGGCCAAGTTTTCCGGCCAGTTTTCACTTTGCTCTATCAAAGTAAGGCGGCACCTCTCTTCACAGCAGGAAAACTATTTGATATCTATGCTCGGTCCAAGCTGTCAGCTCTGCTACAGTTTTGTTTGCCACTTATTTTGAACCGAGCGTATAGCATAGCCAGGGAAGTAAAGACGTGGTGTAATTTGGTGAAGCTCTGTAGGAGAATGGGCAGTTTATTGCCCTCCTCCAACCTCCATTAGGAAGCTGCATTTACGTGAATCACAGCTGCAATCACAATTTGTCCTCTGACTTGGTTCATGGAGAGTCCATCCTTTCCGCCAGTTGTATTTTCGCCACGTCTGCCTCACTAAAGTGCAGCCGTTGCCCGCAGCATTATGCGTTCTTAAAGGCCAATGCTTTTCGCAATGGAGTGGATCAGTAGCAGCTCTGGAGTGGGAAGGATTTGGTCCTGCTTACAGACATAATGGACAGAGAGCGAGGCTAGACCAGTCCAGAATGGCAGCACTGCAATGATCATCTCAGATCATTCGGTCTTTCCTGTTCCTGGAACCCCCCCCCCCCCACAGAAATGACAATGCATTATTTAGCATGTTCTGCTGCAGAGCGACAGTGCAAGAAGTCGTGAACATAAACAGAGACATGACGCACTCATTACATAAGGACTGCCCCCCTTGCGCATTCACTTCATATTGGCCTCACAGCCCCCTTCAGTGGGGAGGGGACTGGACCAGGCTCATTGCACACCAAAGCAAACTTCAGCCCCACCCCCCCCCTTTTGAGGACGGCCCCAAATACCGATGCTGCACCGTTTCTTCTCTGTTACGGGTGTGGGGGGGGCAGCACATATGCTATCAATTAGGACCCTGTGCTTGCTTGCGTGTGTGTCTGCATGTGCGTGAGTGTGCGTGTGTAAGCGTGTGTGTGGGTGTCTCTCCCCAGCAGACCAGAAATATGGGCGTTACTGCCTGCGAATGGCTATCCTGTGAGGAACAGTGGTGTAGCTGAGCCCTGTCTAGTTTAGTGCTCCTCCATGTCTATGTCCCATAATGCTTTGCGTGTGCACCCGACACCCCTAGCTGCTACACATAGAGTCCTATCTAGTTTAGTGCTCCTCCATGTCTGTGTCCCATAATACTTTGTGTGTGCGCCCGGCACCCCTAGCCACTACACATAGGCCCTTTCCCACTCCACTGGTGACAGTGCTGGCACTGGGGCTGGTATTCGGCTGGTGCTGAAGTTGGGAACCAGCAAGAGCCGGCCTGCATTTCCACGGACTTGAGAGCCCAGTGGGAACCGGGTGACAACACTGCGCCCATGTCGTAAACCAAAGGTTTGCTGATGGTTCGGAGCCGATTTTGTGGCACCGGCGCCATTTTTTTTTCTGTGGAAAAAACATGGCACTGGTTCCAAATTGGGGATCGGCACTGGCACCTTTGCAGTGGAAAAGGGGTAAGAGAGTCTTGTAGTTTAGTGCTCCTCCATGTCTGTGTCCCATAATGCATTGCATGTGCACCCGGCACCCCTAGTGGCTGCACATAGAGTCCTATCTAGTTTAGTGCTCCACCATGTCTATGTCCCATAATGCTTTGCATGTGCGCCTGGCACCCCTAGTGGCCACACATAGGGTGTGTCCAAAATCGTACACTTGTGTCAGTGCACTGAAATGTAGTGCGTAGTGCGCACTGCGCACTTCCCTCTGTAGTGCACACTACCATGGGTGAGTGCTGTCCTAAATGGAACACTAACGTTTCGCACTTACCGGAAGTGATGGACTAGCATTTGATCACGATTCCCCAGCGCACCAAGATATCTGCCGTGTTTTGTTTACAATGAATTTCCTTGTAACCGGCTAAAAAACTGCTAACATTTACGTGTGCAAACTCTTCTAAGTCGATATAATCGCAAACTTTAAATTATCTATAACTGTCGTCAGTGAGTGACAGGTTACACACCGCAGTATACATCAGTAAAATAATTTTATTAACGTTACTTACATTTATATGAAGCAGTTGCCTCCACTTGGGCTTGCGTGTCTGTGTTGTTGTCCGCCATTATTCAATTCTGAAAACTTGTCGAAAGTCCCTCCCCTTCTGCTACATAGTTAAAATGGTGTACGTTTAGTGCGCGTAGTGTCCATCATTCTGCACTGCATTTTCTGGCCATTTTCAGTGCACCATCCGGGTACTTTCAGTGCACTGAATTTTAGCTTAGTTGTCTGTGTGAACGCACTGCACCCTAAAATCGCGCACTAAAAGTCTGCAAGTGTGCGATTTCGGACACACCGTTAGAGTCCTATATACTTCAATGCTCCTCCATGTCTATGTCCCATAATGCTTTGCGTGTGCGCCGAGCACCCCTAGCAGCTACACCCAGAGGCTTACAGAATGACACCCGTCGCCTCCAGTGTGCTGTGTGTGATGTGCCCCCATTGTTCTGCATATTGCGGCTCCTGTCACATAACATTAAGCCTTTGGGAAAGATCCGGCCCCCTCTGAGTCTACAGCTATAGTCTCTCACTGGTTTCCAGCACTCTTCCGGGGGGGGATATTGTACTAAAACTGCAGAGCTTGAAGAGCCCTGCAGCATGCAGATGAGACCATCCGGCTTGGAACGCAGTGGAAATGTGAAGGCGGGTGGGGAGTGGCCTCTTTGCTGCTTTGACTCCCATAATGCACTTCTTCCAGTGGACTTTGCTACTGTTAGGTCTGTTAGGTAGAACTCTGTTTATAATTCTTTCATCCTCCATTTGATTACTCAGACATTTCTTTTTAAAGCTTTTCTTTTACTTTTTTTTATCGGAGATGACTATCACCTGGGCGCACACGGCTCCCCTTCGTTAAATCAGTTGGCAATGATTTCCAGAGGAAGGAAGCTGGTGAGGCCGCTTAGTTTCCCCCGTAAGACTCTGTTACATAAACCCTCATTGTTCCTGGTGGAAAAATGGTGCCTCTTGGGATTAAACTCTGTCAGTGAAAGTCAACCCTGAGACTAAAAAAAAGAAACACCCATAGTATAGGTCCTATAACTGTGTTGCCATGACGATCCATCATTTCTGTTTCTCTTCAGATTGGCTTTTATGTCTCCTGGATTTTTAATACAGTTTACTATGATCTGACAACCCCCCCTCCGTAAGAGTCTTTGAGAGTGAAACTGTCCTGTGCCTATATCAAAACAACAAAAGCAGCTAATGGAAAACCCAGCGTGAAAGTGATTTGTGGCGGATAACTCATTGTAACTAAGCTTCCTTTTTTGGCTGTTCTCAGTGGCTCTGTGAGGACCCCAGGGTGCGTCCATGTTTGGCCAGCGATGGCCCCGGCTGCTTCTGGCGGTTAGCGCTGAGCATGTAGCTCTGTGCCTGATGTCCCATTCGGGGAGTCTAATGTAATCCACCTGCCCCTAATCCTTTTCAGAATGCATTAAAACTTTTTCATTTTTTTTCTTTCATTTTGTTCATTTACTTTATGTTCTTTGAAATGTTAGCAATTTTAGCACTGAGCGCACACAGATGTAGAGCTCATTTTTACCAGATGTAGGATTGGTAAGAGAACACCGTCACCTGTCAGTTCAGCCTTGGCCTGATCAATAATGACAATTTATGGACGAAACCTTGATTATCCTGTAACTGGGCTGATAAAGGGGTTTTAGTTCTGTGCTTTCCAAAACAAGACTGAGGCGCTTGCTTTGCTGACATTAATTGCTGATGCAGATCTCTTTTATCTAATTCCTTCTTGCTTGAGGGGACGGGAAGGAATATAGTAGGGTTGACTGTGAAATGTCATCCCAGTGCAATGGAGAGACACACAAAGTAACTGGAATACAAAATCCATTTGAAAAAGTACATCGTGCCTGTATCAGGTGTGTGTAATTATGTCAAGTCACTATAATCTTTCTTTCTTTCCGAAGATCTGTGGTTTTGGTGGGGAATTCATTAAGGTATTAAGGGGGTGACAAGCTTAACGGCAGAGCGTGTATGAACCTCATCTACATTTTTAAACTACAGGAAATTGCCGATTGGCCACATGAGGGTACACTTTCGCGTCTTATGCGTGTGTCATAGCGAATCACGGATGTTGTGTACCGAGCCTTTAACAGCAATGTCCTGTGTCATGTGGCGGTCAAAGATCCAGTGTTATTCGCACATTTCCCAGAAACACGCTACCTGTCACATGGTGAGTGCATGATGAGGATTGGTAAGTGAGGTCAAAGGGACTTCCCAGACAAAGAACAAGGGGCTAACGCTGACAGTGTGTACCCATAGGAGGGGGCATGAAGCCACGGGACAAAGTGCATGCAGAGTGTGCGGCTCTGCGAATAAGGACTCTGTGCCTGTGATTGGAAGGTCGACGGTTCAAATTCTATGGATGGCGATGTGATTTTACCTTTGGGCCCCTGAACAATGCCCTTATCTCCCATTTACTCCTGGTACTGGCTGGCTCTGCTTCCTGAATTGTAAATCTGTTTGGATAAAAGCATCTGCTACATAAAAAGAAGAAATAATTAAACAAATTGGGAATTCTGGTGGAAGAGCACCCCCCCCCCCCCCCCCCCCCCCCCACCCGC
>JAODJW010000094.1:21585688-21601716 GCA_026777045.1 Hyperopisus bebe
TGAGCTCCCTAATTATATCATGAACCTGCAGTGAGCTCCCTAATTATATCATGAACCTGCAGTGAGCTCCCTAATTATATCATGAACCTGCAGTGAGCTCCCTAATTACATACTTTCAGCTGTTAAAGCATTAAGTGTGCAGCCACATTATTCAGGAGCTCAAAGACAAAAGTCTGGGTAACAATATGCCTTTGGACATGGATTATGTTCAGATTCCTGCTTGTAACGCACTTACACATTTTGTACAGTGTTATAAAAGACTCTCCCCAATCACATGACTGTTTGTTTTTTTGTTCCTGACTGATGTGTACACAGGTGTCAGCGTAAAAGATGGCCACATCTTGTGATGAATTTTCACCAGGCTGGTATCTTTAAGCTATTATTTTGGAGAAAAAAATATATATTTTTATGGGGTTATTATGAAATTATGATCCTTGTAAAGAGAGTTCTGCTGATATTAAGGTACGATCAGATAAATAATCAGCTGAGTAATGAGCTGTAAATATTGCGTAAATAAGCTGTCAGGGATATTTTTGTGTTTATGGAGCAGTTTTAATGTTGTTTCTGTTCTTTAATGAATAAGGGCAGCCCTGACCCTGGGAGACATGAAGGTTTTTAGGGATACGATGAAAAGCTACATCGTTAGCGTGCATGTTCTCCCCGACCGGACGTTTGTAGTGAATCTGCTGCTCTGTTGCTGCCCAGCCTTGAGATGTATTATAGCCGCTGTGGCCATAACCGTGACGGGTGTGACCTTGACGGCAGAGGCTCTGAAGGCGTCCCGTATGCAGAGTAACGCCGGATGCTCGTTTCCGGGGCCGATCTGATGGGCTCTGCCTGAAAGCTGAATGACTCTTGGTGGGGGTTCACAGCACAGTAAGTTATAGAATATATTAGTCACTGCACTAAAAAACATACTTGGGCAATGGGCCTTTCCTGTGGAATAAGGAGTTAATTTTAGAAATTCCTGGAAATAGTAATCTGTAATTCCTTATTAGGAATGCAATTTGCTTTCCAGAAATAGTTTTCGCTTTTACAAATTTATTTAAAGAGTTCACTCACAGGTTTTGTGTACTTTATCCTATTTGTGTGTCTGCGTGAAAGCGTGTGTGTGTGTGTGTGTGTGTGTGTGTGTGTGTGTGTGTACAGTTTACAGTACCAGTCAGAAGTTTGCTTGCCCCTTGGAATCATAATAATCTTTATTTTAACAGGAATAAAAATCAGCCTTATAGATTATAGATTAATGAATCAAAAAGTATTTGGGTTCATTTCCCTTGTGTTTCTAAGACTCAGAGGGGACGAGCACATGAGTTCTGCTTGTGTGGTTCCCACTGTCAAGCCTGGAGGAGACAGTGTCATGGTCTGGGGTTGCTTTGCAGGTAACGATGTTGCTAGGTGACCCTTAGCAAATCCACAGTGGCTATCATTGCACACTTCAAAGGCATACCACCCCCTTAGGATTTAAGACGCTGGGGCAGTCATGCATTCTTCAGCAAGATAACAACCCAAAACACATCTCCAAATTGTGCAAGAATTATCTGAAAATGATAGGAAGTTATGGGCCAATAAGCTGCCCTGTGCTGCTTCCAGTCCCACGGAATTGGTGTGGCAGGAACTGAGCCACTTAGAAGCTCCCTCTCCCAGAAGCGCTGGAAGACGCGTCAGCTGACTTCCGACCTATCATGTTTGTGAGGCTATTGTCAAGAAAAATAATGGCTCTGTCACAGAATCCAGTTTTCACTTTCTATGAACACAACTTTTGTGCTGTTTATTTGTATGTGTTTTTATTTTCAAGTATTTAACAGAAACTATATTATGGAAGAAAACCTGTGTGGGTACCGCATATGAGCTGTTGGTATAAGGGTAATATATGTGCTGTCTCTGTGAGAAAGGGAACAATGATTAATGAGTGTAACGCTGGAGAGGTAAGCGGCAGAGTACCGGCAGAGTGAGAGGAAACTCGAGCCGTGCAGCCAGGACAGAATGTCCTGCCACCTGCCGTCTGTCCTCAGGGCATCCCTGTCACACTCTCTCCCCTCTTGCCCACCCCATGGCACGGAAATGCTGCTCCGCTGATGTTTCAGTGTCACGCTGCTTTCCGTCGAAACGTGTCACCGGTAGGACAGCGGCCTGGCGGGGAACCGGCGGCACGGCAGACTGGCGACGTGAGCCGGTGGTGTGCCGCGGAGTGGGAGGAGCCAAGGGCACAGCGCTGGGAGGGGGGCAACATGCTCGTCCTTCTAATTTCCTAGTTACTTTGATCAGAGACACTCCAGCCCATCCCCCACTTCAGAAACAGATACTTGTTCTCTCCCGTCAGACCCAATGAAAAAACACAAACTGTTAGGAGTCGTGTGAGGGTTAGCGCTGTGGCCTCACACCTCTGGGACCCGGGTTCGAGTCTCTGCCACAAATGTGTGTGGAGTTTGCATGTCCTTCCTGTGTCATTGTGGGGTTTCCTCCAGTTTGCTCTCACAGCCCAAAATCATGCTAAAGTGAATTGGGGTTACCAAACAGGCCGTAGGTATGAGTGTGTGTGTCACTGGAGTGTATGCGTGCCGCCCCATCCTGGGTTATTCCCTGTCGTGCACCCATAGCTTCTGCATAGGACAAGCAGGTAAAAAAAAATAGATGGATGCAAGTTTGATGGGCCTATAGCGACAATAGTTTTGTAGGGGGTTCCATCTATGGATTTTGCAGACCGGAGGGGGCTACAGCAAATTTCAAGATGGGTTCAGATGACTTGTTCACTATCTGACTGCATGTCTGACCAGTAATAAAAATTATTTCGGGGGGAGCTTCAAACCCGCTAATTTATTTTGTGGCTACAAGCCTGTAGTATAATACTCTATGTATTCCTCTCCTCTGTGTTGACCTTGGCTGTGAGAAAGCAGGTGCACTCATGCACTGTTAGCTGTCTTGTCACAGGTGCGGTGAATATTGTGCTGGCGCGTGACGTGGAGCTGTATATTTGAAATGTATTAAATTTGTGTTGATTGATATTACTAGGCATATTTCCTGTTAGGGTTTTGTGTGATTTCTCCTGTAAACCTGTCTAAGGATAGCTCTGTACCCACAGCAAGCAATAGCGATCAGGTGGCGCCGCTTTCACATCGGCACGGGCCCTCGAGCTCCGAACTCTGACAAATGCTCCAGGGAGCCGGAAAAAGACTGACCCAGCGCTCTGACTCTCTCCTGCATGTGTGCGATATGCAGACATGAAATAATTTCTATGTAGCGGCACTTGCATACAAATGGCAAATGCAGTATCTCATTAAATTTATATCTCAGTAAGATTTTCGAAATGTCGAGGAGTCATAAAAACACGAAGAGCTAGATTCTTGGCCGTGCACTTTGGCGTGTAGGAGCTGCCCGTTAAGGTCACACAGCAGTCCCTTTTTGTCCGGCGGGCCCGTGGGCTGCTCTGGGCCAGAGCATGGCTAAACTCTTCAAAGGAGACTTAGGCCCCCAGAATCTGGAATCATCCAGCTATGTAGGCTCCCTACAGAGGTCATCGCCCCCACAAATGCCTGTCTGCTTTCCCACCAGGAAAAATAACTGCATCTTTGTATGACGGTGGCTGCTGGGTTTACCGTGCATGCTCACGCTGAGGACGGCTCAGGACAGGCCTGACGTGATATGAATTTCAGCTTTTACTGGAAATGTCACTGAGCGTATCTTATGTAGGGGTGAATTGGAAGCTGTAGGGGAGTTATGTACTCATAAAAACCTTGTGATGTTCTGTAATTTTATGACCTACTGAAAACTTTGTTTGAATCCATTTTATCTGCTCATTACCTTTCATGTGGTGATGTTAAGTTAAGTAACACTCACTGTTAGTCATAAGCATTATTTGATCACTCTATATATGTTACAAATCTAATTTGTGTAACAGCTACAGTATTTTAATCGTATGCTTTAAATTATGTTTCCAGTACTTTCTGAAATACTGGCTTTCTAGTTTAAGTTAAAGTACAGCGGGTGTCGGCAGATTACTACTTCTGTGGACTCCATTACAACAAAACTAGTTAGGATTAAATTACCAACCATTTTTTTTTACGATATTCTTATGGAAATGTACAGAAGTTTTTGTAAAATCTCAGATGTAATACATATTCATCAGAGAAAGTTACCGGAAAGTGACGTGCAAAATCAGGATGATGCCTTACAGATAATCACAGAAATGCTGCCTCATAGACAGTCAATAGACAGCCATAATGAAATTTCCATTGAAACTTGGCAGCCTTTTCTCCTGGCTTTCCCCAGCAAACCCTCTCTGTGCGGCCTGCTTATTCTCTCAATAACCTCCCCAGGTCATTCAGGCTGGCAGGGGGCAGCTGCCTATCACTACAGATTATATTACCTGCAGGCTCAGAGCCGCTTCTCACTTGTCATGGCAACCCTGTGCCCTGGGCCATCTCTCGCCTCCTGCTGGTCTGCTTCAGCATAACAAAGTTTGCTATTTAGGTTATAGTTGTTCTATCTACATAGTCAGATTTACTGTGCTTTGGAAGAACTCAAAAAATGTAAACCAAAAAAAAGATAGTAAAAGTAAAATAATTGTTGCTTAGATGTGGATTTTGCCTTGTGAGCTTGGATTGATGGATGAATGAGATAGGATAGAGTTTACAGGGAAATATCTGAATACAGAAGAGCCTGTGAGTTGTGTTGCCGATATGTATCCATAGTTACCACCAGAGCAGAATGCAAGTGATTGATATTTGAACTGATAGGGAAAATGCAGATGATTTTGCATGGTAAAGATCCTTTGATCTGTAGAGTAAACATAATGGCCGTAATTTAGACTTGTCATTGTCAAGATTCTGGCTTTGTTCTTTTACGTGTCACATGTTGCGTGTGACAGAATCAGTCGGCCCATTGATCGTCTTTGTTGATGTCTGGGAGAGGACACCACCCCCCCCCCCCCCCCCATGTGAAACTGTGAAATGTGCTTCCCACCCATGGGTGCTGCTAACACTACTTCCACTCCCACTAGTTGCTGATGTCTGTAGAACTGTGTGGGGGTGGAGCTTGCTTTCTCAGCCCTGTTTCCATGGAGACACTCCTCCCACGTCCGCTGGACGTTGGAGGCCCTGTGCAGGGCATCCCCACCTATCCTCCACGGCTGCCTGGGCTTCTGTGGATGAACAACCAAACAGGTCACTGGACATGAGAAGATGAGTTTCCTCCCCCCAGAACAGCCTTAGCATGACGGGGCCGCAGGCAGACCCCATCTAATAATAGAACATAAACATTAAACGTATATTCCACTCTGTTCTTGGAATGCATGTGTGTTTTTGGTAGCTATATCATGGATATGGCAGTGAGTGAACAGTTAACACTTCTAACTGTCTTTATTACTGCTATTAGCAATACATATTCTTGAGTATGCAGTCCTCAGGGTATACTTTATGCCAAGGGTGTAACTTTGGATTGAACACTGGGGGGGTTGAAGTCTCCACCCTTTCATCAAAACAGTATGATTATTTGGGGGGGATTGTATTGACTGGTTATTGTAATATTATTATTGTAATAATTTGTGCCCATGCCTTATACACATCTTTATAATTACAAATGCTGCTAATGAAGTAATGTCCTAGTTCTTGATTAATTCGTATTTTCATATATTAATTCACTGCTTTTCCAATGTATTTATACATCATAAATGTGTGTCCATCTAATGGCATCCTGTACAGGATCTGTCCTGCTTTCTGTTTCCTGTTGCCTAAACTTAATTTGTGTTGTTGGATGGGTAACTGGAAGGATAGATTTGTATGTGTGTTTCTTTGGTGGATATCAGCATTATTTTTAGATGATTTTGTCCTAAGCAAAGAGTGAGGAAAGTTGGAGGTCAGCCAGCACCCGGAAGCCCTAGAAGAGCTGGGCTACATGTCTTTCTCAAGGGCTCAGTGATGATTTGATTACTCTACCAGCTAAGGGACTCAAACACACATCCTTGTGGAGCACCTGCAGATGGGTACTGATCCCTAACTGACAGAGATAAGCACCTCCCATATACATTTACTGTGTAATTGGTTTCCACATGGATAAAACACCTTCCTTTATTTTCTTGGTAAAAGTTTCTGTTTCAGCAATTGCATCTTGACTATATGTGTTACATAACAGGATAATGTAGCATGCAGGGATACTGGGCAACTGAAGCAGCTGCCTTCTACAGAGAGAAACACTTCAGAGATACTGGTTGAAATCCCCTGTGCTTGTTTGGCGTTATAATTTCAGGTATAACGAATGTGGAATAAGTAACGTGGACAAGATGTGTGATGTGAGAGTCAGCTGGTTTGTAATTCAGATATTGTTTTCCAAAACCATTTTGTTAATTGAATCCAAGCAGCTCGGTTTGCTGTTCTAGACAGAAGAATGTTCCGGCAGATGGGCGACATTTTTAATTCTTCTTCAGCTCTGCGGTGAGTGATGTGGGGCCGGCGCCGTGTCACCACATCCTGCCTTTGCCTGGATCACATTATCCAGCAAAGTGGCTCATCTCAACCCAGTCGGATCCCCTGCAGCTTCTCTGTAGGTCAATTCCTATGCATCCTTGAGAGCCACAGTGTAATTGGTTCTGGTTTTACTGGGCTGAAATATTATCCAAGATATACAGTAATAATGGTGAGGCCTGAAAGCAGCATCCCTATAGCTGCACGAGTCGCTGGGGATGCTGGCGTCCAGGCAGGACGCTCTCCGGTTGTGGGTTTCGAGTTGTCGAGCGTGAGTTCGGTAAGGAGGCGAGGAGAGAAACCTGCAGGGCATCTGTCAGCCAGGACTGAACCGGGCCCGGCGGGTGTGTGGGGGGGGGGGGCTCATCTAGAGGAGAGAGGGGGGAAAGAAGCGAGGGAGGGGGCTTGTTCACATTCAGTCCCTCAATCATATACGTATGTCTGAGGTCTTTTCCTGCTCTATTCTTTGAATGGGCAAATCCCCCTAAAACTCCACAAATATTTACATTACATCTATTTAACGAATGCTTTTATTCGGTGCGATGTACATTTTTGAGTTGGGTCAGACAGTTAAGGGGCCCAATGGTGAAATCACCCTGCGAACTACGGGATTTGAACTGGTGACCTTCCGGTCACAGCAACCTAACCCACTGAGGCACAAGCTGCCCACATGCATTCCTTCAAACGATCTAGTAAGATTTTATCACTTTTTTATCATTAAATGTCTCAATTTTTTCAGTTTGTGAATGAATCTGAGTTAGTGGGAGAGAATAAAGACAGTGGGTGTTTCTGTGGTTTCATGAGAAGTATGGAGAATAAAGTCCTTTTATTTCCCTTTTGGGCAATTATATTTTAAACAAAGGGATGCCTTACATACTCAATCTGAAGTTTGGCTGATAAGACTGTGGAGTTTTACTGGCTTGATTTTCTGCCATTCAGAGCCGGATAGACTGTGTGCAGGAGATACAGTGTGTGGAAGGAGAACGATATGAGACATGGGAGCCAGATGGGTGGGGGCGGGAAGAGCATTTATAGCCACCTCTTGATAGCGGGCTGCATCACCCAGCACAGTAAATGGGCTTTTCTCCTGTGACAGCCTAAAATTATGGCTTCCATCACTGTTCACATTCAGCTGTCAGTTTCAGACTTATTAATGTATTGCTCTGTTCAGATTGCCTTATCTGAAGTAAAAGCAGCCCTCTGCTCGCTGTCCTCCTCACACCATCACTCTGCTCGCTGTCCTCCTCACACCGTCACTCTGCTCGCTGTCCTTCCCACACCGTCACTCTGCTCGCTGTCCTCCCCACACCGTCACTCTGCTCGCTGTCCTCACATCGTCACTCTGGCAGTCAGATCAGCCCTTTTGACACTATACAGGCAGGCTTTGTTCCTCCACATATCCGCCTGTGGTGATTTACTTGCCTCTGGCTGTGGCCTGTGGAGGAAGCTGCTTGGTTTGATGGAGGTGTTTTACCCCCCAGAGCTCACTGGATCACTCTGGGAGGGGGGCTTGTGATTAAGCCCCACATCCTTTCTAAATAACACAACACCGTATGTCTGTCAGAGTTTTGGAGAGTGTGTCCTCTAGAGATTTAACAGGCCCTGTAAAATGCTCTCTAACCTTAATGGTCTGCCAATGTGCTCTCAGATTTGGGGGTCACATGTCTGTTTCAAGCACCATCAATATATTAAAGGAAGGGGAGTGCAAAGTCCTCTAGATTTTCTCATCTTGCAATAAGGAGGATGGGCATATGAGCGGGTGTGTGTGTGTGTGTGGGGGGGGGGGGTAATCTACAGTTTAGGAAAATTTACGTGCATGTATCTCTGCTTCTGCTTCTGAGGATTTGCAGCTCAAAGTTCCACTGATTTTTCCTGTCTTTTTTCCCATAGTTAAGTCTTTGAATCATTAGATGATTAGTTTATTTTCCAAAAAAGCCTCAGCAGTCTTGGACAGCAACTGAAATGAAAGGATGAAAACTGCAACACCAGCCCTGATCTAAACAGTGGCTTAACATAGTGGTGTCTTTGTGGTACTTAAGTCATTCATGTAAAGCTTCTGATTATGTAAGTGGAAGGGGAATGTGAGCCGCTTTGTATAAAAATGTCATGTCTGGAATTAAATGGCAGGTAGGTGCTGAAGACACTGTCTCTGGTGACATGGGAAAACTCCATGTATGAATAATGTATTACACACTTAGTGCCCTGCTTTTAGGAAACAGCGTGAAACTGAAGCCTGTAGCAGTGGTGTGCGGGATAGTGCCCATCTGACAAGTCTGTCTGGTTGAAGGTCTCGGAGCACAGGGCGTCCACGGTGACGGAGGAAGAGGTGGAGGAAGGGCAGCCGGAAGGCGGGGAGGATGATCTGAGCCCAGAGGAGAGGCGTGTCTTGGAGAGAAAGATGAAGAAACTGCGCAATAAGGAGGAGAAGAAGAGGCTGCAAGCAGAGGGGAAGACGGTGAAGAAGCATGAGATGGAGAAGGCCTCAGCCTCCCAGCTGGCCCTGGAGTATCTCACATGGTAAGAGATGAACTCTTCCTGTACAACTGGGAGATTAGATGGGAGATTGTCATCACGGGGCATTGTCACAAAGGGGATTGTTATGATGGGAGATTATCATGATGGGTGATTGTAACAATGGGAGATGAAGGATTGTCACGATGGGAGATTATCGTGATGGGGGATTGTAACGATGGGAGATTATCACGATGGGGAATTGTCATAATGGGAGATTATCTCAATAAGGGATTATCACGATGGGATATTATCAAGATGGAGGATTGTTACGATGGGAAAATATCATGATGGGGGATTGTCATGATGGGAGATTATCAAGATGGAGGATTGTTACGATGGGAGATTATCATGATGGGGGATTGTTACGATGGGAGATTATCATGATGGGGGATTGTCATGATGGAAGATTATCCCGATGGGGGGATTGTCACATTGGGGGACTGTCACAATGGGGAATGATTGTCACGATGGAAGAATATCCCAATGGCAGATAATCCCAGTGATAATCCCACTGATTTTCATGCTGCCCACATGCTAATTACTGTAATTATGTCAAGCATTCCTGAAGACAAAGCCCTCACACCCATCGCCTGGAGCTTTGCCAGAATGCCTTGCTCTGTGGCTTTTCATCTTGAAGGAATTCATAAACAAGTTTGTCCCCCCTTTGTTATGCCTAACCTCAGGATTCATAACAGCTCTGTTTTTGATATGCAGTCAGACAGAAATGAAAGGACATATTTTTCTTATTTGCTTGGCACGGGACATCCTGCCATTGTGAGTGCCCTGGCTGGGGACATTTTACTGGGTTAGGTAATAACAGAATGGCATAAATAATAGGCTGGGTATTGCATTACCATCAGACCATCGTAAGTAATATGGATGATGCCATGTGACCTGCTTTCTCTCAGCCCTGCTGCGTGTTCCTGCTTCTACAAAAAAAGTCGGTCCAGCATGTCTGAAAACAAAAGAGGAGCATTTTGTATAGTATTTGTAGATGTGGTAAAAATACACACACATATATTGGTCTTGTCCATCACTTTGACCAAAAAATGCTCTTCAGGCAATTTCTGCTCCAGACAGGACATTCTGTTTTCAGCACTGGAAAAACAGAAGAGTGGCGTCTGGTTTGCGTACGACTTGCCTCGGGCTGCCAATCCCTGTCCATCCTGTGGGGTAACAGGCATAAAACAGGATGTTCGCTTTAGGAAGTGCTCAGAGTATGAGGGATGGGCAGCATTGCATATTAAGTCCACCCTCACTGGAAAATACAACACACACATACACACACGCACACACAGAGGAGGTAAAATGCTAAAAGCTGCTCTGTCCCCAGACAGCCAAACATAACCTTCCAAACCTTTAGCAAAACACATACATCTCAGTTAAATTTCTTAGATAGGGAACTTTCAAATGTATACAAAATCAGTATCTGGCAGGAATACCACTTTAAATACTTGAGTATTGAATCCCAAAGGTTCAAATCCTCAGTGCTAAGTGACTCAGCAAGTGCTTTAAATCAAGTCTATCAAGTATCTAGTATATTGAACTTCATCAGCCATTTACAAGATGCACAAACTATATGTATATATGTATGAGTGGGAGAGAATCCAGCTGAAAAAAACACTTTACAGTTTATTCCAAAGCCTCTTAACAGAGCTTGAGCTTTTCTGCAATGGAGACCAAATTCATCAGCAGGCTGGGTGGACGCTTCCAGAAAAAGACACTGAGCATCATTGCAGCATGGGAAGCATCTTCAAGAATTTGTGAGACCCAGGAAACTGTTTGACATGTAGGGGTGCAGGGCTGAGCGTGGGGGTGTACGTGTTCCCATACCACAGGTCTGTTTTTTGCCTCCCTTTACGGTAGAGCTGGGGTGTTGGGGGGCGAGGTTTGCTGATGTTACCAATTAGCCGTCATCTGGATCCAGTTGTTCCGCGCGGCTGGGTTTCGTCCTGTTCTGGTGTTTGCCAAACAAACATCGCTCTGATTAGAAGCAGAACACCTTGTCCCTGTCCGCCCATGACACTCCTCCAAAAAGAAAAAAATACTACTAATACTCTTGCAGTCAGCTGCGTTAACTTTTGTTTGTTATAGTGTGGTTATGCTGGAACTGGCCTGTGTTAAGGCATGCTAGGCTAACCTTGAATTTATTTTTAAAATATACTGAATGAAACAGGAAAGCATGGCGGACTAAGTACAGCACTAAACCTCAAGGTTGGATCTGCTTACTTTTGGGTCCAGATTTGGTCTAGATTTTGATTATTCACAGGAGTAAGGAACTACTATAGAGTTACTGGAAATAAAGTGTGCACGCTAGAAGTGGATTTTGGGACTTTTGTTTTTTTGCATGTATGTTCCGAAGATATTGTACATGGCACCTGATGTGCTGAGGAACATCTGTAGCTTTTCTGAAAAACGGGGTTAGTGTTTATGTTTGGTCAAAGTGGCAGAAGGCAGTGGCTCGTCAGGGAGAGCAGGGTGTGTGTTTAGCCTAATGAGCCATGAGGGAGAGGAGCTGAACCGGCGGGATGAGCAGTCAAAGTCATTAAGCTGTGCTGAAAGGAGGCGGCCCCTGCAGACCACGGCCGGGGGGGGGGGGGTCATTTCACACGGAAAAAGGTATCCAGATCAGCGTTACTGCTTCTTGCCCAATGTGCTGTTTGTGATTTTCTTCCTGTGGTAAAAGAAAATAATGTGTGCAACAAGATTCGGTTGCTAGGAAACTTGCCTATAAGTGTGGTAAGACCCGAATGAATCATAAAGACATTTATTGTAAGGGTTGTCAGCAGTTTATCTAATTTATAAGGTTTATAAGGTGTAAATCTAGATATGTCTCCTGCACTGCCTGAAGCTGGTGACTGGGGGGGGGGGTACTGGGGTTTTGGCAAGCTCCCCTGGTGTCCTGATGGCAAGGTGCACCCCCAGCTATCTATCAGAGCGATGACGTCAGCAAAAGTATGGGGCCAAAGTGTAATGATGTATGCGGATCTGGTTGGAGGGAGCAGGGTGACTTCGCTTTATTAGAAATGGGATCTCGAGGTAAATATTCTTCATGCCCCCTACATGTGTCCCTCTCTCCCGTCTCACCCATGGCAACCGTACACGCATAAACGATAAACAGCAAAAGAGGCGATTGTGGAATGGGCCCCTTCGCTGGGAGCCTGGCTCGTCCCACACCATATGGATGAGGCAGTAAGCTGTAGTAACACTTTAACATCCAGCAGCTGAATTTTTCCACTCACGGCCAAGCATGGGATGTGGCTCAGTGTAGCGAGAATTAGGGCTTGAAAGAATCATTGACTTAAAAATGGCCCGTATGATCCTCCACGCCGCCTCTGACCACGCTACCTTCATACAGAGCTCCTGACTCCTCCAATGGGAACACTGCTTACATGCTGACCACACTGCCTTCATACAGAGCTCCTGACTCCTCCAATGGGAACACTGCTTACATGCTGACCACACTGCCTTCAGACAGAGCTCCTGACTCCTCCAATGGGAACACTGCTTACATGCTGACCACACTGCCTTCATACAGAGCTCCTGACTCCTCCAATGGGAACACTGCTTACATGCTGACCACACTGCCTTCATACAGAGCTCCTGACTCCTCCAATGGGAACACTGCTTACATGCTGACCACACTGCCTTCATACAGAGCTCCTGACTCCTCCAATGGGAACACTGCTTACATGCGTTCCCACAGTCGTTCGTTGATGGCTCTATAACGAAGGAGAACATGCTCTGTGTTTGTGCCCTTTAATTAAGCTGCGTCAATTTAATTCTTACGATTCTATTCCGTGTCTTAATAATAGGCTGTGATATTCTACTTGAAGTGTCAAGCTGAAATGGAGTATGGATGTCAGGTATTCTGGTTCTTCATCCAAACAGGAATATTTTTACTCTTATCACACTAATAACTGGATGAATCCTGTGAATTACTTGTTTTTAAGATGTAAAATACATACGGGTCAACAATTAATTCATTAAGTTTCATGACGTAATTGCAGTTGGTCCCTAACCGCATTGTTGTGTTTGGCATGATTTAAATAATGCTATACCTTCAGTCTACAGGGTAGCGAGGGTTAATTAGTCAGGAGCCCAGCATGAGGACCTGGAATCGGGCCCTAAAAGGTCAAGGCATGTCACAAGACTTACGTGACATTTTGTGGCATCAGTCATTGCGGAGCTAGGTATACAGCTGCTTTGGTATACAGAGGCATTATTCCGTAGAATGTATGTATGCCCCTCCCTTGGCTTGCACTCCATCTCCCCCTCTTCATTATGGTGCCATTTTTAAACACAAGTAAACACATTTTCTGCATTGCTTAACAGGGCCCCATTAGCGTTATCCGAGTTCCCGTAGAGGAGCACACGCCCTCTGGGGAGGGTGGGGGTGGCTGCGTCAGGCCAGAGTCGGGTGACTAAAACAACACGGCGGCTTTCTGAATGCGCAGGGCCAGCCGCATGTTGGGCACCGTGTTTTTTGGTGTTGCTGTTCTTTTCAAATGGCGCCCTATTATATTGCCATTGACTGACACTTACAGAGCTTATTAAGCTTGTGGGAGTTGTACTCACACAAAAATGTTCTGAGGGCAGAAGGAAAATGATTGGGTCAGAGAGACAACCAGTCAGATTGTAGAGGAGATGAGTCCAAGCAACTAGAGGAGGAAGGGCCTACACATCTGATTGGTTGGTCCTGCCTCCTCTAGTTGCTTTAACCCACCTCCTCTACAATCTGATTGGTAATCTCTCTGAACCAATCATTTTTCCTTCTGCTGTCAGAACCTTTTTGTGTAAGTAAAACGCCAATGAGCGTTTATTAACTTCCTTCGTATTTGTAGCTGATGAGCATTCTTTTGCTTGGTTTCTGATTTCTGCTAGTCTGTCCTCTTATCCATGTTTTTGTTATAATGCTTGCTGGGGCTGCATCGCCTGAAATATTTGCTTCAGGTTTTACATGCTGAAGCCATGGTAAATTGGTCCTCTGAGATCCAGGAAGCATGTAAAGAAAAACAGAATAGCAGAACTGGCCAACCCCCCCAATGTAATTTAATTAACTATGAGCCCAAAATGTTACTCCTGCTGTTTAGGAAGTTTGGTGACCGTTGACTGACCCGGGGCATGGCAACCCTAATGTCAAGTGACGTGATCATTCCTTCATCACGGGCCATCGATGATCTGTGGTGTGTGACTCAGTCGCTGTCCTGAACAGAAAAGCAGGAGACACCTCTGCCTGGTATCCTGGGATCTGGCTTCACTCTATATACATTGTCATAGTGACCAATGATGTTTACCATCACAGCAGCCAAGTTCAAATCAATACTCACTAAGCGTATTTCCTTCATATAAAAAAAAAAAACACGTCAGGAACATTGTAAGTCTGAAGTGGGGCCATTTGAGGTAAAAGTTCTGGGTTCAGAGAAGTTGGGGCCTTTCGGGGTATGAATATGTGAATATATGATGTATAAAATTGTGCGTGTGAGTATGTGTGCACACGCATGTGGGTCGGTTGTCATGAACATATAAAAACACTGCACTGATATGCGTGCATGTCAGCTTAACTGACGATAAAATCATGGTTTCCTTCTACAAAACGCTGGGTGGAGAAACATGTTGAGGTCTGGCCTCATTGCGGTGATGGTTTTCTGAGGCTCCCTACCACCCTTGTAGAATCGTGTCATCTAGTCAGGCTCCCTGTTAATGTATCAAAGTCAGATGAGCCTGGCTTTAAAGCACATGAAGAGGTCGACCTACAGAACGCCGCAGCTTGGGCTCAGTTCAAAGCCTCTTGGATGGTTTTATCCCAACATGCACAGCTAGATAAACTCCGGCCATCTACCAGCCGCTTATCCTGCTACCCGGGGTCTTCAGGTAAAGAAAAACCTTTGATTGGGATAAAAGCACTGCAGCTTACCTTGATTGATGCAGTGTCCCTAAATTGCAGTTAATAATAATCGGCTTAATCAATCCATTGAAGATCAATCAGATTTCATGAACAGCAAAACACGTGGGCTGTCCAACAGAGCCCCCCAGATGTGCTCCACATGTGATTGCTCACGTGACTCCTCTTTACTGCGCCTATTGTTGGGGTGGTTCCAAAAATGGCTTCTTTCAGGCATGGTGGGGGTGGGGGGGGTGGGGCGTTAGGGCGCATCTGTTATCAGGCATTTCACAAGCGGCATATTAAAAACAGACCTGTGGATGATTTCATTTTCATACCATCCCCGTGTGCTTCACTGCCTTATTACTATGATACTGTGATTCATAGTTGGGCTTTGGATAAAACCTGTTAGTGTAAACCTAGCTGTATAAAAGGGTTAGCAGATGGATGGAGGGATGGAGCAGTGATTCCAAACTTATCTGTTTATCAGTTACGTCTGTGTGTGGTGTGTTATTCTGCAGGTTAGCCCTTTGGGCCCGTGCTAAGAAGGTTGTTCCTTCAAATCCTGGATTTCTTTGCTGATGGTTGTCTCACAGTTAACTAGTTATGGATACAGGTATGGATCTTAATCTAAAATCCAATGTGATGGTTAAGTCAATATTATTTTTCCACAGATGCTTCCTTTATAGTTTCTGTAACTTTTCACTAATATTCATGTGAAGAAAGGGGACAGTGCTTAGCTCAGGCACTTAGCGTCCACTAGGCAGTTTGGCATGTGCCTATGTCCAGGAGGTTGTGAGTTCAACTCCTGTGGCTGGCAGAGTGATGTTTTGAGCAAGGCCCTTATTCCCAGTTGCTCCAGGGGTCCTGGGTGGCTCTCCATATGTCACTGGACACAAAAGCATTTGTTGAATAAATGTAAATGCAGATGATGTAAATCACTTCTCAGTTTGCTTGCATGCAGTGTGTAAATCCCAGTACTGTGAAGATACTGCCTCTGCATTGTATGCAAGCAGATCCCTGGTGCTATTGTCCCCTCTCTTAGTTATGAGATAGCCGGTGTGCTCCTGGTTCAAGGCCTCCTTCTAAGGCAGCGCAGACTATGCAGTGAATGTCTGAGCAGCTGCATAGCTTTGCGTGTGAATCTCCGCTGCCGGAGGCCGGGGCTGTGCATA
>JAODJW010000094.1:21608204-21624783 GCA_026777045.1 Hyperopisus bebe
CTGGCAGTGCTCATCCTGTTCCTCCTTGCACAAAAGGAGCAGATACTGGTCCTGCTTATGGGTTAAGGACCTTCTACAGCCCTGTCCAGCTCTCCTAGAGTAACTGCCTGTCTCCCGGAATCTCCTCCATGCCCTTGAGACTGTGCTGGGAGACACAGCAAACCTTCTGGCAATGGCAAATATTGATGCACTATTCTGGAGGAGTTGGACTACCTGTGCAACCTCTGTAGGTCCAGGTATTGCCTCATGCTACCAGTAGTGACACTGACCGTAGCCAAATGCAAAACTAATGAAAAAACAAGATGAGGAAGGAAAAATGTCAGTTTCCTCCACCTGTTAAACCATTCCCATTTTGGGGGTCGCCTCATTGTTGCCCCTCTGGTCCACCTGATGTTAATTTCATTAATACCAAAGCAGCTGAAACTGATTAACAACCCCCTCTGCTACTTAACTGACCAAGACTGGCATGCATAAAACTTCTGAGTAAAATTTCACTCTTAAATGCGTCACAATTCTAAGAGTGACGTGATCTTGCTCCTATTCCCAGACTTAAGAATAAGTGGCATGCATAAACATTCTTAAGTGTTAAGAGTAGGTCTCAGCTCCTAAATTATTTAAGAGAGCTGGAGAGGAGTCCTAAGCCAGTTAGGAGTTGAATGATGGCAGCTGCATTACGTGCACGAAGCTGGAGACTGCGCACTTTCCGTCAAAGAAAGGATGTACTGCAGACGTACAACAATAATGAATCGATAAAAAGGTACAGGCTCGATCATGAGGGCATTCTTTTTGTCACCAACCTAATTAGGAACTGGATACAATCTCCTATGTCACCTAAAAATGCACTTAGAGTTGAACTGAAAGTGATAATGATGCTACGTTTTTGACAACTGGAAAAATGTAATGATGATGATGATAATAATAATCTATTATAGCGAGGGTCATAAGAGCAATATAAGTAATGACACAAACCTGTAGCTTGCATGCTTGCTTTATAAACTGTGATTTCCTTTCGCAAGGTCAATAAAACATCATACCACCTTTTTTCACGTTCCTCTGCTGAACGCCTTGTCCGAGGTGACGCAGCATTTACGGAGCTTGCAATAGCCTCCTAAGGTTTTTTTGTCCGTGCTTGTAACAGCTGGGCCAAACTTTCCTCGCACTACCTCCTTCCATTTAAGCACCAACCGTGCCAAAAGAACCATTTTGTTTGTCATCCAGTTTGGTTTTCTTTTAGAATCTAATGTCTTGCTATGAGTTTTGCGTTTGACCCATAATTTATACAAGATGTGCATCTATTAGTGGAAATTGATTGGTGATGTACTAGGTAGATTTTTGTACAACCAATTAAAGGTATGATCACAGAAAGGTATGTTGTATGAAGCTCTACATTAACGGTTTAATGTCACTGATATATTCACCGTACAGCTCCGCTATTGTTTGAACTCAGTATTTGGGGCGGGATTTTACTTGTAGTCCTCATTTCACGACATTTAAATGCTGGCTCCGTCGGCACTTAGGAATTGGGCTTAGACTTTGCTGAAAGTTACTTTTAGCAGCTTTATACAATGCTCTTAGGTCCTACTTTTTACAAAGTTTTTTTTTTTTACTCTTAAGTCCAAGTGTACGACCATTCTTAAAACCATTCTTAGGAAGTTTTATGCATACCGGCCCAGATCGCAGAAGTTTAACTGACTCGATGCTATATAAAGTGTTCCTTTAATTTTTTTGAGCAGTGTACTTTGCTTTCCAGCCAATAAAAGCACTCTTCCTGAATGCGCTGAGCAAAAACATGGACTTGGCTGGAAAACACTGGTGTAGCAGATTATCACACCTTGCATATGCGTGAGAGTATGCGTGCTTTGTCCCCTGGGATGGACTGGCATCCCCTCCAGGGCAAAGCCCAGCCTTGGGCACACCTACAAGCCTGACCAATGAAGGTCATGGTGAATCTGGAGCTTGGAAGGCAGAGGATGCAAGTCCATCGCAGCGCATGCACTCACAAACATCATGACAAATTATTCATAAACACAGCACACAGGCCTGCAGGCGTGAGGCCACAATGCCACCCTGAAGCATACGGCAATAACAAAAAAACTATTTACACTTTGCTTTTACAGCGTCTAGAAAAAGAATCATAAATTACTAATTTGATACAACATGATACAACACTGTCTGATTCACTGATATTTCCAACGGTCCTCACCTATTACAAAAAGCAACACATATTTACAGGAAAAAAACCCAGATGGGCATAAAATAAAGGGAGCTAGAGACATTTCAGAGTAACTAAGTTACTTAAGTCAGTGGTATTTGATTTGGTAATAAAGGTTGGCTTGGGGCCTGGGAAGTACTGGCCTTGTTAGGACAGAAGATAAATCCTGGAGAATAATCCGGAAAGGCCATGCACAGGTAATTCTTCAGAAAGGTCGAGCTGCTAAGACATGGATCACTAACACTTTGAAAAAATCCATTCCCAGTTCCCTCCAGCCCCCAGCAGGCATCTGAGGACAAATGCACAGGATTTCCAGGCTGCAACGCCATGATATGGACGATAGATATCGTCACAGCAGACCAGGGAGCACTCCAGGGTCACCACGAAGGTGTCCATCCTGAGAAAGCACAGCTGGGGTCGTACCACCGGCTGCCTGAGACTTTCCTCCTGGGTTGGGTGAAATTAACAGTATTACAATGGTAAATGAGTTTTTCCAGAGATTACTCCGCGTGTCTGCGGTGTGATGCCACTTACTCACCTGGCTGTTTATTACTGGAAATATTGTGATGAGTCAGAAGGGCCTGAAGTCTCTTGACCTCCTCACTCAATTTCTGAACTTCCTGTAGACCAACAAAACAGCCAAGCTATGGAAAGCATCTACTTTCACATTCAACGGAAACATCCAGAATAACTTACAACGTTTCTGAAATGCTGTGAATACTCTGAAATGCAGTTACCTCACTGCACTTCTCCAAGGACTCAAAGTTTTTGGGGTTTTTCTGGACATTTGGGGTCTCCTTCACCTTTTGGCTTTTCAGGTATCCCGCCTCCTCAAAGATGTCTTTCAGAAGTTTATTGTATCCCTTTAAATACGAACCAAAACCCGTGACACCAGAACCATTCAGAACAACACAGCTACATCAGAGCCTAAGCTGTCCGGTCTCTCACCTGCTCCGTGACGAACTCTTCGTACAGAGCCTGCTCTGCCTCATCCCAATCCTTCTGCAGTTTGTCACTAAGCACGGGATAAACTGCAGACACACGGAAAAGCTTTGTGCCAAGCAGGATGGGACACTTGTTGACTTGTTCTTGATGATATTGGGTACTGTCCCACTATCATTCTACAAAGCTATTGGCATAATACTATCAAGATTTTAATATTTAGGATATTCTTTTGTATTTTTGCCATCCGTTAACACTTCATGTAACCCTGAACAATTCTGATGTAACTTAGAGGGTCAGTATCTTTGCTTACACAGCACTAATGTTACAAATGTTTAGCAGCCTTTAATTTTCTTAAATATGTACTGAGCAGTTGGCATACCCAGAAGCGAGTGCGGGTGACACACCAATGGCGTCTCGAAGGTCAAAGAGTACATGCAGGTGCTGGGCTCTGAGACCTGCGCCAGCTTGCTGCTGCCCCCACAGACCAGGAGGACCTGAAAATCACACAGCACGTGGACAAACCAAAGATGTGGTTTTTATTCACCACACAGCTCAGTAATGCAGGCTGCCCCCACCTAAGTTTTCGCTCTTGATCTCGACTGAATAACTCGCCGACCAAACCCCCAATATGGCTGTACCTTCGTCTGCCTGTTTTTATTTCCACACGAGTCTCCTTCTCTCATCCACATGGCTGTGAAGGTGTTATTTGCAATCTCCCACTCCTGCCATATCCTGGAGGGACAAAGCAGGGTGAGGGTGGTGTTTCCATGGGCAAACATGAGGGACTGGCTGTGTGGTGGTGCCAGAAGGCAGCACTGAACTCTCACCCGAGTATCCCGCTGTAAGCATTCCACCGAAACGTCTGCTCGTGCTGAGTCACGTTGTGGAACGGACAGAACTCATATTTATACCTGTAACAGTAACCAAAAAAAATATAACAGAAAATTTGTGATAAATCTCCGGAAACTTTCCATGGGAAGTTAAACTAGGGAATTCTGGAAATATTGAACTCCGTATGTGCTCTGATATACGGCAAAGAAAGCAAACTGTATGGATAATACAGCAAAGAATAAGACTTGAAGCATCTGCCTCATGACGCACTGCTTATTTTGGGGTGTCTTTACGCATAATTACTCACAAGCACTTAGTTACGCAATAATATCACTATTAGGGTAATTCCATGTCAAATCATCACACACTTGGACCTCATCAACATAGATTTTAATGAAACATGGCATGCTGATTTGGTCATATGAGTAACCCATGAAACCGAAACTGCACATGTCTAGGATTAGTATTAAGGTAGATTTAAGCTAACAAAATTTGAACTTACTGGGAGGGGGGGGGGCTATATCTCCCTTAATATAAGTTGTACAGAAATGGTTCTCATATCATTTTAAAGCCTGTTTCCAGCTCTGTATTTTGGCTTACACTAGGCTGATCCCAAAATGAAAAATTCCATGAGTGATTATAACATTACAAACTAAACAGCGAAGTAACATATTTTAAAATTGGTTGATTTTTTTTACTAAAGCTTGCAGTGCCACTTTACAATAAGGCTACCCATATAAATTAATGGTTTATAATAAAAATAAAACAAAATAGAACTGATGGTAAAATCAGAATAGTTTTAGTTTCCCTTCAATTCACATTTGACATTTAAGTTCCCTGTTATAGGCTAACTTGCAATTGTGCAAATTTCCAGTTTATTCACATTAATTCCCATGAAAAGTTTCCAGCTTCAAAAATTCCCAGAATTTTGCGACCCCAAGTGTCTCCGTGCGCAGCAGCTGCCGAACACTTCCAGGACTGAGCGTGTGAGTTCCACCTCTGCTCTGCCTGTGTGTCTATGGGAAATCCTATCCAGCGTGTACCTTATGCTGCCTGGGACAGACTCCACCTCCCCCCTTATCCACAACCAGACTAAGTGGTTGGGGGCATGTAGCCATAGCTCACCTACTTCTTCATCAAATATTCTGAAAACTACAGTTGAACCAGTTAATCAAGCAAATGGTTAGAAAGCTACAGATGTAAAGGTGGGTAGCATTTTGACTGGTTACAGGCCAGGCAGTAGTCCCACGCTCACCTTACCCGTCCTCACATACATGGCATGGTACTTACGTGGATTCTGTGTAACTGAAACACTTCCCAGCCAGGACGTGAAGATGAGGAGGTCCTGTAGCAGATGAGCAGAACATAAAAATACAGACACTTAATAATCTCACTTACCACCCATGAAAATAAACTCCCAATATTAAAACACCAAACAAATGTTTTGCATTAGAATGTCATCCTTCAGCAAGAAAATGTAAGTAAAAAAATGTTTGCAGATGACTTTAGAAATCACTTAAAAAGCACCAGCTGACATAAAGGACCGTCACAGTACAAACGGGTTTCTTATTCACTTTTACCTGAAAATGGTGATGGAGACACTTTGGGCTGAAGCCTGTTGCTTTGGGCTAAAAGAGGATTGTTGAGTCTGAAAGAATATGGCACTGTCAAACCGCTCAGTTATAAGTGTAAAACATAAAATACAGTACACTATAAAATAAACGTAGGCTACATAGGCAACACTGTTTTTTACGTACCCAAATGTATTTGGTTCTTCCACAATCTTCATCTTCCCAGCAGATGATAATGTTACTAGATACAAATGAAAGCAACGTTACACAGGCACACGAACCTGTTTTCATTGAATGTGAAATGCAAACACACACGATCACCAAGAAGTAAAGTACAAATTACATATACAGGACACCAAATTCGAGTATTTTCGTACCAGGCAGTCAAACACAGCACTTGTAATAAATTTGGAAACATTTCAACGTCATAGATAAAAAAGTACTTACGCTGTAGGCTAAGAAGCAGTAGATTCAACCGACATATACTGCATATTCTTGAAATAAGATGCATGCTTGTTGTCATATAAAACAGGGATGTATACAACACTACTAGCCAGCTAAACTGTGGCGTCCATAAGTAAATCAGATAGTGTGGGTAACGTGACCAATGACGTCAGCGAAAAATGTTATGTTTCGCGTTCTCTAACTCCAAAAAATAAACGGCGCTCATGCGGATATACCTGCATTGCGATCATAAATATAAGGTTCCTTCCTTACAAAATGCATGAATGAAAACCATAACAAATGTGGGGTGAAATATTCTTGCTGATAATTTTGAAGTTTGATCAAAGTGGCAGTTTCGGGTTTTACGATGAACGCGGGCGGCTACTGCAACCTACAAAATAAAGCCGCCGCCAGACATGGCTGCGGAAACGTGGTGGATTATCGGCGTGTTGGTCGATATTTCACAAAAGCAAAGTTGATTGTTATAGTGCAGTATGTTTTACGCACTTGACTAAAGTTAATTGTTATTTATGTAGGTTTAATTGGTTTTTATTTGAGCTAAGAACGTAAACAGCTGTGTTATGTACCGAGAGAAGCTGTTTCTGTAACGTATTATTCGCGTCGGTTATGTTGACAGTTCATTGGAAAAGCCGGAACTTATTAGTTAATGATCTGGAGCAGGATTAAAACAATAAGTGACCTGCGATGGGGCGGAAGAAGCAACAACAAGGAAAAGCCGAGCGATCGGCAACTCGTGGGAAAGACACCCGTCACAGGATGAAGGGGAAATCGCTGGAGAGCTTCACTGAAGAAATGCACGCTGCCCTGCAAGGTGAACTGCACTGCATGCATTTAACAGCTCAATAGCTATGCACAGTGCTTAAATATGTTATAATATAGTTGCATCCATACCAGCACGTTTCTATACTTTGTATAATTTGAGTGCAAAACAGTTACCTAACTAATTTTGTGGAGAGATTCAGTACAGTGACAGAAAGTTCTGAAAGAGATGGCTGTGTTTTTTTCGTCATGTGTTGCTTGCAGCGAATGTAGAGGCAGAAGGTGATGAAGCAGCCCTGGTGAAGTTACCCTGCCCCTTGGCCATGTGGGACCTGGGCCACTGTGACCCCAATAGATGCACGGGCAGAAAGCTAGTGCGCAAGGGCCTAGTGCGCAATCTGAGGCTCAACCAGAGGTTTAACGGTCTCATCCTCAGCCCTATGGGAACTAAATATGTCTCTCCACTGGACAAGTGAGTGACAAGACCATCAACCCAGCCCCTCACTGTCACATCCCACTGCATTCGGGGGTGAATATCATCTTTCTACTTGCAGAGACATCGTGGCTAACAGTGGGGTGGCTGTCATCGATTGCTCCTGGGCCAAACTGGAGGAGACACCCTTCAGCAAAATGAGAGGGAGCCATCCTCGCTTGCTGCCATACCTGGTGGCAGCGAACCCTGTAAACTATGGCAAGCCATGCAAGCTCTCCTGCGTGGAGGCCTTTGCTGCCACCTTCTGCATTGTGGGTAAGGATGAAGTGCCAGAGATGGGTGGCATAGATAGATAGATAGATAAATAGAAGTTCCAACACATGCATGAGGAATTGGGAAAGTCATAGTTAACCTCGGTAGAGTATAGTGATGATTTGTGGATGTTGCAGGATTCCGAGACTTGGCTGTGATCCTGCTGCGGAAGTTTAAATGGGGGAAGGTGTTTCTGGACCTGAACTGCACCCTGCTGGAGAAGTACGCGGCCTGTCAGTCTGAGGAGGAGCTGCTGGCTGTGGAGAAGGACTTCCTCACCAGCAAACCGGAGGAGGAGGAGATAGGTAGAGCAGTGTGACATGCTGGCTGTACGCCTCAGATTGACAGAACATTCAAAGACATGACTAAAGTTCTGTGATATTTTTTGTCTCATCAGATCCGTTTGATGTTGACTCTGGGAGACAGTGTTCGAATCTCAACAGACCCAGATGGTGAGATGAGTGCATGTCTGACATTCTCTACAGAAACATTTCCTCAAGCAAGTGTGAAAGCATGAAAAAACACTGTTTGCAATTGGCTTGTGTTCAGGGGTGCTCAAGAAGGAGAAGAAAATGAAAGTGACAGCGAGGAAGAAGAAGAGGAAGAGAAAGAGGAAAAGGAGGACACCGAAGAGAGTGAGGATGAGGAAGGGGAGGATACTGAAGAGAGTGAGGAAGAGGACAGTGGCAAGAGGTGTGCCAGTGCATCTGCTCCCAGTGCAAATGACATTTGGAAGGGGGCAAAGAAAAGAATTCGGAACTAAGGGCTTCTACCCTGCATTTGTGCTTTGGATATTAATGAGACTTGAACCACAATGTAACCCAAGGTCATTTCTGCTAAGAGTTACCTGAGCCCCTGCTTGTACAAAATTTAAAGTTGTAACCAGTAACATGTACAGCTTCATTTAATAATTTAATAAAGTTTATTCTCCATTTGTAGTTTTAATAATGGAGTGTTTGTCTATATGTGATTTGAGTATTTGAGCAGAGGGAAGCAGAGCGATAACTGCTGATATCATCAGTATGCATTATAAATAGACCTCATTTTCAGGAGTGATTTAATTAATATCCTTGGCACATGTCCAGTAACAGGAAATTTATACAAATTGCTACAATATAAGACAGTCAGTCAATGACATGATAAACATCTGTGTGACTAAATGTAACGGAATCACTATGCTACAATTTCAAAACGACAAAAGCCTTCGGACAGCGCGTGTTAGACTTCAGCGGGTTACACTAGTGTCCAAAAATATGGAATCACTTCCAGTTTTTTAGAGAATGCAGAACTTTTTAAACTGCTGCTCCAGTTACTTATTTAATTGTCCAATGTATGACATTTGTAGCATTCTTTGATTGTTTATAAACATCACTGGCAATATTTGTGTAGTAATTTTTAAAGCATAATGCCAAAAATGCTAGGTGTTTCTACAATTTTGGCCACTAGTGTACATGTATGTTTAGAGATTTTCTTTTGTATAGAAGAGTATATGCTATTGAATTTATCTTTCTTCAGTTAATATAAGCCATAGACCACACGAATGATGCGACACGAAGAAGTCACTAGTTAGGAATGATCAACAACAAGAGGTAGGAAAACTCAGCATAAAACGGCTAGTTATCTCTGAGCACGTTTTAAAATAGGACTCATTTTATTTAAAAGCTGACGCTCTCCCTTGCTGCCCATTAACCTCTCCGTCTCCTTCAGTCTTCTCACAAACTCCCGCGCCTCTTTATCTCTCGTCCGTCTCTCCAGCATCTTTATGATGGGCTTCCCTGTATCAAGGAGGATAAAACATGGATTAGAAGTTACTCTAAAAAAGTCACTAAAAATCCCATTTAATTACAGATGCTCCTCACTTTACGACAGTTTGGCTTTAGATATTTAGACTTTACGACGGTGCGATAGTGGTGCACGTTCAGTAGTCCACATTGAATTTCTGGGCTAGCTATATGCCGTACGATACTTTCTACCGATCCCAGATGATGGCAGCATTCTCTGTAGCAATCGTGAGTATAAACCTATAAATCGAGTATAAATCTAATGCAGCGTTTAACAACATACTGTACTGTGTTTTTTTCTGTATTTAACCAAATATTGTATTAAATATTGTATAAACTTGTATTAATTTACTTTTCAGTTACTGATATTTAATCATAGAGCAATTATTTACTTATTCAGTGACAGTAATTATTTGCTTATCATTCATATTTGACTTACGATATTTTCCAGTTAAAATGGGTTCATCACAACGTAACCCCATCGTAAGTCAAGGAGCACCTTTACTCAAATTAACAATTGCCTATCTACTACAAACTTTTAAGCGAGGAAAAATTCATTTTATCATTGCTTATTCATATCTAGTAAATATTAACAGGAGCAAAGTGGTTTATCATTAGTGACCGATAAGAAAGCCTTACCACTGGATTTGGGCCGGGTCAGGTGGAGCACGACCGGCTGCATGGTTCTGGATGCACCAGGCTTGTCCAACCCATAAAAATCACTGAGTGGGACTGTGCTTTCCCCAGCGAAGTCATTGGCAGACAGCCAGTCATAGTCCATCACGGTGAAGACCACACATGCAGACCTGTGTCTGCACTGCTCAAGACTGACGTGACTGCAGGGAAAATAACATCAAACATGGGAGGAGGGAACAGTGGCTATCTGGCCAACTGGCCTATCAGCCGTCACCACGGCACCAAAGATTCAAGGGCAACACAATCAGTCACCACTCACAAGTAAAAGACCTCATCAAAAACCGGATGCAGAGTCTTGGGCTTCACTTGAGTGCGCCGACTTTTGTTTGTCGGGAACAGGTGCTGAGGACAAAGCTCCACAATGACGAAGGGGTCGCTCAGCCCTACAAGTGACCAGGGAGAGCGGAGCTGGTGAGGTTGGCGAGCACACAATCGCTATGGCTCTGCTGCACATACACACCCACCATTGGCGTCAAGAGCTATGAGATCAGAGGCGTGCAGAACCTCCACAGCCAGCCGTTCTTCTTGGGATTCATAATAACACTTCACACTGATTCGTCCATATTGACTGTGTCGCAGTGTCCTCTAAGAAGAGAGCAGCCAAAAATGCATTCAAATTCTTTCAACTTCAATCAACAGTACCGAGGTCAACATAGTGTCACATACTAAGACCCACATTACAAAGATAGCCCATAATCCTACTAGCTTCCACGAAGATGGCACCCCTAGTCAAAAAGCTCAGCCTACCTGCTGTGCAATTTTCTCCAAAAAATACTGCTCGATGAGCTCACTAGATGAGCACTTCATTAACCACAACTCCTTCTCCAGAGCCTGAAACAAAAGAGTGTAATTATGTAAATCACAATGCCCCAGACCAGTGTTTCTTAACCCAGTTCTCGTGGACCCCCAGTCAGTCCACGTTTTTGCTCTCTCACATTTCCTTGGGAGAGACCAAAAATGTGGACTGTCTGGGAGTCTGCAAGGGCTGGGTTGGGAAACACTGTCCCAGACATGATTGTTATGTGGTTAATAAAGGGGTTTACATATGCAGGTCTGAGGGCAAATACAGGCAGACCTGTTCTACAGGTACTTCCACAGCATGTTTATCTGAGGTCATCACTGGAAGCACAGCCAAGAAATACACTATTAGCCAACTACTCCTGAGCTGCTCTGGGAATGTCTGATGCCTGGTGCTGGTGCCCACCTTGTAGTCTTCATTCTTGAGGTCCTTAAGAGGAAGCCCCTCTCCCTCAGCATGGAAGAAATCCACCAAGGCCTTAAAGGAACACATGTGTGCTATATTATAGACCCATAAAAGCCTGTGCTTTCCATGGCCACATCAGTTCTTGCCCTGGAACATCATTATAGGTAGTTTGTAAAATAGAGAAGTCACAGTATAAAAAATATTTTTATAAAAATCTGTGACTGTAATCAAAAAACTAAAAATGGCAAAGGACGTATTTTGTTTGGTTACTTATGGATAAGGTTAGGGCTGGGTAGGGGGTAAGGGTTAAGATTATCATTGTTGAGATTAAGATGTTGCCCATAGAAATGAATGGACAGTCCCCACAAAGATATGAGTACCCATCTGTGTGTGTGTGTGTGTGTATCGAATGCAAAATCACTATCAAAATGGTTATTTGTTTTGAATTAATTCCTTCTTGAAAGGAATTCTAGATGTAATTATTATTTGATTATTCCACTTTATTAAGTGCATCTAGCTAATACTGGGTAGGACTCCATATTTCCACCAGAACTAAGGGTATACAAGTCCAGCCTACAGTACCTGCACACTGCTGCTGTATTCAAGTACTATTTTTGCATTTGCGGCCTTCTGGTTAATTTTAATGGGTCTGGCCATTCTACTCTGACCTTTCATGAAGCTGTTTTTGGCCACTCACAATGTTTTTGTTCATCACATAATTTTCTGTAAACTCTAGATATAATATTGTGCAATAATCCCAGGAAGTGGCTGTTTCTGAGATGCTGGAACCACCACATCTGGTAACGATAACCAGTATGGCACATTCACAATCGCTTAGATCACACACTGTAGCCATTCTAATCATTAGCTAAGCAGTAATGGAACTTGTTGCTCTTCTCTGGATGCTGAATATTTTCACATGCAGCCACATGATTTGCTGTTTGGGGGAGCAGGCTATTTGTGTTAACAACAAGGTGCACCTAATATACTAGCCAATTAGTGTAGAACTAACCTCCAAAGTGAAGTGAAACCTTCCATAAAACTCCAGTGAAACATCACTGTTGTCTGCCACGGTGTCAAATACCAATTTGAAGAGAAGCCACCACAGGCCATTCAGGACCCTGGAGTAGCAGAGGACCCATAATGCAATTGTGCCCATGGAAACACTGCCTGGTCCAATCAATAATGCTGTACTACAGGCATATGGAATATAAGGCTGAAACTGCAGAACACAATATTTGAAAATGGCAGCATCCAGCAATGTTACTTATTTTGTTTATTAATCAGATTATCAGTTTGGCAGGATTATTGTTTGAAAAAAACAATTCATGTCAAAATACAAAAGAAAAATCACCTCGCCAAATTCTTCTTGATAAGAGATGCACTGAGTATCACTAAAGCATCATCTAAATATTTCATTAATGGAGAGACTGCCTAGAGAGGAAAGAACATTCCAGAATCACATTAAATGTCTGTGGTTATCTATTGGCAGGAACAACTGTCAGTAAGAAAAAGGCCAAAACAAAGGGACCACAATCAAGAGACTCACCTCATCATTGTTGATAGTGTCTGGGGACAGATTAATGTGCTGGATGTATTTTTTCAAATCTAACAGCATCTGCACATAGCAGAACAGTTACTCCAATCACCCACTATACAGCTCATGTTCTTTATCATTTACCTCATTTTCTTTATCGTTGACACTTGTTCGATTAATAAATGTAAATATACATTCAGCAAAAAGGGTATTTACATTTCTTTTGACTTCTATTTCTAAAATTTCTTAAACCAGATACTTCACTGAAACTTCAACCTCTGAATTAACTAGTTAGAGCAATTCACAGGTAAGGATCTTAATCAGAAACCAACATGGTGGTAAAATCAATATTTTTATGCTGCACTCGCTTGTTTTATGATTTTTGTCTTGTTTCGCTTGTATCTTTGTCAGGAAGTGCTGTTTTTTCCTCCTGCCCACCTTATCAGTGAGGTGCACGATCATGCACTTGACCTCCCTCTGCAGGTCAGCATCAGTATTGCAGAACTGGTCACAGTGGGCCCTGCTGACCTGCTGCTGCTTGTCTGTTTGCTGGGCTCCTGCTGTGGCTTCCTGTCCCCCCTGCCAGCCCAGGACACAGGACATGTTCCCCAGGAACACGCGCACATGCTCAATGTTGTTCAGTGCGACGCACAGCTAGCGGAGACAATCATTAAAAAACATGTACTGGGTGACAGGAACCAACACAGAAACGCATCATAATTAGGACCCATTCCATACATGCTAAGAATCAGTCTCATATTAATAGTTCTTGGATTCGAGGACTAGAAACAAGAAATAAGGGAGGGGGTGGGTGGGTGTTATCCTTTTAGTATTAATGGGATGTCTGGAATGAAGCAATGTCTTAATTTTTCATTTTATAATTAATTATATCAGAACGAGCTGCAGATCTAGTACCTGTGGGGTGAGACGGTTGCCCTCTTCCTGAATACTGATCTCTATTTTTCTTTTGATCAGCTCACAGTAAAGCATGCTTACACTACATACATCCTGCAAAAAATGGAAATATTTAAGGTCACACCACTCTTCAAAGATTTTTGCAGTTTCTTTCATACTGATTTTCTTTCTGTTCTCATCATTGATGTTTTTACTGTTTTTGTCTGGTAATGTTGACCTGTGTCCAGGTTTCAAAGGTCATAGTTCATAGGTCCTGAACATTCAAGAAGTTTTCTCCTCTAAATCCACCCCCTTTTTAACCAGTTATGGGTAATAATTTAGAGTCAGTAACAGTCCCTCACATCCGCCAGGCGGACCCTGAAGATGAAGTCTCCTGACGAATCAGGCCAAGCCAGCTGCAGCCAGAGGTGCTGAACCTGGCTGAAGCAGAAGGTCACATGGTCTGCTGAGCCACTGTGCTTGGAGAGACTGCAGCCTGAATCAAACTGCCATGATCACAACCATGCAGGATTACACAAACACAGAATACAGAGATTACTTCCCCGCAGAATGGGCATATGGAAATAATGCACTGGAAGAAGAAAACATTTGCAAAAAAAAAAAAAAGAATGAAGAATAATTAATATATAGCATATGTTTGGAGCATTTCAGTGGGTACATCTGTGGTGTCACACCTCTAGGCCTGTGGGTTTACATTCCTCCTCCGGTTCTGTGTGTCTTGTTTGCCAGCTCTTCTAGTACTTATGAGGGTTTCCTCTGGGTTCTCCAGTTTCCACCCATAGTTCAAAGATATGGTGAAATGAAGTTTCAGATTTGCCTATAGCATGAGACTGTGTGTCCTGTGACGGACTGGCATCCTGTCTAAGGTCTGCCCCATGCCTTCAGATAACTGTTCAGAAATAAGCACTTATGGCTGGAAATTTACAGACATTGTGGCTGTCAATACCTGCTCCGCTTCCACAGCTTTGTGGATCCTCTCACAAGATTTCTCGTAAACTATTTGAAGCCACTTGTGAATAGTGGTCTTAAACAACTCTTGGAATCCCGTTAAAGCCAATGTCTTCAAGTCCCTGGAAAAAATCATTGTGCTTCTTTAAAATAAAATTATGAACTCTAAAGATATCACCTGGTGCCTTACTCATGCCTTTTACTTAAAGGTCTTAGTCAAAAGAATCCAGAGACCCACCAGTACTCACTTCAGGGCCAGAAATTCTCTGAAAGTGTGGAGTGTCTTCAAGGACATGTAGAGTTCAAAGAGTGTCTCCCACATGGGCTGGGTCATGTGACTGCTGTCCTTCTCCAAGGTCCCACACACCTTCTCCATCAAGACCTGCATGTCACTGGCCACCTGAGGAACCACAATAAAAACACCGATCAGTAAAGGTTAGTTGCAGCCTGCAGACATCTGATCTAATATTAGGACAAGACATTAAGATCAGTTTACTTTATATCAGTGTTTCCCGATCCAGTCCTTGGAAACCCAGGACCGGTCCTTATTTTTGCTCCCTCCAAACTTCCTGCCAGACAGTCCACATTTTTGCAAACGTGAACTGTCTGTGAATCCCTGAGGACTGGATTGGGAATATAACCATTGATATAACCATTTTTTATATTTCAACAAAAGCCCTTGTGGAGTTTAATGGTTATGTATTAAAAGATTAATCTTTAACTCAGGTCAACTGAACAATGAAACGACAGATTTGAAATTTTAGCAGTACCAGTTCTTCCAGCTGTTGATAAGAAATGCTGAAGAAATCCAATTTCAGCGAACTGCAAAAATTAGAAAAACAAAAACATTGCATATGAATATGAATCTCAATAAGATTCTTTTCTTTTATTATATTTTTCTGTGTGGAGACCTGCCAGGAAGGGCACACCTGCTGAACAGTCCATGGTAGACACTATGAGCTCTCTGCATATGGGCACACGCTGCATCCACCACCAGCACCAGGTTCCTCAGCTGTTCCTTCAGAGCCTGGAACCCCATGAAGAGCAATGCCATATCAGAAAGCACATTGGCAGGCCAGGACAAAGTAAAGAACAGATCATGCTAGTTCCCTGGTAGGAAATGTATCAATGGCAAGTGCTATGTGCCGATATAATTGAAACAGAAGGAAAAATACCCCTTGATGTGGTTTATATAGTGACATCATGCTTCTATACCACTCCACTATACTTTTCTATTAAAAAAAGAAGTAAAATTAGTTTTATGAAAGATGAAAGCAATGCAGAAATTAGCAATTACATTGGCACGACATTTGGTGGTACTGCATCTGGTGGTTGTCCTGTACCTTTATTACTGAAGCTATCTCTCTGTTCAACTCCTGGTGATGAGGGCAGACTTTCTTAAAGGCCTGCATGGTCAGAATATGTCCCAGTCCCCTAGGAGACACACGCAATGCAACAACAATAACATACCTGAGTAAAGTTGGCCCCCCATATGTTTCAGATTTCAACCAAACTGGTCTCAATTGTATGTGCCGCTTTCAAACAGGTTTTGTGTCGAATTCTGCACCCCTGCCATGAAATGCACCCCCTGTCGGGAGCGTGCACCACTCTTTTCTTCGATTCGAAGGGGGAAAAGACGTAGTTCCGTCAGTCTAATTATGCAACAGAAATATTAAATTTCGCTTGCACATTTAGAAGACCTTCATCACTGTTTCACTTCATGAAGGCTGCATTTAACCCATATTAAAGTGATAAACTGTGACATGTAGACGATGAGCCCCAAACGAGAACGTAGGTTATTTATTTGTCTCGTCATCAGTTTACTAGTTTGAGAACAAGGAAGTCCTTGGCTTTAATGATTCCATCTAAAAGCAAATTACACAATATTATTCCTTATACATACACTCACCTAAAGGATTATTAGGAACACCTGTTCAATTTCTCATTAATGCAATTATCTAATCAACCAA
>JAODJW010000094.1:21628537-21648471 GCA_026777045.1 Hyperopisus bebe
AAGGCTTCGGTTTAAGGTGACATTTGTTAGGCATGCAGATTATTTGTCCCTCTTTTAAACTGGAGCGAGCGTGGAGCCATTTGACTGGAGCGGGAGGAAATTTTAGTGGAGCGGTAAGCGGTGTTGAGCGGAGCGGCTTACTGTGAATTAGAGCAGAGGAGCGGGCTCAGCCAACAGCCTCGTGAGCGAGGAGCGGAAATTCTGACCTCTCCACTCCGCTCACATGCTCTCGTAAGTATCTATATTAACCCCTACCCAGCCCCTTACCATAGGTAACCAAAACAAAATGCAAGACTTTCGGCATTTTTACTTTTTTGATCACATTCACATATCTTTGTGGGGATGTAAAAAATGGTCCCCACAACGTCAAAATAACAGGGTTTTCATCACATTGTGGGGGCATTTCGTAATATACACCAATGTAATTTAAACCTAATCCACACACACACACACACACACACACACACACACACACTTTCTAATTTCCAGGTATCAATAATCTAAATATTAATGATGATATTCTATAAACCCACAAATACTGTAAAACTGAGTCTGAATAGGAAATGTATGACTGATATATCACTGCAGGCTTCTTGATTAGTGGGCCCCGTTACAGCTTTATTTTCCCATTTCGTGGCTTACATGATGGCCAGCTGGAGGGCTGACAGGTTGGTTTGTACGGCATGGTAGCACAGCACTGCCCCTGCTGGTTCACTCAGCTCACCGTTCCAGCTGTAGCCTTCTCTTTTCTGAGCAGGACGTTAAACAACGCACATTCATCATTTTACATCCCCTTTTCATCCTTAAGGCAAAGTGAAAACCTAATCTGAGTTTGTACCTGCAGATGCTCATACTGAAGAATTTGCCTCAGCAATTTTTCATAAAGGGTCACTTGTGAGTCTCTCTTACTTAAAGTTGTGTCCCTCTGATGAAACAAAACAATTTTTTGTAATTTTTTTTCTTACCATACAGAGCTACAGCCATAAGTTTGCCATGGGATGCCTTACTGTATGCTGCATTATGAAGGTATCTATAGTGCATTATATATGAGAGCTTCATGAAGCATTTATAATACATAATAAACATGGCTTATGGGTTATGCCTTTTTATAAATATTTATAACAATGTTTACAATGCTATATGAATGCATTATAATGTCCTATGAATGTGTTCATAGATTCTTATAGACATGGCATTCATAGAAAGTGTTACCGAGAATTTTCACTGGGTCATGATTTTCATTCTCTCCTATGTCTGACTACCTCACATACTTGGGTGCAAAAAAGCTTCAGTATCAGGTGACATTCCCCTTGCACTTTGGAGGCGCTGGATCGTGGCTGTAGTTTAAACCACCTGTCATATCCACCAAATGGAATCTCCTGATTGAAGGAACATGAGATGGCAGAGTAAAGTCATTGGACAACATTGTCCAGTTGGCAAAAAGGAACTAAGCTTCAGGTATAGGTTGACAGGGTTCAAAACAACTCACATTAATGGGAATGTTGATACAGCCAAGGAAGTCATCTACGTCTTCATCTGCCGATGATGCAGAGGTGCTATTATTTCGGACAGACTTGGCAATCTGCTTGAAATATCTGAAGTAGCAAACCAACACTGTATTAGCAATATTTTGATTTGATTAACCAAAGGATCTTACTCTTAGTGAATTGTATCTATTTGTGTATTCTGTTTTGATTTGTCACCCATAATATGTGGACCACACCCTCAAGAACTACATCTGCAACTTTTTTGTTTGGTTTGCATCTTTTGTCCCTGAACCTACATTTCTCTACATGGGAAATACCTGCCCATCCCTTTCAATCCACTGACTTCCTTAAGTTTCTTACAGGCTTCTGTTACAGAAACATCGTCATCATGATCCCTGGAGAACCACATAAGGAGACATTATGTTAATACAGAACTGTAGCACATTGCTTGGCTTTTGTTTCTGAATGGTCTCTCACCATAGGTCTAGATGGAGCAAATCACGTTGGACATCGTCAACCTCACTAGAAGAACAAAGAGATTGCTTAAGTCACCCAAAAAACTAGGCCACCTGCTTAACGATGTTCAACAGTGGGTCATTAGATCCTGTGCATCCTATATAGTGAAAGAAGCCAGCTGCTGTTGCTGCTATTAGAATATAAACAGCAGCAAATGGTAACAAAGCTATTGAATGAGTTCCCACTGGTATACTCTCAGCTAAAGAAATAACAAATAAAATAAAAGGGAGAGCTAAAAGAAATGAAAGAAAGCATGGTTCCGTTTTACTCACAAGACAAAGTGCTCGTTCCATACTGGGTGGAGTGTCTCATGTTTGACCTTTGTGACCTGGATGCACTTTTCTGAGAGCCTGTCCTTGACGCTGGGAAGCCTCTCCATTTTTTCCTTCTTCTTGTGGATGCTGAACCAACGTTCTTTCCGTCCCTCAAGTTCGTGACGGTTCCGACCCAGGAGAATTCCCAGCATACAGTAGGGGTCGCTGTACCCTATGAGCAATGGCAGTATTATATGGATCAAATATCCATATTTGATAGCAATACATAAAAGTTAACTAGCATGTGGCTCAGTGGGCTAAGCCTCTGTGTCTATAAACAGATGATTACAGGTTCAATCCCAGCCTTGGTGCATCTGTGGGTCCTTGGGCAAGGCCCTTAACTTCTAGCTTCCTGGGTACTACAACAGTTGGGAGGCATAAATAGACTTTCCCAGGGGTTAATAAAACCTATTATTAACTAATCAGGTTGATCATCTACTGCCTCTGGATCAGGACCACTCCCCCAGCTGCTATCTTTCAAGACTACTGTTCAAAAGCTCTGTGATGCTGGCCTTTAGGAAGAACTGCAAAGAAAAAGCCATATCTCAGAATGGTAATAAAAAGAATAGACTGAGATGGGAAATGAAAACAGACACTGGATAGAGAAATATTGGGGGGAAAAGTATTATAGATAGACAAATCCAAGTCTGAGGTGTTCGGATCACAAAGAATAAATTTTGTGAGATGCAGATCAAATGAAAAAACGCTCGAGGAGTGCTTGACAACATCTTTCAAGCATGGTGGAGGCAACGTGATGGTCTCGGGCTGCTTTGGTGATGGTAAAGTGGGAGATTTGTACAGGGAGAAAGGGATCTTAAAGAAGGAAGGCTATCACTCCATTTTGCAACGCCATACCCTGTGGACAGCACTTAATTGGAGCCAATTTCATCCTACATCAGGACAATGACCTAAACGCAGCCCCAAACTATGCAAGGACTATTTAGGGAAGAAGCAGTCAGCTGGTATTCTGTGTACAATGGAGTGGCCAGCATAGTCACTGGATGTCAAGTCCATCGAGCTGTTATGAATGAATGAATGAATGAATGCCTTTTAATGTCACTATACATGTATAGTGAGATTAAGAGCAACAACTTCAGTGCAAACATATACACACGACAAACAATACGCAATAACCAAGTGATGAATAAACAATAAACACATAGTGCAAAGGTTTGTAGTGCTATATACATTAGAAATAAATAACTGGATAGAGATTTAAATATATGAATACCAATGTGATATGTAATCATATTGAACAGTGTACGGTATTGCACAGTTCTCGATATCCTTTAGGTACCAGATATTGCACAGTTGGTACTGTCCAGTCAGTGCATGTGTGCGTTTAGGGTGGCTATGGCTTTTAGGAAGAAACTGTTCTTGAGTCTGTTTGTCCTTGCTGTGATGCACCTGTAGCGCCTCCCTGAGGGCAACAGGTCAAACAGATCAGAGCCAGGGTGGGAGATGTCCTTGACAATACTTTTTGCTTTGCTGAGGCAGCGGGTGGTGGGAATATCCATCAGGGAGGGGAGAGGGCAGCCGATGATCTTCTGTGCTGCCTTTACTACTCTCTGAAGCCTCTCCCTGTCTGCCATGGTGCAGCTGCCGTACTATACTGTGATACAGTACATCAGCAGGCTCTCGATGGACGGGCGCTAGAAGGTCAGTAGCAGGTTGGAGTCCAGGTTGTGCTTCCTGAGGACTCTCAGGAAGTGTAACCGTTGCTGAGCCTTCTTGGTAATTGCTGTGATGTTGTCTGTCCAGGAGATGTCAGCGGAGATAAGGATGCCGAGACACCGGAAGGTGTGGATCCTCTCTACACATTCGCCGTTGATGTAGACGGGGGCTAAGTCGGGGCTGTGCCTCCTGAAGTCGACTATGATCTCCTTTGTTTTCTTGGTGTTCAGAGCCAGATTATTCTTTGAACACCAGGCAGCCAACTTCAGGACCTCCTCTCTGTAAGCTGCCTCGTCTCCCTTTGAGATGAGTCCAATCACTGTGGTGTCGTCAGCAAACTTGACTATTAAGTTGTTACTGTGGGCCAGACTGCAGTCATGGGTGTAGAGACAGTACAGGAGGGGGCTCAGCACACAGCCCTGTGGGGATCCAGTGTTCAGTGTGCGAATGGAGGAGAGGTGGGGGGTGAGTCTCACAGTCTGGAGACGGTTGGTGAGAAAGTCCTTTATCCAGATACATGTGAGAGGGGGGAGGCCAAGAGTGACCAGTTTGGTGATGAGAATGTCAGGGATGATTGTATTAAACGCTGAGCTGTAATCCACAAAGAGCATCCGGACGTAGCTCTGCTGCCGCTCAGAGTGGAGTGCTATGGCGATGGCATCTTCTGTGGATCTATTAGCACGATATGCGAACTGGTAGGGATCGAAGTCTTTGGGGAGATAGTCCTTTATGTGCTGGAGAACCAGTCTGTCGAAGCACTTCATAATTACCGAAGTAAGGGCCACAGGGCGATAGTGGTTTAGGCTAGTGATGGGAGACTTCTTCGGCACCGGTATGATGGTGGCTGATTTTAGGCAGGACGGAATGGCTGCCTGGGCTAGGGAGAGGTTGAAGATTTTGGTGAAGATGAGGGTGAGCTGGTGGGCACACGCTCTGAGCACCCTACCAGGGACTCCATCTGGGCCGGCAGCCTTCTTGGGGTTCACTGCCAGGAGCACCAGCCTGACATCGTGCTCCTTTACAGTGAGTGGAGTGGTGCAGGAACCCGGTGGGGGTGGCAGCAGGGCTGGAGCAGGTGAGTGCTGCTGTTTTGATGAATCAAAGCGAGCAAAGAAGCAGTTTAGCTCCTCTGCTAGCGGCGCACTCAGATCTCCTGTTGTTGCATCACAGCCTCTGTAGTTTGTGATGTTTTGTATTCCCTGCCACACCTCCCATGTGTTATGGCTGGACAGGTGGGATTCTATGCGCCTCTTATGGTCCGTCTTGGCTTTTTTAATTCCACTCTTCAGATCGGCTTGAGCCGCCCTGTACAGAGCCCTGTCTCCTGACCTGAAAGCAGCATCGCAGGCTTTGAGGAATGTACGGACCTGGCTGGTCATCCAGGGTTTTTGGTTTGGGCACTGAAAAGGAGAGGCGTGAGCCGCTGCAATCATGCACGCCACCATCTTAGGTCTTAAGGTCTTATGGGAGCAGCTAGACCGAATGGTACGTAAGAAGTGCCTATAAAGCTATTCCAACTTCTGGGAGATGCTTCAGGAAGCAGGAGGTGAACCTTCATCAGATAATCTCAACAAACTGACATCTAGAATGCCCAATGTCTGCAAGGCGGTAACTGCTGCAAATGCAAAACTCTTTGACGAAAGCAAAATTTGAAGAACACAATTATTATTTTAATTTAAAAATGATTATTTTTAACTTTGTCAGTGACCATCTCCTATTTATTTAGCTATATTTCCAACTCATGTCATGCATGTTTTCACAGAAAATAAGGACATTTCTAAAATTTTCCAAAATTTTGAATGGCAGTGTTTAAAACTGCATTTATTATTTGTACTTTTTGCAAGAATAATTGATTGATAACACTCCTGCGTTTTGAAATTACTTGGAATACCCCATGTTTTTTTCCTGTTTTTCAATTCCTGGAATAATTATTGTAAATTACCGTAAAGCACTTAGTGACAAACTTACTAATAAACTGTGCTTATAAATATCACTTAATTGATGGATTGATTGGAAAACCTATTGTTGATCTCTGAATCCTCGCAATAGCATGATCTGTGTATACAAGTCACATGTTAAACTTTTTTACTTTTATTAATTTCCTTTAGGAAATGCTGTCACTTATCAGGACATTCAAGCATTGTTCATTCAGATATGTAGACAAAACTGTATAAGCTATATCAATTTATGGAAAAGCTTACCATTAGGATCTTTAGCCATAAGATCTTTTCCTTTCATTACAGATACCTTCAGGGAGAATCTTGCCCTCTGAAATAGGATGTTGATATACACATAGCAGTTAAATGCAAGTCAAGTGAACAAAAACAAATGATTGTGATGAACTATAACTTCCACTGAAGAAAATGTCTAACAACCATTGCTTCTTTAGCTCATTCTTATTTTTTGCAAACATCAATGAGACTCACCTTTAAATTTTGAACGCTCTGCAGAATAATGTCGTGTTCTTCTGCTTTAACTTTAAACACCTGGGAGAGGAGCAAACATTCATTTCATACAGTGGAAAATGCAATGTTCCATTACAGTAGATAATGTCTAATTGTGGTAGGCAAGTTGTGCTACATAAAATGAAAGTGATTGTTGAATGAAACCTTTATCCATCCATCCATCCATCTAAAATAATTAATCAAATATCACTCTACATTTAACATCATTTGTTTCTTCTGTGACACCTATATAATTATTAAGCTTGACAAATACTCAAAGCAGAACAAGACAGAGAACAAAAACTTCTGTGCAATCCCATCCTAGCTAGATAAAAACCTGAAGCAACAAAGCTCTTCATATTAGCAGGGCAACATGACCTAAATATCACATGCCCAGAACACACTACACATTTCGTTAGACTGGACAGTATGTCTTTCAGATAAGATGGGCTATTTAGTTATTTAATCATACTCATCCTCCACACACTCAATATAAAACATCTCATTAGTTTTCACAGTCAATCAATCAATCAAGAGTGAGGAAAGATAATTATTTAGACTGACATTTTGCAGGGTGGAGTGGTGGCTCTGAGGAAAGGTTGTTGGTTCAAATCCCATAAATGCCCATAATGGTCCATTTGGACTAGTGTGGTGCTGAGGTATCGCCTGCCACATGGCTGCACTCAGGTTCTCATCCTTGAGGTGGTTTGTCATGTGGTGGGTGCAGCAAGCCCCTGTATCAGTGCATGCTCCTTACTTACCTTTTGCAAATACCTGAAGAGGTCCCCTTCATTGGTCTCATAGTTCGGGAATGGCTTTCCAACCTTATTCACCACCGTGTAGATTGCCTCCTCATACAGGAGGTCCAACTAAGGACATTAAAACCAGACATTAGATGCCAGTAAAATCGATACTTTACAATAGTAGCATACTATTCAATTATGATGATACTGTAAAACATGCAATATCCAAGGGTCTCATGTCTTCATTTTATTGATTTACATCAACACAAGAGACAGAGGCGCCTATTTTACATCCGGCACAAAGCAGCACCTGACGAAATGCAAGTGTTTTTGCTATCATGAGCCCAATGCAGTTTTTTCATTTTCCTATCCAGTGCCCATGTGGTTTAAATAGCAAATGTACTTGTGCTCATCTGAGCATCTCTGGGCATGTCGGTCTTAAAATGAGGTATAAAATGAGTCATGTGTATTGTTTGCAGACTATCTTGAGGCAGTGAAAATCGATTGTGCTTTTGACCAATAAAGAGCTGAGCTATGACCAGATCGGGGGGTTGCATCCATCGGGTGGGTCCTTTGTGACTCGGCTAATGGAGGACGCGCTGTAGACCACATTTGAAGGGCCCATCCAAATGGCACAAGCTTGTCACACTGCTGTGACACGTTTGGTCATCAAATACCTTAGAAGGGTACGGCCCCTGAATTCAGACACAGCCCTGGTAAAGACGCAATGGCACAGTATTTCACTGTTATTTAAAGGGTGTGTTATCAAGATAGTAACATGGTACCTGCATAGCCTGTGTACACTGTTTATTACAAACAGACAGGGACACGGAGAAGCAAACATGCGAAAATTAAAAACAAAAAGATTATAATGTGAAAGATCATTAATGTGTACATTTTAAAGACATATAATAGTCGTAATTAGTGATGCACCAATAAGGAAATTTCTAGCCAATACCATTTGCTGATCATTTAGAAAACTGACACTAATACCGATACTGTTTGGGAGGTTCTGCTTAAATAAGTTTAAAGGGACACTCCACCCAAATAAATCTAAAAAGAAATTAATTACATAACAAAAATACGAAAAAGTATTTTTTTTAGGTAAGAAAACATCAACTCAAGCATACAGAAACAGTACCAGACCACTATATTTTATAACTGTATACATCTATTATAACATTTATAACACAGAACGGCTCATCATCAAGTGTGATAAACTCCGTAATTTTCCAAATTATGTCTTTTGCTTTTGCACTGTCTGCACTGAATTTTCTTTTGCTATTAAATGCTTGCATTACTGACAGACTGACATTATTTTGCAGTACTGCAGCCTTCTTTATTGGAATTTGGATTTGTTTTTCAGAAACTCTTCATACTCCTCACTGTCTCACCTTAAGGTGACCAATCAAATTTGTTGTGCTAACATTTTTATTAGTAGATCCTCCAATGTTGGCAAAATGCATTTCTAATGTTTCTGCTAACATTAAAATAATTGGAGGATTGTTGCTGCATTGGTCCATACCAATAGTTGGCTGATACAATTGGTGCATCTCTAGTCATAATCCTTATCAGAATTGGCTAATTAGTGTAATGATGTATGAAACTGGCTAATTATTATAGTGTATCTGTGGTCCAAAAAAATTTTTTAAATTCCGGAAATGATTCATAATTTTCAAACCACGCCAAGTGAGTACAGGTTGTAAGCCAGTGAGTATCCACAATAGACTGATATATTTAAACAAATAAATGTTTCTTAGATTCTGTACAGGTACATGATGCATTATTTTCAGTTGCAAAAATGATTTTCTTTGCTCTGTCTTCCCTTGATGCATAATATTTTTCATTGCAATATTGTCTCTTGAGAATCAGGCTACAATGTCAGAATCCCTTTCATCCTAGAGAGTACAATACTGTATAATATACAATGGACTTTATTATTACTGTATTTAATGTTGGTCTTACTGTGCAGAATTTATCAGACTTTACCATATGTATGTCCATGTATGTACACAACAATCATTTTATGTACCCTAACTCTATGGATGGTTTGCTGTTATCCATGGTAATATACATGAGCAGAACTGCTTCATCTGTAGTGAAGCATTCTTTTATACTACCTGGAAAATCTGCCGTTATAAGCGCAAGCCACCAATGTGCGAGCGCACTTTTAAAGAGAATGGGTGATAACACTGACAGGATTATAGGATATTTCACCCCAAACACTCCCATAACATTTTGAACCAGTGACTGTTTTTTCACTGTTAAGCTAGCAAAAGTGGGTTGGCCATCCACTTCACACTGTGTGCTTTTGAACGTTAAATAGGGCCCAGAGTTTCACAGACTTAAATAACAAAACACATATAACTCTAACTCTTCAGAGATCTAGTTTTTAGAGTTATACTTTTCTATTGCAAAATTAATATTCTGTGCATATTAGTTCGGTCTACTTCAAATGGCTGCTATAATGGACCATTTACCTCTTTCCTGTTGGGTTCTCCTGGAATACAAAAAGCATCTGTAGTCTCTGGAGGCAGAGAGATGTCATTTGGTCCTTGTAGCTTCATAAAAACAAAGAATCACAGAACAAAACAAAATCACAGATTCAGATTCGCTTAGAATTAACCAAGCAAACTGATGTGGAATAATGTTAAGTTGATTTTGGATGGCACAGTCACTCTCAGACTGCCCATTGTACAGAAAATAGAGTAAAACTAAATAGTTCATAATAATTCCAGCTCTAATAGGTCCTATAAGCAGAAATAACAGCTTGCAGTTGTGCATCTTTCTTACTTCGCAATGAACAGCATGCAAAATGCTCTCCTGTTTCAGCAGGATGCTTCTCATGCGTTCAAAAAAGTCTGCTCCATCTATACTGTGATACATAAAAGGTACATAAATTACTATGTGCATACTTACTTTACACATATATTGCAGATGCGGTCTTGGTTATGTCACTATATTGCTTGTTGTACCACTCAGGGAAGGTCTAAACCTTGTTTGAGTACAGTGGCAAATACTGTTTGATTGGGTCCTTTACATTACTGCTTGGTTGTATTTTACATTTGTTATTATCAAAATACAGTAACAGAATGATCTGCAGCTTTTTTCTAAGGCCCTGTTTACACTTGGTTTTAACATGCATCTTTGCCAATTGGATCATAAGTAGACAGCTGAGATATACCTGTGTCTATCAAGTATCTCCAAGGTGTCCAGCTGAACCGTCATGTTCAGACTTCACTACTGCCTGGCACACAGTTATTGTGATGTGCTTGTCAGGGACACATCAGGACGCATTAACATTTACATCACAAACGATATGCGGTCAAATGCGTCCCAGACCACCTCGTCTCGGTGCTCATTTGCACTTGTAATCTAATCACCCAGCTGCATTTTAAAACAACTGTAAACAGAGCCGTAGTGACACAGTTGCCCACAGCCTGGTTAGATGAGAAACCAGAGCCCATAATAGATTTATTGGTCCTGTCTCTGGCCCACATTAGCATAAATGACACAAAGCGTGCTGAGTAGCACTCAATGTGACCCAAGCCGACCAGTGACAGTCCCTCCCCCTCTGACAAGTGTCTGGATGTGTGTTCTGACGGCGCTGAATGTAATCCCTTTCAGTCCATTGCTTAAAAGGATTTCAGCCATTTACAATGCAATACAAAAACAACATTAATAAAGATACATGAGCCCAGCTAGCTGTATAATTAAGGCACAGTTATAATTGTGAAAAGAAAGAGGTAAAATTTGAGACGCAAAGCTAAGAACCATAGCAGTGTTGGAACCAGGCTGCAGAGGTAAATCACGGAGAGCAGAGATTGGTGTGAAATTTGGGCAATGGTGGCTTAATGGTTAGGGAAGCGCACTTATAATTGAAAAATTGCAAGTTTGAATCCCTGACCAGCAAAGCACCACTGAGGTACCCTGAGCAAGGTACTGCCCCTAAGCACCGTTCCCTGGGTGCTGAATTAGCTGCCCCCTGCTATATCATGCAGAGGACACACTTTGTTGTAGTGTACTGTGTGTCAACAAGGATCACTGATCACCGAATTCTAAAAATATTTGGCATGTTTGGTTTGCTGTGTGTGTGTGTGTGTGTGTGTGTGTGTGGGGGGGGGTCCTTTATATACTCTTTTTGGGGCATCATCCCAAAAGTGGTGCTTGGCTAAGCAAGCTAAGCCTGAGTGGTTGGTATCAGTAGGTTGCTGGTTTGAGTCCCAGCCTTGGCAGAATAGTCACATGTTTGTGGAATGACCTAATGCCCGGGCTTGCTGTAAGAGCCAGTTGAGGTAGGTGAAAAGAACGTTTCCTCATGGAGAATAATAAACTGTCGCTGTTCTATTGCATCATTCTTTTACACCATTTTAAAGATGTTTTAAATGTAATCAGACTGAGCTGTTAGGCTGGAGAAAAGGGATAAGTATTCACATTCCTTCATGATCACGTTTTCATTTTGAACATTTAAATGATGTTTAATTGTTTAAATGATTATTAATATTAACAGAAAATGTAAAACCTGGCTAAAATGTAGCAGACTAGAGAGACTTTATTAAAATACTTATACATCTGCACAATTCCCAACCATGTCTTGTAGTCTCCCCTATATGAATCCTATATGTGAACGGTATAGCAGTACATGCATTGTCCTCAGTTACTGCATGTTCAAGTGCAGCTGTGTGAGGTTACAGAACCTTAAATGTGTCCATGATTTCCAGGAGCATTCAAAATCTCAGTTTTTTATGCAGCAAAACAGTCTTTTATAGACCTGCGTATTCTTATAGAACATCTATTCACTTGCAAATCGTAAAGAGACAACCACCAGAGGCATTAGTGCTGTCTGAAAGGAAACATTCTACTAATTAAACGAACAAACAGCTTCCGGGACCTTAAAGAGACACTCAGCATGAAAGAGGGATGTGAGGGAGACATCTGCAGGGCCTGGTTCCTCTTTTCCTGGCTAATACTGAAAATTGGACATTGTCTGATCATGGTCCTTCATAATTTTCCACATAATCTAAACATTAACATGCTTTTTATGCAGCTGCAGGCACATTCACCTGAAAGACGTTTTAAAAATTTTTTAATTTTCGTGTTTCGTGTCCTGATGCAATGTAACTACAGATAGTTAATTGCTTTCTCCATCCATCTTCTACACCACTGGCGATTAGTTTTGGTGTTATGCCCCAAGTCAATAGATGATCAGCTGGAAAATCACTGGTTGTGCACCAAGGCTCCGGGGCAGTCAGTTGAGACTCACCTGTTAGTAGGTCCCTCAAAGTGATATGTGGTCGATGGCTCCCTGTGCCTCATAACACCACCCCCGACCTCCGAGGCCATGTTAGAGGGCTACCTGTAGTGGGGTTCGGGGATGGGAGCTTGCATTGGCCATGTGAGCTCTGCCCTCATCAAGGCAGCACAACATCAGTCGATTAATCAGATATCACCGAAATCCAGAGGGTGAGCTAACTTCCATCACAAGGCTTCAGTCTGACCTGTCCAGAGTGCCTGGTCACACACCAGTACCTAGCAGAACCTCATCCTCTCAGTTACACCCAACAGAACAGTTGCTGTGTACTCATTCCCATGAGGACATTTGATAGTTTCCAAATATCACATCTTGCTCTCCATAGAGCGTATTATTGGAGGAATTATTGTACCTTGAAGAAATGTAGCTATATTCCATTTTTTAGCTACTATAATGGATGAAGCGGTCAAGATGAAAGATTTACTTTCTGCTCCCAATTTGCATTAACTTTTAAGCGACAGTACATTGCTTCTTATCACTCAGTGGCTGAACTAAAGTGTCTTCCCTCGCATCGTCCATATTTCTGTAGAAACACCGCGACATGCATCATTTCCTTTCAATCAGGTCTTTGATTCATTTAGAGTAATATCATTCAGAGTAACATTCTAAAGGTATTATTATCACTTAATACTTAAAACCAACAACACTCTTAAGAAAAAAAAAGTCAGATCAGGATTCCCCAATTCCAGTCCTGGAGGGGCATAATCAGGCGCGTAATTTCCAGGGGGGTTAGGGGGGTCATGACCCCCCCAATAATCAGATCCAGCCAATATAACCCCCCCAATAATCATGTTTCCCCCATAGTGGGTGGAGACCTCAACCCCCCCAATGTTCCAGCCAAAGTTACGCCCTTGGGCATAATCCAACACAGTTTGCAGATTTCCCTGTTCAAACAGACCAGGGGTGGCTTTCCAGAAACGTTCGTAACGCTAGTTCGTTATCTAGCACTTAACATAAATCGTTAACTAGCACACGTTTCCAGAAAACCTTCCTAACTAAGTAGTTCGTTAGCTCATTCATGGATTTTTCAACAAAAAGGTTGATTTTTTATAGTCTTAATTATGGTTGCTTTGGTGTGCTTTCATTGATTTACTAATCAGTTTCTGTTTTTTTTTTTTTTATTTTTGCTTATGTCTGGTATGACAATCATATAACGTACTTTACTTACGTCGCTCACTATTTTGTTCGTTATTCGCTAAATTCGATCGCTTTCTGAAAAGCCTCCCCAACTAATTACAAGCAGGTTCAGATGTTATGTGTTGGGTTCTGGCAGCCCAGGACGGGAAATGGGGAATCCTGACCTAGATGAAGACGCCAGATTTCTTCATTAGCTGTTAAACAGTTGGTAATATGTGTCAACCAAAGAATATAAACCCCTCACACAGGAATGGAATCTTTTTTCATTAAAATTTTAATGATAGCTAAACTATCCACAGGTATATACGGTTATTAGGAGACATTTTAATTGGGTCTCATATTAGCCAGTGTTTGAGATCTATTCGGCATATCAAAAAATGAATTCAAATACATATAATGAATGCATAGTTCTTTATGCAACATAAGCAATATAGAAATTGTTTTTTTTTTAAGATTGATAAGTGAATAAATGATTAGAAGACGTTTGGGTAGAAAATATTACACTATGATTATTTTAAACCAAATCCTTAATTTCTGTTTTTAGATGCCACTGCCAAAATTCTGAACATAAATTATCTTTTATTTTTCAGTTTGCTCTAAATGTTCGGAATTTTGAAGCATAAATAAAAGTTAACTATCCTGAATTCAGCATTCTACGAATACCTAGCACCAGAACACGAGCTATGGCTTATACCGTATTCTGGAATTTAATAACAATCTGTTATATATTACTTAAATAGTTCGATTATATCGACAATAAGAACAGTTGAAAGTAGACAGAAAATATTTTTGTAATTTTCAAATGCATATTTTTTGTATTATTATGCATTATTTAAATAATGCACAATAATGAAAAAACATGTAGGCCTACATAAATATTCAGAAAACGAAGCGTAAATAGCAAGCAGACACAGACTCTCACGTTCACTCACGCTCAATACGGCAAATCTATTATTCCATTACAAACCTAAAATTAGCTACATCAAAAGTGTTGGGGTAGTTTGCAAACCGTACAGGGTATTTACAAGGTAATTAAGCTGTGTGCATGTGTGCAGACAAAATTGAAATTCTCACTCCAGCTAGCTGACATCCAAATGCAACCCTGCATTTAGACATATACCAATAAAATACATTTAATTCTTACTTCGATCTACCTGATTAGCATGTAAAGCTTAGGATTAAAATCACATACCTGTTAATAAGCAATTATTAGCTGGCGCAAATTGCTTTTTGGGTGCGTTTCCTTGCTTGTCTAGTTGATTTTGTTGTTGCCTGCTCGTTTTATTTCATTACAGGCTGACGAGCAATCCTGCAGTTTTTTCCATCATTAGACAAAAAAAAAAAAAAAAAGATCCAGGAAAACGCCGTACACGGTGATGGTGGGGGGGGGGGGCAACATGTCAGTCTCCATAAACCAATACCAAGAGGCATTTACTGTATTTTACTTCATATTACTTTACATTATTCATTATTTAACGGTCCTCGTTAAGGATAAAAATGAATGTCTATGATTAAAAAAATAAAACTTCTATATGACAAATTGTGTTTTTACCCAGAGCAGAGATGTACAGAGAGTGTGTGCACAATTACCCAGTTTTCTGTGACCGCCAATACAGCCCAAAGCCACAAGGAAGGATGACCTTCTTAGTTCTGATATTTTATAAGCAGTAGCAACTTTAGCAGGTGATGAGAATACAGGTTTTAAGTACCAAATTATTAGCAGACGGTATTTTGTCATGACTTGAAATGACACTTCGTGGAGAAGCAATAAAATGAACTTTTTAAAGCTAAACATTTCCAGAAGGTCATAGGCGTAACTGGTTTGAACATGGGCGGGGGGGGGTTGAGGTCCCCACCTATTTAGGGCGAGACGTGATTAGTGGGGATGGGGTTATATTAGCCGGTTTTGATTACTGGGGGCTACAACTCCCCCGTAATTTGCGCCCGTACATGCGGTTTATTTAGGGTTGCCACCTGTCACGCTTTTCCCGAGATTGTTTTTCTTTTTGAGCAACTGTCCGGAAAATTAATATTCTTTCCTGTGACACGAACTGTACAGTTTTTTGTGAAAATTTAGAATTTTCTTATTTAGAATATCGAAAATTATCCTACCATTATTCTTTATGGTCATGTTTATATATCCAGCCCTGTGTCCGAAAATGGTTAAAAACGGGTGAAAAGCGACGACTGACCATGTCTATACTTTTATTTGATTGGTAGCAGAAAAACCAAGCTTACCTTATTGCCTAGCAACTGCGCGGGCTGTTGGTCTGCGGCGCGCATCCACATCCATGCCTGAAATTTTTCAACGTACAACTCAGAGGGGGCGAAAAGAAAACTTTTGAATGGATAAGGTACAACCAAAGAAACGTGGGGGATATTGCACGAAGCAGAATTTTCCCAGTTAGCTGGATAACTTTGAAACGTGAAAACTGTCTAATAGGACAGATAAGCGACCTTCTTATTGGACAGTCCTTATATTTGGCTTAAGTTATCTAATAAAAAGACTGCTTTGTGTTCTTCGACACTCGCGTTTTGTGTGCATCTAAGATTTCAGTTAAATATGAAGGAAAAGCAGGTTAAATTATCATGCTAGGAGTTTAAAACATTTCATTGAGGGACAGCAGGAACTTCTGCAGGCAGCAGAAAGGGGTGAAAAATACACATGCATGGAAAGATGCAAGAAATGTCAGTGTTAGGATGTCCACATTCATTAAGTTGAAAGGTTGTTTGTAATTTATTATAATACGTATAATAATGTTTTCATTGCTAAAGGGAGTATACATTTGGACATATTAGGGTTAGGTTTTAGAATAGATATTTATTCATTAAAGCAAAAAAAAAAAAAAATCTGTACTTAGTATAGAAAGGAACAGCAGCAGACAAAGGAGTCCAGAGTGAGTGCAACTGCGTTTGCGTCAGGACAGGTGTGGGTAAGAGTAGGCAGCATTCCTCGGGTAATCTGGCCAATGAGCGAGCTTCCTCCATCAGACCGCATCTCTTAATCCCGCCCCATCCCTCATCTTTCGCATCTTCTGCCGATAACGCTACACATCCTCAACATGCTGTCACAACGCGATATTCACGACTCACACATCAGCTGGACGTCTGAATGTACAATAGTTATATAACATTTCAAGAACATTAATATCTGCTTACGTGTATTTTTTATGTCTCGTGTGTGGTTTTGAAATGGTGCCTACCCACAAATTTGGTTTGCAAAACACCCCGGAGATGTGAAGAGTACAGAATTAAACAAACATATGCAAAAATTCAAGGCTAAACCTTAGCCTCATGTGGAGTAAAGCACAGGTTTCTTGAAGGGCCGGAGCCCTGTGTAGCTTAGTACTTTCCCCGTTTCATGTCAAATGATTCAGCTCTTGAGCTGTCTGGTAATTAGCAAAAAGTGTTAAATCAGGTGTGCTAAATGAGGGGAAAAGCAAAAAATTGTGCAGGGCTCTGGCCCTTTAGGGCTGGATTTGGGCACCCCTGGCCTAGGGTCATGGCAAAAAAGAGAATGGTTAAAGTTATTAAATTTGGCCTATCGATCTGCCAGTGCAAATTATACCGACAGCACTCTTACCCCCACCCTGACCTGTAAATTTAACCGCTGGCACACGTCAGCCTAGGATCCCTGAGAAGTTAGTCCACCCCTCTCTCTAAATTGCTTAAGAATGTATACAGTTAATACCATGGTAAACAAAATAATTGCTGTGGTTTTAGTACATTAAAGTCTTTGGAGATAACACAATGAAAATATTTGTGACAAAAGATGTTTAATAAACTCATCCATCCATCTTCTGCAACTGCTCACCCTATTCAGGGTCACAGAGGTTTAATAAACCTCCTAAAAGAAAAATAATGTAAAATATTATAGGCATATTATATGCAAGTATAGTTGCACTCTGACTAGGCGTCCATTATGATGCATTTGACAATACCTACATACTCCCTATCTGGTCTACACTGTGCCAAGTTCTATTTAATGCCAATGTTAAGTTACCCTGCAGTAAAACCAGGAAATGATGAGGAAGGGACTTTCTAGAGGCTCAAGGGGATACAGAAAATCCACAACTGACGCATCATCGATCAGCTGTGCTTTGCCTTCTAAACATATATTAACTTTCTGCATACTAACTGAAGTGCCACAAAAGCAGAATATAACACGTAAAAAAAAAAAAACCTCGATAATGTCAGCTAAAATGATCAAAACTACAACTTCAAACCCAAACCAGGGATGTCGGTGGGGCATGGATACCTTGGAAGATTCAGGTGGTCCAACAATGTATAGGGGTTCCAAAATCTACCCTGGAGGACCCCCATGTGGCAAAATCTACTAAGGGGGACCATCTGTCCCAACTCACACCTCCTAGACCATAGAGCATCTGTATTCCATACTTTACTTTCACCAATTATACTAAAATATCTGCAGAAATGATCCAAGTTTGCTGTCACATGTCTGTTGCTCTGTAAGTTCCATTGATTTTCTCTAAGTCTTTATTAAAGCTTCCAAAAATCACAGGTTTTAACACTGGAAACGGAGGAGGCTACACACAAGTGAATGTTCACACAGACCTGCTCTAAGACGGCATTTCATACCACATAAGGTGTTTTCCCAGATCACTCAAGGTCGAACATATTTTATACAGAGAACTGATGCTACAGCCAATGCTTTTCATACTGTTCAGTGAATAAATGGACGTCCCTTAAGATTCCTAAACACAATATATGTCTGGATGACAGCCGTCCAAAAGCACTTTAAGCAGAATATTGCACTAAGTAGTATATACAAGTACAAAAGTAAATGCCAGAAAAACTACATATATTCTACAATGCCATTTGATGGATGTAGTTAGACAAGTCTTCCAACTTCCACCATGCTTAAAAGAACTAATAATTTCAGCCACATATTTGACTCCTCATTCTATCTAGTAATTATGACATTACCTTAAAGACTCGGTTTAAAAAAATAAAACAAAAAAGACACAGGCTCAGATTAACAAGGTTTAACACGGATCCAGGTGTTGGAAGGTAGAATAGGAATTTCAAAGATTAGATTTTTCCAACCCTGTCCTAGGATGGTTACACATTCAACTAGGATTCAGCTCAACAGATAAGGAAAATTTGGTGATGTTCCCATTCCTCCCGAAAGATTACTGGGATGCAAGAGAAATTGGGGGACACTGAGACACTCACAGAATAAGACTTCACAGCCTTGGGTAACAGGCAGTACTGGGCGGAGCCCAAAGAGAACAGGAAAGAAAGGGTGAAAAGAACAGTAGGAACAATAAGCTGATCCAAAGTTAAACAAAGACATTTGAATGCACCCATCCACTATTATTTTTATTGACATCAACCCCCCCCCCATTTAAAAAACCAAAAAAGAAAGAAAAAAAACGAGTGCTTGTGGGCTAGCATAGAAAAAACCTTCTCAGTAGAATATTCAGCAAAGTTTATTGAAAACTAACTGATAAAACAAAGTACTAAGGTTGTTTAAACATAAAAAGGAAATGAGCATACAATAAGTAAAACAATTAGAGGAAGTGATGCCCAAAGCACATATTCAAAAACACTGACAATCCACAGAACCATTACATATTCCGTAAATGTGAAAAAAGTATAATTTCTTTGAAAACTGAAAAAGAAAAAAAAAAAATCCCACCATGGCCAACCACACAAAAACATTTATGCTTGCTCACTGTACACAGATACCCAAGGCCAAAACACCCAGGCTCACACAGGTAGACAGAGGGGATATTTAAGGAAAATGGGGAGGAAAAGAGAAGAAACGATAACGCCAAAGTACTTCTGTTTGGTGCCAAACTGTTAAACTTTAAGTTACTACTGCTACCAGGATTCCTGTAACTGAAACCACAAGTACATTCAGGTACGCAGTAAGTTTCTATCACCCGGCTTCAAGGATACGATTAAGGTTTTGCTAAGTGCGAACCCATTGGCTCAACTCCTCCAATGGCGATGGAGAGCAGGAAGGCAACACCCCCACCCCTCACCCCAGCATCCTCATCAAATGTGTCTATATGAATCTGACTTTCACTGTTCATTAAATGAACCTACCATAGATGGCAGAATTCTACAACTACATGGTGTGGGTATTGTTTTGAGAGCACTCGCAATTCAAAGCGGTAAGCTCCGGTCAAGAAGACACCCTTCAAAACTTCCTTCAGGGTACGTGACCCCGTGAAGAGCAGGGGAAGGGTTGGGGGGGGGACCTTTTATTTTCCAATACATTTCAATCAGTAAGACAAAACATGGAGAGTGATGCAGAGAGGAAAATGGAGATTTTTTTT
>JAODJW010000094.1:21648571-21681840 GCA_026777045.1 Hyperopisus bebe
AAAAACACAAAGAATTGCTGTAACTGGCTACAGATTCTGCGTAGCTGATTATTTAGACTGAAATGGGAGAAGCGGCAGCATCATGAGGGATATGCTGGCAGGGACCGGCATCAGAGCACAAGATCTACAGTCATAGAAAGTATAAAAGGTTCCTTTTTTTTCTTTTTTTTGCAGCAGTCAAAATACTGACATTTCAAAGTAATAGTGAGTTTTACATCATTAAAACCATGGAAGATAGACGTCATGGACCCGGTGGGGAAACAAAAGTCATCTCGCTACCAAAAAAGAAAAGAAAAAAAAAAGAAAAAAAAAGTGAGTCTTTTTTCAGAGACATTCTCTTCATTTGATGCAGAATTTGACATTTGCCTTTAACTCTGACAGTTGCAGTGATATATTGTGCCAAGTCTCTCACACCTAATGGGAACTTAAAAAAGGGGGGGGGGATAAAAGCAAGCTTGGGTACCCACAGCATAATTTTACAGGTTTATGAGTATTAAAGTTCAGCTCGTTATGGGGCACAGGCCACCTACAATCAGATCCTTCCTCCCTATATCACAATGTAGCCAATAAAATAAAAAAACCAAGACACCTGGAATATAGGAGAATCAGGACAGTAAATGGCACAATATCATATATATTTATAATATACTCAGCTTCAAATAAGTCCTTCAGTATGTCTTTTTGTATGGAGCACTTTTGAAGAATTTGTAGAGGAAAAAAAAATCCAAATGCCTTCAGTTATGCAGACATCTTGACGTTTAAGATGGAGAGAATTTTTTGGCCTGCGCACGAACCCTTTTTTCATATTCTACTCTGTTTTGGCTGAAATGGACAAAAACAGGAGTTAGATCACTTATCGGAGAACAAGATGCTGCAGGACTTCCACACAAGGTTTAATTTTTACCCATCTGCACTGCCACCTATTGCCCAAAGGTCAGAGGAACAGTTATAACAAAACAGGACTGGTGATAACGGTTATTTATTAGTGATTACTTATATGTGTACTTTATTAAGCCAAAACGCAACAAACTGCTGGAACAGCTGAAGCAACTTATGCAGGAGAGCAGGCCTTGACACACTCACCAGTAAATTGTATACGCCTCTGCTTGAGCAGGGTCCTGGATATTCGGCTCGTTCAGAAGTTCCTGTATTCCTAACAGAATCTTAAGTGAGGGAAGGAAGAAACATTAAAGATTACTAGCAGACACACATCCAAAGGAGCAGTTTCATCTTGGTCTTGTACTGATGGCAGCAAAGAATTTCTCCTCTACCTTCAAGCAACACCTCAAGACCCATCTCTTTCAAGAATTCCTCTACTAGCCAGATACCTCTTTGGCGTTTGCTGGATGTTGGTAATGTTGCATTTCTGGCCACTTAATTGTCTTATTAGGGCCTTACTTTGTTGAAGATGTTGTGCAACCCCTGCTCGTATTCCACTTCACTTGGCTGTGCTTCCAATGAATGCCCAGTTACTAGTTCCACTTATGCCTAGTTGGCTCGGACTGAACGTTTCTAATGCGTCATTTTATTTATTTACCTTTATTTAACCAGGCAAGACAGATTAAGAACAAGTTTCTTATTTACAACTGTGGCCTGGCAAAAGGCTGAGCCCCATTTACACGTCTCTTTGGATAAGAGTCCATTAGATAAAATAAACAAATGTAACTCCCCACAGGGATTTAGACAAACAACTTTACAGTTTCAGGTCTGTTCTGACCCCCATGCAATTCAGTGCACAGAAGTTTTCCTCACCTGAGATCACAGATCTGTCGATGTTCAAAAAATTACGCAACATTTACGATAACATGTGCTAAGCAAGTCACAATGAACGGTCCTCTATTTGCAGCCATGAATAGCAGACAACTGGGCTGCAGAAATCCACAGAGGGAAATGACCGAGGGCACCACTGGGAAACCCCATCAGACCTTTTCAATTACGTCAACAAATGTATCCAAGCCATCAGGCCCCAGCCACAGCATTTGCAAGGACAGAAATCGACCAAGGTTACAATGATGGTGACCTGGGTCCATCCACCACACCTGCTTTATTGTGATGGCAGGCCGCCAGTCTTTGTCTTCCTCCAAGATGGACAGGCAGACTGTGCCGGATGGATACACATTGGGATGGAACAGGGGAGGTTCAAATTTACCTAGAAGGACAGAGATGGCCACCACAGTTCAGAACATCCAAGAGAAAAACATAGGGGGCATGGATATGGAGGAAGGAGAGCGGGACATACACTTTGGAGGAGATGAGGGATAGTCGTCCTTAAACAGCATCCGGAGTTTAAACAACCCCCCTTCCCAAGGGGTCTGGAGAAACAGGAGGAATAGAAGCTCATGAAACAATATCAAATGTACAGAAGTTCAAACTCTTCAATCCTGGCACTAATCACTTATTTTCATGCCCGAATGCGGGATACCCAGCAATGCAAATCAACTTAAAACACTTCTTTAGTTACAAACCAAGTATCATACATTTGCAGTGCATCACACATTCTGCCTGTTTACTACCAGGTATAATGTTACAATTTTTAAACTGATGAAAATGCATGACTATTTGCAGAAAGTGAGCATCACATCCAGATGTAATCTGAGCAAGTAAAAACTGGATTTTTCTCCTGTGTCAGTTAAATGCCACATTCAAACAGTGGGATTTAACATCGAATTAGATGTCTGACACTACATGCTAAATGCTAATATGAAAGCTGAACTCCAAAAGCTACCTGTGCTGTTCCTCCTTCGATCAGAAAAAGGACACTCCTCCAGTCTCAGTCATACTGCGTGACATAGTACTGGATGCAGAGTCATGTTGCCCTGGTATACCTTTATACGTACTGCATACTCGCCTCTATTCAGGTCACAAAGGCTGATATGTGATCTTGTTGCTTACCCCTTTCTTCCCAGGAATAGCACACTCCCAGTTCATCAGGTTCATGGTTCCATCCGGATTCTTTGTTGGTACTGCCACAAAACCCTATGAAAGGGATGCCACTTTAGACACTAAATCCAACTACTCATCTAGTACAGGTTCACTGGGCGGTTGCTGGAGACCATCCCACACAACAGAGAAAAAGGCAGAAGACATTCTGAACACATGGACACCCCCCCACCCCAAACATACACACAGCAGGCTACTCAGAGAGGACAATTCACCTAAATACATGTCTTTGGGCCCCAAATAAACAGCTGAAACCCCCATAACTTAGGAAGAACATGTCTGTGATTGGAAAATTTACATGTACACTATACCGACACAATGAGGGACTTCAAAGGGGCTTTGTTAGGGGGCATGTAGATGAAAGAACTTGACAGTTCACTTCAAACACAAAAATATCCGACTCAAGCATCTTCCAAATGAAAAAGCTCCTCATCATTAGCTACTCACAAAAGGGTGGTCCTTTCGCCAGGCCTTCCTCTCCTGGGCAAGTCTGCTCAAAGCTATACCAGACATGACGCGCAGTTCCCCTGGAAGCAGGAAGACCCGATTAAAGCCAGACACACAAACATGTGGAGAAACTCAAATCACTTGGCAAAGAAGTGCACATCTTAAAAAAAAAAAAAAAAATCATATGTCTATATCTATCTCAAGAGGGTACACAAAACAGAAAGCAACAGAATTACAGAAAATAACCAAGGACAGGAGGGGAAAGGGAAAGGAAAAAGAAAACTCTACTCAGTTAAATGAAGCTTAATGTTTAATATTTCAAGATCCTTAACGTCATTCATAAAGTACAGAATAGGATTAGGGCCACCATGAAAATATTATTTGAATTCTGACTAATGTCAGAATTCTGAATTTTTTCTAAACTCAGAATTCAGACATTAAAGTCAGAATTCAAATAATATTTCATGGTGGCCCTAATCCTCTTCCGTAATAAAGCCATGTTGCTTGCTCGTTTCCATAGAAGTGAATTTTGAAAGTCAGATTCTTCTACAACACAGTCAACTTTCCTCAGTAAGATACAAAACACGGTACACCCCAAATTTCTATAGAGAAACCTACAAAGGCATCGGGAAACAGTTACATAAAATTTCCTGTGGAGGTCTTGTAAATGCATTTAGAACATTACATGACGATACAACAGAATAACCAATCGGCTCAACACTGCATCAAACTTCAACTCCACTCGAGGACTAAAATATCAGTATTAAAACCTACAAACAGAGCTGGGAAATCAGCATGACACCAAAACAAACCCATGCTGAACTTTAAAGGAATCAAGTTCATACAGTGAATATTCTGTATCAATTAAAATTAGCATAGCATTCATCTTCCCCTGCTATGTCACAACGTCACATCTGGGTTAAATGCAGAAAACACATTTCATTGTTGTGCACTGTGTGCTGCGGTGTGTCAACAATGAACACTGATCACTAAATTCTAATTCTAATACAATACTACACATCATATTGGGTAAGAGACCAAGATAGTCATACGCTCAGTTGTCAAGTAGCAGTCAGTCCACTCCCTTTACAACATTCCGCCCTTGAAAAACCCCTCCATACCCAATTATAAAGCTAGATACTCACTTGGTTCAGCAATAATCACTAATGGCAGTTCAGAGTCGGCAACCTCACCAGAACATTGTATACTACTAGAACCATAACTATTTACAACGTATTACAAAGACATGCATAAATTGCAACAATTCATAATTACAGATTTTAAAGATGTCAATTTTTTTTAACATATGAATACCTTTTAGTACCACTATTATATCTATTTAGAGCTGGACTACTCAATTGGGACAATCACATGCAAACTTTTGTGCGAACGATTGCATGGAATACTGCTTAAAATTACAGTTGCAGTGTTTTTTTAACTAATACATATACATCTCCACATGTAAAAAAAAATATAAAACACCCCATAATACACTGCAGCACCTGTGCAAAAAAAAACACTACTTTCATAACTGTTCGTTATATCGGTTAACCATTTTATTAATGATACCTACCCAGAGCACCATACTTCCCTCACTACAAATCAAGATAACAGGGATTAAGATTTATCAAATGTCTCCAAACTGAATTGCTGCCTGACAAAAAGTATCTAATTAGAATGTCAACCATAAACTACCCACAAAACTAAATGCCAGGATGAAAAGGCTGTCTTTATACACTTCATGTTATGTTTTAATATACAAACACCTGTACATTCAACCCATCTGAAGAGCCATTTATTATTGTTCTAAAATTAAATCCCCATGGTACAACCTCCAGGTAGTGTAAAACTAGACATATCCCATTGCTTCATTCAAAGCAAATGCTACGAGAGGTATGTGTAACAAACAGACATGCGTAAATTAATCAGGTAAAGATTATGATGGAATAGAATTCCTAACAAACAGGTAGCTGAAGGACCAAAGAAACACCGCCCGTTTACAAGCTATACTGTTCTGATCTGAAAAGGACAATTTTAAAATTAAAAACACAGAAAGTACTGTTTGTATCAAAAACACTTAACCATTCATTAGTATTCCTTAGATTTGGATGAGTGATGGGAAGCCACCGGTTATTTAACAGGATCGCTTTAACAAGCGGTCTGCTCCTACCAGCAGATGGCTGACTGCCTTAATAAGACTGGTGAGGAGATCAGAAGCCCGTTCTTGGGGAGAAATGTTTCGGGAATGTTTGAAAACACAAGCCCGACCCTGCGAAGAGGGGCCGGTAATGGCTACAGCGCACACTCCGGCCAGGCCCGCCATCGGTAAGGCACTGAAAACACGGTATTTTGTTATCTAATTCCCAGCAAGGTTTCTTGTTTCACCAATGCGGTCTTGAAAAATACATCGTCGTCGTCTTCTTCCGTAAATAAAGGATTTCCTTAATTTTTTCACATGTAAACATCAGTGATGATAAAGTCGGGTAAACGCATCAGAGTAAATGGTTTCAAGTGTGTTAGACACCAAAACAATCACCAGTTCGATTTACTTCCTCTTTTAAATCAATCAATCAAACCAGCCTCAAAGTGCTGGTCGTAGCATGTTATGGTGGCGAAATACAGCTCCTTTCAGCGCTAGATGAGACGATATAAACAGTACCCAGTCTGCAGGGACTAAGTCTCACCTGCACCCCAGCGAGTTTGATAGCGTGCGCCTCAGCCAGCCCGTCTTACCATGGAGGCTACAGTCACACATTTCGAACTGCGCCCGCTCCCTAATCAACAAACCCCGGGACCGCCGACCCCTTGCAGTTAAAGTAAGTTCTCGCGCCGTGGCTTTAAACGGACATTCAGACGGAGAACGATGCTTCCCCCATAACGGCCCAGGACAAAGAACCGGGCGCTTCTTCACCCCAATCAGCCGTAGCTAGCTGGTAGCTAGCTAGCTAAGATTCATTCACACAGCACCCAAACAAAACAACACTAACTCACACAATGTAAACACTAACGGGGCCGCAGTTACACTAAATCTTCACGTAGCTAACGAATTCTTACCTTGTGTAATAATAACGTCTACTGTATACAAAATGTTATAGATTTTTTTGTTTCAAAACTGTTAGCCTTTATAGTAACCGTATCTAACTCGGGACAAAACCCTGCCAAGTTTCCCTCCTGAAAAGGCACCGAATTTTTCCCAGGCTAAATAGGACCTATTGTGAACCCCAGGACCGCCTGAACACAATTGTGGATACATTTTGGTACGTTTCTATTTCTGTGTATGGTTTTATCATAATTCACGTTTTTCGATATAAAAAACAAAGATTTCACATAATAAATAATTTTCTATACAATATAAAAACGGGGTTCTTTTTAATTACATGTTTACAATCTACTGTGTCATATAATTATTTGCACGGTCGATTACGAAGTGATATAAGCTTGGGGTTTTAGTCTATTTTTAAATAAACAATTCGTGGTTTTGTTTTCGCCTTATTTTTCCAGCGGGCACTAGCTTGGACACCTATTAACTTAAAGGGGCCGTTTCAACGTTTTAGTGTAGTCTTGAATTAAGAAATTAAATATACAGAATAATAAGAAATGTATTACTTTTTGTATTTCTAATATAACGGTCGTTACATTAGCTGCGTATGTACACATATTTATAATCTATGATTATTAACACATAGGAGTTTCTCGACCAGATTCGTCGTGTTACTTTTCTCATTTTTGATTAGTAATCTCTTAATATTATGAAAAGTTATAATTTAATTAGCTTCATCATCTTTAGAGATAATCATTTGCTGATGACGTCTGTATTACTGTCTGTTTTCATTTTATATTTATACTTTGGTTAGGGAATAAGAAGTAGGTGGCTAGAAATACGTCAATATTTCAACGACATGTTGACAGTATGCTTCCATATGCTCGAGAAGCTGAAGATATAATAGAATATTTCATGTCAATGTCCATATGTTGGTATGTAGGTTTATAAAATAATTTAGTCTCTAAAAGCATTTAGGTGACATTGTAGCTTTCTAGGCTAATGCGCGAGTTGCAAAATTAAGTCCGTTCTTAGTAGTGGAACCAATAAATTCATTCCATACTGATTGCAAGAAATGTATTTACCAATGAATTAAAATATAGTGAACAAACCCTTTACGGTGCACATGTAGATAAACAATCTCCACTGCAGCTTTCGAGAAAAATATGTGATGTTTTTTTTTTTTTTTTTTAAAGAAAAAAAAATAAACACTTATTTGGAGGCTCAAATGTGTTTCCGATGTGTAATTTTGCAGTTATTCAAATTTTTAAAAATTCACAAGGTTACATTATATGAACTGCTACGTCATAGCAATACAAGTAAACTATACTTTATAGCATACATAAAATGTTTTTGCAGTTTGAACCCTAACTATTGAAGAAAAAAATTTCCCTCATTAAAACAATGGGTTAATTTATGTATAATATTAGTGCTATCTACAACAGGCAATTTATGTTTTCTTTATAGGTTTATCGTCTATGTTATGTTTAAGTGTAAGACAACCGAATCCTTGAGATAAACGATGTGTATGATAGACTATAATACGTCTGCTGAACAATATTGATTGGTAGAGATTAAAAAGAACTCCAGGGGGAGCCAAAATATAAGTATTGCAGATGAAGTTTTGAAATTTAGTTTCTCTGACAAGTGAGGGAAATGCAAATCAACTCCATGCCAGTGATACAAACACATCACATGATATGTATTGTGTTGCAGAGGTGCTTATCAGCATGATTTAATTTGCCACGCACTACTTATTAGAACACTGGCTGCAGAGCTGCTCAAAAACATTGCCATTTTGAATAGCCTAATTACAGGCCTATTTCCAGTTTCCTCATTTTGCAAAGGTAATAATACTCTTTAAATTCAAATGCAGATTTCTGTCAAAAGAAAACAAGCTACACATGACTTTTCTGTCATGGCTTTGACCAAGAAATAATGGTTTGCTGTGGAGCAATTTTATCTGTAGTACTGTCAATTACACCATACTGCTAGACCAGTTTTAATCACTGATTGGTGATCTTATCCTACTGTAGTTTAATTATGGGTAAAAATTCAACCAACAACTACTATATGTATATGCAAAGTCATAGGTAAGTGTAAGAGAGGTTTTGGCCACTAGTCTAGCATTACCTTGTTTTTCAGGGATCTGTAATTAACAACCTATTATTTTTTGTACACAGCCACATGTGCTCCTTCAAGGACAGAATACCAAATGATTGCATTGTCACCTTTGAGCTGTTAATCTGGGCATGGATGTGCACTGCTATCTAGTCTGCATTGCAGGAAGCACAGGCTAGGCTGCATATATGGAGCTCCCATCCATCGCAGAGCATCCACACATTATGTATTTCAGGGGTAGGCAACCCTGATCCTGGAGTGGTGGTATCCAGCTGGTTTTCCATCCTACCTGGTCTCGGATGAGCTACACCTGGTCTCAGGCAGATAGTAACTCATCGGGTAGGACAGAAAACCTGCTAGATAGCAGCATTGCAGGATCACGGCTGCCTACCCCTGATACATTTCATAACATCCCTTTTAATCCACTCCACTCTCGTATGTAATGACATATACACAGGGGTTAAGTAAACTCTTTATTTGGCCTATAAAAACCCCCCAAAAAAAACTTACTAAACTACACATGAAAATCAAACAAGTGTAAAAATGAGCTGTGAATTTTCAGCAGTGTTGGTGAAATGGAAAAAGGACTACACAGTCATAGCCATACCTGACACAGGGCCTCCTGGTTCAGGAAATGTCACCAAAGGACTATAAGACACCAATTACAACCCTGTGGTTTTCATGAAGGCAGACTGGACTTGATGGGTGTGTCCCATTACAGCCATCACCCAACTGGATCTGCAGTCGCTTCAATCTAGGAAGTACATGTCTACAAGAAGAGATGACTCATACTTCTATTTTAAATCAGTGTTTATGTAGCATATACCAAACTAGAAAATGAATGAGATGCAAAGCAAATGAACACAACACATTATTTACACGCATCTTTAATTCAGCTGACCTGTGGAGCAGTTAGGTCTCCATACATAGAACAAGCTATTGTGTAAGGAATTGTGTGCAAGATTACTGGAAGGCTTCAAAACACTATAGCATATGTAAACATTGCCTAGCCGTGGCAATAGAGAATCTGCTCCACTGTTATTGAACTCTAAAGATTGTACAACTTCATAATTAAAAGCCCTTGTGTGCATGTGTATATTTATATATATATATATTTTTTTTTATCCAAGAGGGTGGGGAGGATGCCCCATTTGTACATACTGTTCTACAGTAATCCAAAGCCACACAGATGTGGCTAGTGATGTTTTATCATCCCTGACTGACAACCTGTACATTTAAGATGCACTTCACACACTGGATTTAGTCAAAGAAAAAGGCAACTCTTAAATACTTTCTAATAAGAATTCTCAAATTAGACTAGCATAAGCGTCAGTTGGTAAGGCTGGAGCAGTTACGGTGTTTGTAATTAAAATATCCAGGCTTAGTGTTTTAGCTTGCATGATTGTAAACTGCATTAATGGAGTTAACCTTAAAAAATACATAAAAAAACCACACAGCACGAGTTGAGGCTTTCAAAGTCCACACATCTCAGTGTTTAAAACAAGTGTACAAAACCTAAACAAGTGTATAAAACCTAAACAAGCATACCTTGCTTGAGAGCATGTGCAATCACGCAAGGAAAAAAAGGGGGTCCACTTTCAAACAGATTTAAGGAAACCAGCCAATAAAGGGGAAAAAAAATGCACACGCACACAAAAACTTCAGGCAGAAAAGCCTGGTGTTACTTGTAAATCTTAATATACTAAAAATTATGTACAAAAAAAGAAATGGTGGAGGTGGTCCAACATATAAATATGCATGTATCCATGACGCTCGTTTCAACAGATCCAGTACTGCAACTTCAGTTTTACATAGTTTACTCTACAGTATACGAAACTTGCAGTCCAACAACAAACCCATTTTGTTCTTTGTAATTAAGTATAAATAGGGAAAAAAAAACTATCAAAAATGTACTTAAGTTTTCCCCCCAAACTTACTGCAAGTATAGAATTCATTATCCTAAAACTAAATTCAGTCTCTTGCAGTGGACAGGAATACCTCTTAATGCACCTATAAATACATAGATTTTATCATCAAAGGCTTTAGAGAAAAAACAAAAAACAGGGCATGTAATAGCATAGAGTTTCTCAGCCCTCTGTAGACTGAACTGTAGACCACACCCCAGCCCTCAAAATCCCAGCCTTTTAAAGAGACCGACCGTTGAAATAGAAATATGACTTAAATCCCTCAAAATAATTCAAGTTTAGAGAAGGGAAAAAATGAATTAGATACCCTGAGTAAATCACTGGCCAAAAAAATGACCGTCTTCGCTCAGCTAATAAGTTACATGCATATTTAACTTTTTTTAGTTGTAAAAGTTCAATCAAAATTAAGGAGGAAAAAAAAAGTCCAGTTTTATACAGGCACAAGAAAGTCACTAAACTGACCTGTTATATACACACACAAAATATCTCTTTAAAAAAAAAAAAAAAAAAAAGACAAGGGCGGGTGGAAGCGTAGGATCCAAGTTCTTTCTTTCCCATCTTGAGGGATCAAACGCGGTGTGTACATCTCTATACCTGGAGCTCAGAGTAAAATAAATTCTTAGGGCTTAATACTGTCTCTTCACATTCGAGATCCACGTTCTTGAAGAATCTGCAACACAAGACAAATAAATTGTGAAATATTTCAGTCTTTACACGAAGCCTGGTTTCAGACCCTACAAATACACCATTACACCCCCCACCCCATAAAAACCCCCAATACTCAGTAGTAAAGGGTGAATAAGGGAAGGGGTCAGTAGCAGATGCTACCCTACAGACCACAGACACACACGCTACTAGAGCTGAGCCTAGCTTGAGTGGCTATGTAGCCCATCTCAGGCCTATGTACAAAATTCAAGTGCACCATGACAGAAGTGGGTGGGTCCCGGGGGCAGACAGGAGATACAAATATGAATCCATTAAATATTAATGCTACTGTCCATTACCAGGGCAGCATATCTAACAACGCATGTATCCGTCGAATCGATGGATGGAAAAGCACTTTTTAAGGAAGCTCTTCATTCCCTACTGACACTACTGGCTGAAGGCTGATGAGCTCTCACTGCGATTAAAAAGGTCAGCGCTGCAAACCCTGGGACAATATGCCGGGATGGAGTGGGCGGGGCATATGGCTTAAACTGCTCTAAACCCATTTGAAATGCGTAACATTTTTTCCCTTTTCGTCTTGCCACCTCTACATCCTGAACTTACACGTTAGCCAAAATGTAACATTTGGCTCAAAGTGTAACATTTGATTTGTAAACGCAACACAAAAATACTAAATTGAAGAGATGTGGCAATTATTACAGAACATCATCTGTGGTATCAAGTATGGGGAAAAACAGCTAAACCTCTCTTATGATAGCTAAATATAGATAAATGCAACCTGCCAGCATAAATTATAAACTGCCACTCATCCTGTCAAAAAAATACATTTTAAATGGAAGAAAAGGGGGAAAAAGTGCAACTAATGCATTTCAGATGAAATTAAAGACCTCAAACGTGAATGATTCTTATACATGAAATGAAAAACATACCTGTTTTGACACCTATATGTGGTAGAACCTTAGAATTAAAAGGAATGGAAACGGAGGTACAGGGATGACGGGTGCGAAAATCACAACCCTAAAAACCACTGGCTTTTTGTTCATTTCAAGTGAAGCTGCCGGTGGCCTGTAGGATGGGATTTGGGCACCAGTGCGATGCAGGTCGCTACGTCTGAGCAAATGCCGACCGAGCGAATGTTTCAGCAGGGGCTCGGCAGGGCAGCTTAGTGCTCACCATAGGCCAAACCTAATCAGAGTCATTCATTTCGTAATCTGTCTCTTCGTCCTCACTCTGAACCGCATGCAGCATGCAGAGGGTACAGAAAAGGGGGAGAAGGAAAAAGACAAGTTTAAAAAGTTTAAATAAAAAAGATAGAGTGGAGAATGGGAAGCGCTGGAAGGTGAATCTGATAAGAGGGGCAAGAAGTTTGCCTGGTTTTTCTCAATGGTTTTCTGAAACATTTGGATACAGACGTAAGAAGCTTTACAGAATGCAAACTAAAAAATATATATAAAGTCTTGTAATATCTGGTAGTTATTAATTTCTGGGTTCCCCCATTCAAGGTAATCAGTGTAGACATCAAGAGTCAAAGTCAACATTTTCAAATACATCTGTTGAAAGAAAAAAACTGACATATTGATATCCTAGTAAAGATATCAATAGCTTTTGTAAATAAATGCATAATTTTAGTTTTAAATCAAAGCCGTAATGTAAATCCATAACAAGGCCTCTATCGTAGTATCAACGAGAGTTTCCGATCAGAATTCTCCTCTAATCTACCGGCACTGATCTCCTGGCGATCATGAAGCTTGCAAGACTAACAGACCTGAAAGCCAAGTTCTGATGAGGATTTAGTATATTTGTCTACATTCTGTCTTTGTGTGCGCGCATGTATATATATATGTATATTCTTAAAATCAATTCACAATTTGTAGCCCAGCAGGGGCATCATTCGCCATATGCAAGTGTGAACAAGTCATGCAAAATCTTATCAAAACATGGAGTGCCTGACTATACAATTCACATTCTTTTTAATAAGTGATCAAAGTAGCATACAGAACAAGAGAAAATATGCTGTCAAATATTACCATTTCCAAAAAGGCTTCAAAATGTATATTGATGGTCTGTCCATATTCCAGTTGGGCCAGGAGGTACGGCTGTCCTGGTCTATGACCAGAGCCGCCTAAGCACTGGGAGGGAAGCCCAGGCCAAACTCCATTTAACATTAGATTTTGCTACAGCTTTCATAGTTTGAACCACTAATGTCAGGCTGACAAACCAGACAGGACTATTAAACTGGTGGCACTTAGCAGCAGAAATTCTAGCTCTATGAACTGGCAATACAGGGAAATAAACTGGTTCTGTAGTGCAAAAAAAAAAAAAAAAAAAAAAAAGGTGAAACAGGTGTTTCAACATCTAGTTGGGGGACTGAAAAGATACTCCAGAGCAATTAGAAACACACCCTTGGAAACATGTTTTTAAAAACAACCTATTATATGCAGTGTTTTGTAATACCCCCCACCAGAAAGAAAAGAACAAAAAAAAAAACTGTTCAAAATTAATAATCTGAAACTTAAGGCAAAGTTAAATTTTATTTTTATATATATTTAAAAAATGAAAATCAATGAAATCATGGGATGTAAGGGGAATCTCACCTTTGCCTTTTCGCTCGGCTCACTACTGGTGCCGTATGATTGGTTGTGCAGCTCCTTGGAGACGACGCAAAGGAACTCTGCTTGGTCTTCGTTTCCATAGTTATAGGATGAGCCAATGCTGACCAGCTGGAGGAAGGAAGATACCAAGAACGACAAGGGGGTGAAGTCAATTTGGGAATATGCACTTTCCTGACAGCAGGTACTGGATGGTACCAAAATGGGAGGGGGGCTGGGAGATGACTCAGTCACTGTACAAAACACAACATACAGTTTTCCTACAAAGGTAATAACATTCTAGATGTTGAGGCCAGCCTTGTTGATACCTGAATATCTCCATAAATGTCAAAGTAAAAAGATTAGTACCTAAAATAATTCAGTGTGAGAAAGCTGCTGTTTAAGAAGAAACAAAACTCAAAATGACCTGTCGGAGGCCTCTGAATCACAACAAGGTATCTGGACCTTCATTACCACAGGACATGGTTCAGTTTTGCTTAAACCCTTTTACAAAACTTAATTCCAGGAAGCAATTGTAACCGGAACCAGGAGTTAATCACCTAGCATTCTTGAGCTGTTTAAATTATTCATTAGGCATTGGTGGGGTGGCAAGTACTTGCAAGTATTTCTAAAGCAGACATCTTGCCTCTTTACCTAGAACCATACCAGTTGAAATTTAAGAACACTGATCCCCTTGATGACAAACGGGAAAACAAAAACACAGACGTGCGAGTGCTGCAAGCCAGCCTACACTCTCCAGAAACAAAAGGCATGGTAAAGCAAGTAGTGTCAGGTGAAATACAGAAGCAGGTAGCATGATGCAGAGAGCTGAAAGGGAATCGAAGACGCGAGTGGTCAGGCTGTCTGATAAGGGCGCGGCTGCTCAGCGGAGGAAGAGCGGCTCATGGGTGCCATGTCGTCAGACTGTGCTGCAGTAATCCGCCATAACACAAGGTGGGTCAATTGTCCTTGGTAGGAGTAATTAGAGAGGAACTTCGTAAACAAGAGGAGACAAACTGACTGCAAGGGTGGAAAAGTATTTACTGAAATGCCTGTCCTGTGACAATACAGGAAGTCTGTTCAAGAATCAAGGTACTAAACGCATAGGGAAGAGTTTGGCCACAGAGGGCAGGTGGTGCCCATCTGACTCAGTAAGAGGATTAGCGAGGTTCAATGGTGCACCTGTGATCTAAAAGGCTCAGAAGGAAGAACACCCTACCAGCCATTATGCATCACTGTGTCCAAATCGGAGACCAGGTTCAGAGTGCAAATATGCTTTCGCGGGGAATGAATGTACAAGTTCCTGCTTGTACAAGGACCATGGGGCAGGGTGGGGGTATTCTTCACTTTTGTACCCCCAAACAAAAGCACAGAAGGGTTAAGAATTTCTGAAAGATGCTACACTGGAAAGTGAAAATTACTGAGAAGTACAATTTCTGCTAAATATAACAGCACAAATCCCCGACACCCTAATTCAGACTAAGGTGGCAAGCCGAGGCCTTCTTCCCTGTCCATCTAAGAACCACAGACAGGAGTTCAACTTGGTCATTATGAGATAAGGGAGAGGAGTTCCAACCCAGAGGGAAAATAAAAATAGCAAACTAGACCGTTTCATATCCTCATTGTCATTTTCACGGGCTGCATTCCTCCTGTAGCCACACGTCACAGGGAGATGTGGGCAGATCCACTCTGCTGTGGCAGATAACAGCAGATAGGCACCTCGCAGTCTCCAGCATACCGCTCCAGGGAACTCCAAACCTCCGTGGAATGGAAACGGCACATCTCTGTGACACGGCTGGTGGTGCCCGGTATGCAGAGGGGCAGAGGTGCCCGGCCCGTAGGCATACCTTTTGCGCGGAACGTCGTATCGTGGCATCGGATGGATCGCATGGAACGCGTCTGCCAGAAGCTGGCAACTACAGCCCAGGGGCACTTTAGTGGCATAGCTGTTCCATTTCACATCAAGACTGTCACTGACCCACAAAACTGGCACATCATGTTCCCTTTGTTTTTAAATATATATCTTAAGATGTGAAACTTTAGTGCTAATGAGTTTTTTATTTCTGCGGGGGTGTGTACGTGGGGGGGAGGTGGTCACAAGAGAATGGGCAAACTGTACCAGGTGGGAGCAACAACACTGTCGGGTTTGAGACATTCGCTGTTCTACATGGATATCGGATCCCTTCCACACTGTACTCTCTCTGGAAGTGTGGTTACATTCAAGAAAAACAATTCTACAAGGCCTATGCTCATGTTTAAAAGGATATCCACCTAACTAGAATATTTACCAAGCAAGCTTTATAAACACCTCATGTTTCTCCTGCAGGTTCTTTAATATAGTGTGCAATGAGAAGCCCCGTCACCTAGAAATCTACCTTGTTCCTGGCCCAAACAAGGCCTGCTTACAAGTGGATATTCCCACGATCACGCTTCGCTTTGTCTGTTCATGTGTAAACAGTGGCCTCTGTTACAGATGGAAACCCACCAGCATCTGAATTCTGTGCCCAGTTCCTTACATCACTGGTTTCACGAGTAAAAATTATGACCATTCACGTAAGTGCATTTCTTCCTGGGCTGTAGTGGGCAGTTTTACACAGTTACCAGAGAACTTCTCTTCATATCTACACTTCACAAAAAAAAAAAACCTTTTGCATCATTGAACATGTTAAGAATTTTAAGAGGTGACAAGTAAGGACTACTGTAGTTGTTACAGGAGAAAAATAAATCTTACAGTTTCTCTGCTCCAAGGATTCTCAGTATAACATGGAAATAAATGCCTCAATGAAGGCCAAAAAAGTCCCCATTGTCTGCTGAACCTCAAATCAGTTTTTTGTAGAATCAATTTTTAGAAAACTGATACAAAATTACGTGTCAAACATGTGGGCTCAAAGAATTGGCCCTCATGCCCTATCGAACATCTCAAAATCCTAATGGGAGAGGAAAACACATCTCTTTCATCATCTGAAAAAAGTATTTTTCATCTTCCTCTGTGCCAAGATCAACATCTCTCACATATTTAAAAGAACCTGATGAGAAAGCAGCTTCACTCACTCATGCCTTAGCAAAGGCGAACACAAACGGCACAACTGAAATCTGGGATGGAAAATGGACACGGCAAAGAAAACGGGATTCTGGCATCTGTCAGGCTCTTTTGATGGATGAAGAAATGGTGGAAACAAGAACCAGGGAAATCACCATAAATCATGAACATCTCCTTCAATGAGGAACACGTCCCAGCAGAGGCCCAGCAGAATGGTAGAATGGGGGGGGGGCATGCAGTGATGTACCCGAGAGGGGGGAGGGAGAGAATGCTGGGACACACCTCGCCGCCGCTGCTGCCGCCACGGATGGGGAGACCGGTCTCCTCTCCCCTCACCTCCCTGGACACAATCAGCAGAAACTCTGACTGGTGGTCCCGCCCGTAGCCTACACTGACAAGCTGCAACAACCAATCAGAGCACAGAAGGGAGGGATCATTCTGCAGGTACACAAGGCCACAGTCATCAGGCTCAGATCACAACCGCCCCGGCTTTGACGAGTCTGTGCGAGGTCGTGTCTGGAGGGGTGTGAGAAGCAGAGCGTATTGTGTGCATGGCATACAGACACCATGTACACACAGGCGGGCAGCTGCTGTAACACACACACACACACTCTCTTACTTTACCTTCCTCAAAAAGGTAACAGGGAACACACAACACTGGCAAAGCGACAGGGACGAGGGAGTGGAATGGAGGGAGACACAGGAGGGGCAGCATGCCTTCCCAGAATGCTGTGCAAGCCTAACATTAATAACTACAAGTATTTTTATATCCAGATGGAAAGCAATGAATGGATGAGATGCACACCAACATAATATGAACCACCTGCATAAGAGCAGAGATTTAGTGGATGTTTACCTTAAGGGGACAGCATGTTGCTGACATACCACATACATCACAAGCACATACTGACCTGACAACTAAAAGACAGGTGATTCCTATCATAAAAATTAAGCCGTGAGTGTCAATGCATGGGCAGCTATGCATTACCCAGCCAGTCACAAAAAAGCCAGAAAGTGTAAAAAAAAAAAAAAAAAAAAAAAACAACCTTCATTTGGCAATATTTCAAACTAAAGCTATTAAAATCCAAATGTATTAGCCTATACACAAGCCAAATATTCAGGTAGGGCCCTATCTAAAAAGTAAAATTATGTATAATTAATTTTGAAACTGTTCCATGAATCATCCAAGGACTATTTTAAGCCTTTAACATTCCTGTACGCTTTCTACAGTTTCTGCCCTTAAGCACAGCATACCCTTATTTTACTTACTATGTACCAATTTTATATTTACACTTTATTAAAGACTTTTTAATAAAAAGGCGACCAAACCAGCCAACACAGATGATCGCCATGCTCACACATGAAGTATGCAGCCATCTGGAAGCGGAGCAGAGTGCTCCCCATTACCTGAGGCTATTTATGGAACAGCAAGGGAAACGCGAGAGGGGTGGGCGGGGGGGTCTGGAAGGAGCTTCCTTAAAACCAAGCACGAGGAAACAGAGCACGGCACCGCTAGGCGTGTCACATGTTTGTTACCATCTGATAGCTCTCTTCCAGTCCCTTTACATAGTATAAATAGATTCATGAACAGATCCCGTAAGATGGGTAAACAAGTTACTGACAAATATGAGAGTTTACAGCAATGAAAATGTAGGCTACAGCAAGGATAATGAGGTTCTTCCACTGGAAAAGTCCAATTATGACACATACATTAATATCCAGGGAAATACTGGAGTCTTGATGTCCATCAGGATATGGCAAGTTTATACCGCATTCACATCTACTGAGGGGCAGGAAGGAAGCAAAAATATGGACTGTGGCAGGAAACTAGGAGGAAGCAAAAACGTGGATGGGTCCCCAAGGACCGGGTTGAGAAACACTGGCCTAATACTTGTGTAGTTGTCTGAAATCACATGCAGGAGGACCGTTTAACCCATCTGACAATAACATGCCTTTCACACTCATTTCAGCTGCCTCGTGAGAGACGTCACATCTCCGCTATAAAGTAGCGTTACGCAAGAAAAGAAAAACAAACGTCATCATGGATGCAAGAGAAAGCAGAAGTTTCACAAAACAACACAATGTCTGATGACTGTTTGTAGGAAATGAAAAATCACCACAACCCTCTAGGTCAAAAACTTGAGTGCCAAGAAAGAGATGCACCTCCTTAGTCGTAAAATTCATAACTAGTAGTAATGGCCTACAGGAATGCCTACAGGGCCGACAGAACACGGTCAACCAGTTAGCACTGACAGCATCCACCCTGGGCGTGAACAGCAGGAAAATAAAAGTATTTAACCAAATTAGTTATGAGGCTGGAAACTTCAGTGTGACGTTGCCTTGAACGGGCATTAGTAACAGCTGCATTAAAACCAAACTGAATACACTGGAAAGGTCTGTCACACAAGTTGCATCCGGGACTCATTTACACCTTTTAGCCCAAGATACTGAAAGGTAGATCATGCACCTACATTAGAGGTATTCAAAAAAAAATGACATTTACAGAAATCGTAATTTACAGAACAAAAAAAAGCAGGACAATGGCTGCAGGACGCTGTGATGCTTAAACATGCTCCGAGGACATGACACATGGACAGACATCACGGCGTGAGCATGCAGCGTATGAGGGCGACTCGACGGATATGGACATTTAATGCCATTTCAAAATGTGGATAAAGTTCACCCAAACTGTCAAGGCCTGAAGAACATTACTTCAGGTATTTATAATGAGAGGTAGAGTGGCCATCATGGGTTACCATTTTGAAAGTGAGAGGATTGCCTGTTTCATTAGACTTCTTTACTGTTTAAATAGTGGTACAGCATTATCAGAGATAGTCCAATAACTTCAACACTTCTGAGTAATACTATTTTGGATCAGATTATGTCCAGACTCTGCCAGAATCCATAAACATTTAAATCACACACATTATGGGATGTTTCCTTGAGATATAATGGGATCTTATCATATCGTATTTGAAGGCTCTTAGAATGAATGGAAAAATGGGAGAACCCAATTTCTGACAATGACCGAATCTGTGATACTGAAACTGAAATAACGTCACTGCAGATTTCATTTAATAGATAAGCTGTACGCATCCCGCACCTTGATGCTTGTAATTTATAGTCTTGATTTAATCTGAAGTCAACTTAGTCCCTTACAACATTCCTGTGAAAATGCAGCTCTAACTCCAGAATATAAGTAATGTGAGAGGGTGTCCCTTAGGGATAAGTTTTGGTTCCAAATGTTCCAGAATATTCCATCAAGTTAATGATACATCTGAGTACTACTCAGAACAAAAACAGAAAGCTCAAGTTGTATCTTCACAAGCTGTATTAACAAATCAAAGGGGTTTCCGAAGAATCTCAGTGTAACTTTCCTGACTATAGAATTATAATCCAAATTATGATTAATCCTAAAACCACAATCAAGTCAATACTATACAATGGGTACTTCTGGAAAAACAAAACAAACACTGATATTTAGAGCTTAGTGGTACTGCAGTTCAATAGAAAATGTAGTTTGACCTTTCTGGACAATGTTTAAAGCTTGACAAGAGTTCTAGAGAGCATGTGACTGGCATGAGACTTGAGCATGTGATGCAAAAAGGTTCAGAAATTTCCAAAGCGCTCAGGTTTCCTCTTTAGACAGCGGGGTTACCTGCTCAAACTTCCAGCCGTCGGACATGGTGGAGACCATCTGCGTAAGCTCCTCCTCCTGGCACTGCAGGACTCTGTACACGTGCTTAATGGGCACCTGGGGGGGTTAGGGGATGGCAGGAAAGTACGTCACTGCTGGGAACATTCAGAGGAAACAAGCCCTGCGTTTAATAAAGTCACGGATATTCAATTCCAGCCCCAAGGGACCATATCCAGTCTCTTATTACACCCCTAAAAACTTTTAATAGGTTCCGCAAAGATGATTCTTTGAATCTATTGAACCAGTGTCTGGGTGGAACAAAACCTTCCCAACTATATGTTTCCTGGACCAGATCAACAGAGGGGCCATCTTTAAAGCCTACAGTCTGTACAGAACCAAGCTCTGGCCCCCACCTCAGTGAGGACTGGCCATAACAGATCATTTTCCTACTAAATAACCTGGTAGACAATTCTAATGAGTGAGAAGGAAGTCAAGTATCCACAGATAGATAAGATATATAGATAAGACAAACAGCACATGGACAGTAGCCCTATCCACACAGCTGACCCCATCTGGCCACGTCCACTGAGGACAGAGGCCTGGACTGGGGCCAGCACCTTTAGCAAGGCTTGGAAACCCCAGGGGCTTTTCACAGAACTAATGAAGGATGCCGCTTTGGGACTCCGCAGAAAAACAGCGGCGGTCTGCAGGGGATCGCAGCAGATGCTCTCCAGCTCTGTGTACAGCCTGGTGGTGAAGGCGCTATCCCCTGGTCTGCACTCCATTCCCAGTTAATGCTATTTGCTCTGATTTCTTACCGCATTTCCCGGCACGTTTATAGCGGTTTGGTGAAAACCCGGATTCCCCTGAACTGCACTGCTGTCTCGACCCTGTGGGAATCGCCAGCACACATGGGCCCGGACCGACACTCCAGCTACAAAGCGAGCTAATTAGCACAGACACCTCAAATCACTCGCACAAATACCAGACAGACCAGATGCTCCCAGACAGCAGATACGGCAGAATTTAAAGCACTATTTATTAAAACTACAGGCAGCTCTTTCAGCTTTGGTGACTTTCTATAGAGATCTTGCTGAAGAAGCTCTTAAAGATCAGTGGCGGGCAAGTAAGTGGGAATCCAGCTCTCTGCTCCTGCTGCACATATCAGATGAAGCCGACCCCAGGGCCCCTATGGGCGAAAAGAATTTCTGACCGTTTCCTAAGGAATCCCTCCTAGATAAGGGAGCTACACTCTGCGCATAACTGAGGATAAGTGTGGCGAGGCTTTGACCTTGGGAGGCACCATGGATTCTACAGTGGCCCCTCATTTCTGCACACAGCACAACCACATGTGACTGGGTTACAGCTTCTGACAACATTACATTCATCTAGCTGATCACCTTGAAGTAAAAGCAGGCTGCTTGAAATTCAAAGTAAACTGTTATAAACAGGGAAAACTTAAGGAAAGATTATGGACCCTCCTTCCCCAAACTATTATGGCACAAGTGAAGATGAATTCCCCAGAAATTGATGATAATAATAGTAGATACTTCACTGATCGCTGTGGGGAGATTCTCTTTATGCCTCCCCCAGCTTGCTCTCTGTAGGCGAGAACAATGGGGGGCCACCCAAAGCAGCACCCAGGGAGTTGGGGGTTAAGGTCCTTGCTCAAGAACATGTTGAGACATGCTGAGGCCAGGATTGAAACGGCGACCTTCTGATCACAGGCAAAGGCTTAGCCTACTGAGCCACACACTGCCCCCAATAGCCAGCGATAGCCAGTGCAGCTCTAGAGTAAGTTTGGGGAACGCACCCTTAACAGGCTATGCCTCAAAACTAAGGCACACACACTCAGCTGCTGAGGTGAGGGCATGATCTAACCAAAGCCAATACCATCGCTCAACATTGTCTAAAGCAGCGTTTCCCAATCGGATCCTTGGGGACCCCCAGACACTCTGTTTTTGCTCCCTCCCAACCTGTGCACATTTTTCCTTCCTCAAAATGTGGACTGTCTGGGAGTTCCTGAGGACCAGGTTGGGTCTAAAAGTACTGGAATATCCCCAGAAACCTATTTAAAAAGGTTCAGGCAAGAGGAGGTCAGGTTACCTGTGATGTTTTGCAGTCCCTCTCCCTGATCTTGTCTTTGATGAGCTTAATCAGTGATGTGATGTTGTAGAACTCTGCTTCTTCCAGTACACCTTGAACAAAAGTAGGAGGGGGGAAATCCCATCAGTCACACAAGGAATGCACATAATTAGTAAACACTGCAGTGCAGGTTATGATAGCCTGCTGCCGTACAGATCAATCAGGCCCATACCTTCCTCAGCCAGATCTTTGTTGAGGACCAGCTTGCCGTGCCTCAGATAGTTGAGCACAGGGCCAAAGTATGTTGGGTCTCTGTCTATTAAATAGGCTCCTGTATCATCCTGGAGAAAAAAGAAAAAAAAAAAAAAAAAAGAAGAGCAATGTTAGCGAGAGCTGTGGGTCAGACAGACGACTGCTTAGAGAGAGTTAACAGAAACTTCTGTCAGAACCATTAGCCTCCCATCCTAGTGATGAGGAACAAATGGTTTCCACAGAAGTTCTGTGAAAGAAATTTGGAGAGATCATGTTAAAAGCCGACCGGCCTGGCAATATTAACAGCACTAAGGACAAGGAGGCTAGAATCCCTCTTCCATGCTTTTAGAGAGCTGCTCATGTGGAGGGAAAAGGCATCTTAAGGCTGACTTACACATCCGTGTAGAATGTACGGTATTGGTCGCTGCGTAGCCTATACCTTAGCCTGATACCTGTAGTTACATTCCTGGAAGGTGTGTGTATGATATAGGCTATGTGGCTTCCTACAGCACAGATTCTGCGCAGATGCAAAAGTCAGCCTTTACTCACATGGCTTGGAAATCATGATCCTATCTAACAATGAAAAGAACAAGTTCCACTTGTATTCCTGGTCTGTGGAGTGGAAAAACAGATGCAATGCAAATATGTACTATACTGATCTAAAAGGTGACTGCATTTACTCCTGAACTGTAGGTAAACTATCACCTTTCACCTGAATGTTAGGATGGCAAGAAGCTCACTGTAAAATGAAAGCTGTGATCCAGATACGTGGAAATGAAAACAAGTTTGACATAAAATACAAGCTGTACAAGTCAAGTAAAATTTGACGTGTACAATTACCCAACATACAACATAAAGGAACACTTCAATGAGCAGAAAGCAAAAAATTCCCGCTCAAAATCAGCAACGAGAAGCCTTAAGTCATCGTTACAAATCGGCAAAAATGCATTTAGGAGTTAATGCCTGAAAAAGCCAAGTCAACAGAGGCAGCATTACAGAAATTCATTAAAACCACAATAAGTGGCCACAGCGCTCCATTTACTTGCACTTCCAGGTCTTAAAATCAGATGCGTTCAGCGTCTCCAGAAAGAGACAACAAAAGGAAACCACAACTACAGTCCATTTCAGAAAGAGGAAGAGTGACAGGGAAAGACTTGTTTATGATAAATGATGACTTCCTGGCAGCTCGAGAGCAGCCTGGCTCGGAGTTTCAGTAGATTTCTGTGTAAGCAAATCACAGAAAATATGCACTGAGACGATCTGAGGCCAGTGAGAGTAAAGCTTCACCTAGAACTCAGGTAAGAAAGGACACCGATGCTGAAGACAAGCACGACCTTGCTCGAGTTGGAGAGGGAGGCAGTGCACGTGAAAAATGCACAGAAGACACAAAGGGTACAGTGTTTTTAATTAAAATATGAAGCCTTCTCTGGAGTGCATGGCCATGGGACACTAATGAACGGATGATGAGATTTGAGGGCAGAAAAGGAGGCCCAGTGGAGAAGGCCGACGTGGTAAACAGTGCAACAGGAGGCTTCTCCTGAAAGCCCGATCTCACACTGACAATCCCATTCGCACATCAAATGCTCTTAGAACCACAGAAACATTCACTTTGCAAATCACACAGCAACCAATTTGGACACATCTGGGATTGTTTCATAATTACAACCGGGACCATTCCATAGTTTCCTAAAAATAGGAAATACAGTGTAACACACAGAACTGAAACACCTTTCTCCGCCGCAACACTACAGTGAAACTGAGTGCTGAACCATTTCTATGATGACTAAACCTCATGCTTACTGAAGAAGTGCTTTCTTTTGGGTCATCTGGTCACTGGCCATGGCATCAGAGCTACTGCTGAATTCCCCTCGCCCCGTTTGGAGAGCAGTACAAACAGAGCAAAGAGCATTCTTAAGACTTCCCATATATGGGGGAAGGAGAGAGCTGGGACGCGTGATACTTAATGTTTCAGCAGCTGTTAGGAATCATTTTACAGGATTAGGACTGTTCTCTATGACAACATGCTTCTGTTCTATGGAGTAAAGTACCAAGGCTTGATAAGTTACTGTTTATGAAAACGCAAACTTACCACATCTCAGTTGACAAACTGAAAAATGAAAGCAATGGCTACTATTGTTACCACACAGTACCGCTCTGTGTAGTTAGTCCTACAGTTTGGTTTAAACTCATGTTTGATGTGTGTAGGAGGACCGATTAGCCAGAATGAAATTTCAATCATGCAATTTCAAAAGAACATTTTACTTTATAGGCGGAGATTAAGAGGGCAGATCATCACGCGTTTGAGTCATGTGAGGTTACCTCAAATGCCTTTTAATGACGTCTAATGGAAAAATACTTTCCACATAAACAAATTAACTCAACAACAAGTGATATAAAAACTACTGAATGTGCTTGATTGTTTATCGGCTTAATTCAATCTTCATGACTAAATGTAACAATTATTAGGACTGCCACAAGTGGAACGCAGAACAGCGGATGTGTCAAGCATGCATCCATGTAGATGTCTGTGCCAGGTAGGTAATTCCCCACACAGGAACAGGTACCAGGTCCTTGACATGTAAAACCCCAGAAACACCCTCTAATCTAAGGATGATGATACAGGGCAACTTTTTGGGCAATGTTGCTCAGGCACCTTCCTATTGATACCAAGCAACAAATTTCCATTTGAAAAACTCATCGGCAATGGGGAACTTTTTGCGATCATCCAGATCCAGATGGGTTGCCTTTTGCCTCATCTGGTTGGCAACTGCCCGGCCATACTGCTCAAAAAGCTGTATCATCACCTTAAGAGAAAGGATGAGCACTGAGAAGAGAAAAAGAGACAGAGAGAGTCACTCCTAAGGAGGCTGCCTGCTTGCCTCACCTGAGGCACTGACCTTCACCAGATCTGATTATCCTCCCCGTGGTCTCGGCATGGGGGCTCCTGCTGAAATCACAGCACTGCCAGAAGGCTCCGACACCTCAAGGACGCAGAGACAGAACCGCTATATAAAGAGCCATGTGTTCCACTCACTTGTGGACAGAGGCATACCCATTCAGTCGGGACGCACGCCATCTTAGAAGAGGAACAGATATCACCAGCTCCTACTGGAATACCTAGATGTAGAGCGATGCATTACCCAGCAGCTCACCGTACAGAAACCTCTGAGGAATACTGCTGGTTATAGTCACTGTACTCGTTCTGCTTAACCCCCATTCCAGCTTCTGGGTTTCGTTACTCATTTAGACTCACATGTAATACAAAAAATGACCTTAAAGCAATAGTGTGCATAATGACTTAACAGAAGTACAGGCAGTTTTTCCCTTATGCAGAAGGCCCAGAGGAAAAATGAGAGGAAAGAGATAGTCCAGATCAGGAACCCATCAGCCCAAGGGACTCAAGATCCTGTACTTTCAGGCAATGGTATTAAATTGCTGTGTGCTATGGACAGATAAGCTCCCTCTGGTATGTCGACTTAAATGAAAAATAAAAAGCATAAACAAATCGTCCAAACTGACCTACTAACCTCAGGCAGGTTTTCACTGCTGAACAACCAGAGGGATAGAGCTTCAGAGCATTATAGGCCTGGTGCTCAATGTCACCTGACAGCTGAATGAAGCACAAGGCAGATGGGACCCAAGGGCATGAAATAAGCTTCAGTTTCTGGGTTCAGACAGCTTCAAAAATAGGTTTACTGTTACATTTAATTCCAAATTAAGAGGATGTTAAGGTGGCTAGCATTGTCGCCTCACACCTCTGGGGTTAGGGGATGAAAGCCCAATCATAATTTCATTTGCTCTCTTTGTTACACGAGATTTCTCCTGCAGTCCAAAGACTTGCAGTTATGTGAATTCCAGTCTCTAAATCGTCCATAGAGTGTAATTGTATGTGTAAGCATGCATGTGCCCTTAGATAAGCCCCAGCTGCCCACGACCCTGCTTCAGATAAGCAGCAGGCAGATCTATGAGGTGACATTTCAAGGGCATGTTAACTGTCCGAGGTCACCCTCCAACTATCACAGAATCTGTACATGCACCGTACCACGCCCACCTTTTCCACACAGGCAAGTGCATCAAATTCCTAACTTAAGAAATATTAGGAACGCAGCTCTGTTTTTACCAGTGATTAAGGGGAAAAATACCCATCCTAATGACAAACATTTCACGACCATTTTTAGCCAAGTAACGTAATGCCATCCCGTATATAAATATGGCACATTTTGATAACCCATCCCCATGAAATCGACAGACACTTTATTATTAGCAAATATTTAAAAACAGTCCTTAGCCTATTAGGTCACTGTATAGCGTCCCGCAGCTGCAACCCCCTCCCCCACCAGGACAGTTACACCTTTGCTGCATGAGCTCACAGCAGCTCGATGTGCAGCTACATTCCTACCTAAAGCTCTGCCTGATGAATAATGCAGAACGCTTCCAAAAGCACCAGTCACTTGAAACAAAGCTATCGATTCCCAGTGCGGGGAAATGCAATATGGCCTTCATGAAAAAAATAAAAGCTAGCAGACACAGATAGCAGGGAAAACAGGGGATGGAGTGTGAAAGCAAGGAGCCTTCAAGATTCCATCAGCTACACCTACCTAAGTGTAAGCAACCATCATACCACAGGGCTATACTAACATGGCATCTATGCAGTAAACCTGACCAAGTCATATGCCCAACCTGGTCGAAGGCTTTAGCAGGCTACCAGATTCCTGCTTGCCAACCCGCCCCCTCAGCTCAGCATTTCTCTCTTTAAAGAGGCACCATAACTGAATGAATGAACGCTTTGACAAGCCAGAATGCCACCTGGGGGCACCGGGAGAGGGAACTGACCAGAGTGCAGTCAGCAGGGGGTGGACGCAGCGGGCGGCTGTTTAGAAGGGGGGCTGTCACGACCTCTCACCCAGCCAACCAGACTCTGTGCCTAAGCCATACGATACTTAAATTAGAAGGGGTGGGGGTAGCAGACATCACATGGTAGAGCACTGACTGATGCACTGTTAAGCTGGACCCTGAACAAACTGCTTCACATGAATGTAGAAGGTCTTATGTAGACATAAAACACTGAAATAGGAGTCCCCCTCCTCGCCCCATGTCATTAAAGTTTTATTTTAATGTACCTTCGTGACATTGTTTAATAAATTGGCTTGTCTGATTAGACAGGCCCACCCAAGACCCTTGATGTGAATGGGCAATATTAAGGTTGTACCAGAAGATATGGAACATAAAGCAGATAGTAAATTGGTCTTGGCAGGGGAATTCTGCTGTAGCAAATCCAAGCATCAGGGTTGCGAATATGGTAGATGCAGGTCTAACTTCTAAAAGCAGGTGTGTGGAACTTAGAGAAAAAGCCCCCTTTGCTACCCGGACAGTGCAGACAGGGCTTAACAAACAAATGGAATCACGCATCCCCATGCAAGATGCGGGGCAGGAATTCCTTATCAATAGCAGGGACTATAAACAATGGCCTACACTGCTGGGGCAATGACGGGAGATGGCACTCGCGCCCGAAAAGGCCAGCGTGCAGGTGTCCCCCCCCCCCCACTATACTTCTAAAGAACACAACTTAAATGAAAATACACCATTTAGGTTCACAGAAGTGCTTTATGCAACACTTGATGTTCGAAAATGTAAACTTATGTAACAAAACATTTGCACTCATGGATTTGCATCACTGTCTTGCAGAATGTCACCCAGGAAGGATTTCGCCTAAGCTTTAGCAAAATCAAACAGGAAATAGCTGGGAGCTTATTGGGGTAACGCTTACCTCCCTACCTTTTGTTGGCATAATTTCGGTGCCCTAAAATCCTGACAAAAACAAACATTTAGTTATGGGCAAAACATGCTACACAATGGGCTATGTATAAAATCAACACCAGCATCACACAGCCAATTGAGCTCAGACGTTTGGGATCAGATTAGAAAGGACAAATCTAGTCAGCTTTCATGAAACAATGAGGGGAGGAGATTATGGATATGACATGATATTTTCTCCCCCTGAACCTGGGCCTATTCAGGATGGGGTAGAGGACCATCAGCCACAGGGCTGTAGACTGGAAGGAGAAGACGCATCCTCCCGATGGCAGACGGCATGGCGGTGGGAGGGGAAGAGACCGGCCCAGTCAGTCAGCAGCAATCCACCCTCAGAAGAGGCTGCAAATAGAACCATTTGCCAATCTGACACTTAAGTCCTGGTAAAGTCCAAAACACTGATGATTCAGCAATTGGGAGCTTAAGTTACTCACTGAGGCTCTTACTGAGCAAAGTAAAGGATCTAGGAATTGGGATTAACAGGAGAGTGAGCAGAAAGTCTTGTCAGAGCAAAACTCCAACGCATAAGGCAACAATGTGATCTAGCCTGGCTGACTTTCCCCCCTTTGAAATCACTTAGGCTGTTTATTGCAGACCAGTAGCAGAGAACGACCAAAGTAACTAACTACCACCACTGTTCAGGTGGATCACTGAATGTTTATCAATACCAAGAATGTAAAGAATGTACTTGTATTTTGGCAAGAGAGTTCTTGCTACCTTGCCTCCAAGAACAAACATGGGATGCAATGAGTCATGGGATTGTTTTCATTGGTGAGGATGCAACCAATGCATCCTTGATATTTTGGTGCAGCAAAACAACCTCTAGGGGTTGATACAGTCCTCCATATTTCTGTTCTTGAGTACTGGAACTGTACTTCAGTAATGGAGGATGATGTCAAACAAGTACAAGAGAACATGAATACGATCAAGCACGCATATCGATAAACCCCCATTACCTGGCCTAGCCAACTCGGCTCTTGGTTTAGTACAAACCATCCCAGCTCCAGTACTTGGAGCTCACGGCCATTGCACCCAGGCTGAAAAAGTAAACTGCATCAAGAGGAATGCTAAAGAATTAGCCTGACTGCTAGCTTGCAACTAACACACTGAAGATGCAGGCTGCTGATATCGCAGCATTTCCTTGCGGGCCACACACTTTCCCTGCATTGTATAAAAGTTGTCCCAACATCCTGCAAGCGCATATCTCTTCCTCCATAGCAAGTGCCCCTTCCTCTCTCATCCAAGATTGAAAGAAGGTACATGAGGCTAATGAGGAAAAAACAAGACAAGGTGATATTTTGGGAACAATTCCGCCATTAAAGAGATTATTGGAGCAAGATAAAGTGCAACACATACAACTGTCAATGAAAGTTACTGACAGGCCTATAGGCCCCCCGTGTAGACAGGACAAACTGAACATGAGATGCGATGTAGCATCCCAGAATAAAGCCTTTACACAGAAAAAAATCCTTTAAAGCAGCATCTCCACAATGTAAGCAAATGAAAGTCTCACCTGTCAAAGTGGGGCTTTATAGAAGTTTTGACAGATTAAGATGCAAAACTGAGGAAAACCAAAACCTGGATTTATATGATGCATGTCATATTAGTGGTGCAGGCAAAAGATGATTAGTTTTATTAGACCTACATTTATATTAAGGCAGCACTCAAATCAGGAGATTTAAGGGACTTTGGCAGTTTTGGAAAAAAAAAAAAAAGCCCCAACAATAAAACTGTAGCCCAAAAACCTGGTCCAACATTCAATCATCAACTGATTTGACAGCAAAGAACCTTAGAGATGCACTTAAAAATGCAAAAGGGGTAGAGCAGAAAGATGATCTTTGAATGCGTAATTTTGTTTTTCCTGGAGGTCAGAGAGATTTCAGTCTCTAGCTAGGACATCACAAGTGGACACCACAGATTCCCAGAAGATGACTTTGGGGAGTGGCCCCTTCCCAGTTACTGTTATAATATACTCAAAAATCAATATAAGCAGACAAAGAAGCTTTGATACTTCCTATGGCTTTTATCTGCCCATATCATACACAGCTGGGTAATATTTTTAACAGGGTGCCAACAGACCACAAGTACATGCTGTCATTAAAAAGTAATTTGGCCTTCAACCCCATACTTAAGGCACCCTAATAAAAGGCTTATTTATGCTTAGTAGCAAAAAGAACAGCTCACTTTTTGGGATGATTTTAATACTCTAGTTGCATCTTGGCAACAGACCCTCCTTACCCAGCACCTCACACCTGCAACACTGCAAGAACGACGATTTAAGCTAAAATTCAGTTCATGGGATTCAAAGGCAAATCGCCAAGTTTACCAGTAGGTTTTTTTCAAGTCTTATCAATTAGGTGGTCAGCTTTAGACAAACAAGGAATGCAGGAAGTTCTGAACTATAAGAAGGCAAGAGACAAAAGGAAATGCTTAACATTTCAAGCTCTCAGGTCACTCAACTGCTGATGAATGATCTATGAGCACTTTGCCGTTTATAATTTGGTAGGCAAATCACACCACAGCTGGGGGATCCAGACCAAAGCCTGTGCAATGGTTTCAACCACAAGTCAAACAGGAACAGAGTCTAAGGAGCGGATATAGAAGGTAACCATAGTGCATCTGCCCCAGCACCATCAGCATTAATTTACTTTAATACTGAAGTCAAGCTCTCCAGTTAACTTATCTACATTAAGACAGAATGGCCACCATTCTCTATTCTAGTAGAAACAAATCATAGATAGATATGGTTTCCAAGACAATGTCCTCATGAACAGAATAGTTGTCACATGCTTACAACCAAAACGCATTAGTTCTTGATTTAGGCGTTTGCACCAGAAAACATCAACAGGACAGCAAACAGGACCAACCATTTTAAAAGGCCCAACCAGCAAATAAATTATTCAGCAATGTACTTACACACCTATCATTAAAACCCATGTAGGAAGAATACAGCCCTTATAGCTCAGAGTGGTTTCTGATCATTAATATGCACACGACGCTACACCAGACAGACCATGTTTTTCATACTTCCCCCCCACACCAACTGCTGCATCTTGATCTACAGTGAAAGCAACAACAATAAATAATTCACACTTTAGTACAACGAAGATATTTCAGCTAATAGCACAGCCATGAAGACTGCACTGTGACACTGGACTACTGTCTCGGCAGAGAAAATACCACAACCATAACCGACTGCCAACTACTGCCTTTCCTATAACAGCCCCCTAACACTAGCCTGGTAACATACGATTTGGAAATATGACTTTATGAATAAACAAGCAGTTAGGCTATTCCAAGTAAGAAAATGGGCCATTTCATTTAATGGGATAAGTGTTGAAAGTTGTACACAATTTCAGGTACATTACTATAGTTCTTTAGGCGTCAAATTATAATATACACGCCCATACAGATATACACTACACACAGTACATGCATACTTTAATATAGCAAGTATTAAGATTTATAGCCAAACCGACTGCACGCTTCATCGACTTTAACGCAGCCATTTGCTAGCTAATTTATTTGCAAATGAATTGAAAATAACTACGTGTTAATGCTCTAACGCAGCTTTGGAGAAAATTACATCATCGACAGTCTTGACGGGGCGCTTCTGCACGTCGGTTATCGCGGTGCCTCGTCGCTTATTTGTGGATGTTATTTCTGTACCTTTACGCTGTGTATCTGTGAGCCTGACCCGATCTAAAGAAGTGAAGTTTCCCTCGGACGGGAAGCCACAGCGAGCCGCCAGCCAAGTGAGCACAAATTCAATGTAAAATAACTACAATATTGCTGCGCTGCAATATCAAATAATAAAGTAACGCAAAGTCTTATTTTCCCTTACAGTCGTGACTACATTAATAAAAAAAAGCTTGCTAGCTGGCGAGGGAGCCACGGTACTTATACACACATTTATTCGCAGTTGCGGTTAATTAGATGACTTAGCTGCAGACTGGAAGCCCCGCGCCTGAAATGCGGGCTTTTCGAGCCGCAAAGCGGTTCGCCCGGAGCGCCGAGCTGCCTAACGGCCAGCCGGCCGCACGCCTCCCCGAACCGAGTCCCAATACCTTATCGGAGTCGAGGTCGGGATCGGCCTGGCACAGCCGGTACAGGAACGACTTGGGGTCCCGGCACAGCGTCTGCCGTGTGGTCAGGAAGTATGTGCCACCCACGTTCAGGCGGACCCACTTGGAAGCCTCGCCGCGGCTCGGCACCTTTTCCCCCGCGGCGTGAACGGAGCACCGCCGGCAGCCAGAGCCGCTGCTGTCGGAGATATTCTCCGCCATCCCTACGCCCTGCCTTCTGCTACAGGAACTGCGCTCGTAAGCAGGAAGTGTCCCTTATTTAAGGCCGCTCCCTCCTCCGACCCGACACGGCGCCACTCCTTTTCTTCCTCCCTCCCTCCCTCCTTCCATCCCTCCCTCTCACCCTCCGTAGAGTCCGTACGCAGCAGGGCTTTCCCAGCGCCAGCTGCTCCAGTCTCCCCGCAGCTGGCCGAAAACGACCGACGAACATACAGTGGTCGATTTAGCCCAACTTTTATTTTAAAGGCGGACATACTCTTCACACTACTGGATGTATACTATCCTGGACTAATTGCTGTCATTCTTCAAAAAAAAAATATAATGAATAATTTTATCAGAGGGCGGCATGGTGGTGCAGTGGTTAGCACTGTTGCCTCACACCTCTGGGGCCTGGGTTCAAGTCTCCGCCTGGG
>JAODJW010000094.1:21681940-21694082 GCA_026777045.1 Hyperopisus bebe
GCCCATTGCTTCCAGGATAGGCTCCGGACCCCCCGCGACCCAGTAGGATGAGCGGGTTGGAAAATGGATGGATGGATGGAATTTTATCAGAATTGGGTCTTCAATATTTTCTTGGACAGCAATTTACATGGTCCCACAAGAAGAATGTGGGAAAATTCTAGGAAATGTAGTATAACGTCAAACGTAACGAGGTGACGCTTATTCCAGATAGCACACTAACTAAAATCAGATTCAAATCAAAGTTAAGTTTGTAATCGGCCAGTTTTGTGCATTTTATCACTAAGTCAACGATGGATTTTCAGGCTCAGTGTTCTGGAAATTATGTGCCAAGATGTGCACATACATCTTAAAAACTTCACGTGTATTGCATCGGTCATAAATGAGTAATAGCCATTTTCACATTTCTCATGTGGTTACAGACTTTCGGTCCCAACAGATGCAGTCCATGCTCCTTGTAGCAGGCTGCTGATTTCAGGCTGGTAATCATGCTGGAGACTGAGAAGATATCTCATCTCTCAGGTTGGTGTGGGTGAATATGGCCACGTCGGTGCACAACGATTTAGCTTGGAGATCCATGAGACTCTCAAATACACTAGGCTATATGGACAAAAGTATTGGGACACCGGGGCATTACACCTACAGGAACTTTTATAATATAATGTGTAGTTGCTTCCCCCTTTGCAGGTATAACAGCTGGCACTCTTCTGGGAAAGCTTTCCACAAGATTTTGGAGTGTGTCTGTGGGAATTTTTGCCCATTCATCCATAACAGGATTTGTGCAGGTCAGGCACTGATGTTGGGCATGAAGGTCAGGCTCACAATCTCCATTCTAGTTCATCCCAAAGGTGTTTGGTGAGGTTGAGGTCAGGGCTCTATGCAGGCCAGTCACATTCTTCCACACCAAACTCACTCAACAATGTCTTTAGGGACCTTGCTTTGTGCACTGGGGCACAGTCATGCTGGAACAGAAAAAGGTGTTCCACAAACTATTCCCACAAAGTTGGAAGCAGGGCATTGTCCATCAGTGTTTTAATATGTTCAAGCATTAAGAGTTCCCTTCTCTGGAACTAAGGGACCTAGCCCAACCCCTTAAAAACAAGCCCATAAAAGTATCCCTCTTCCACCAAACTTTACATTTGGTGCAATACAGTCAGGCAGGTTACTTTATCCTGGCATCCACCAAACACAGACTCATCCATTAGACTGCCAGACAGAGAAACGTGATTAATCACTCCACAGAACATGTTTCCACTGCCCCAGAGTCCAGTGGCGGTGTGCTATACACCACTCCATTCAAAGTTTGGCATTGCACTCGGTGATGTGAGGCTTGCATGCAGCTATTTGGCCATGGAGGCCCATTCCATGAAGCACCTGATGCAGAGTTTTGGTGATGTGGTTAATGCCAGAGGAAATTTGGAACTTTGCAGTTATTGAGTCAATAGACCACTGGTGACTCTTACACACTCTTGGTGACCCTGGTCTGTTACTTGACGTGGTCTACCACTTTGTGGCTGAGTTTCTGTTGTTCCTAAACGCTTCCACTTACAGTTGACCAGGGCATTTCTAATAGGGAAGAAATTCATGAACTGACTTCTTGCATAAGTGCCATCCTATGACAGTACCACTCCTGAACTCACTGAGCTCTTCAGAATAACCCATTTTTCACTAATGTTAGTAAACCTGACTGCATGGCTAGGCGCTTGATTTTATACACCTGTAGCAATGGGCCTGAATGAAGCACCTGAATTCAGTGATAAAGAGGTGCATCCCAATACTTTGTCCATGTATTGTATCTCTGGGGCATTGGACAACGCATAATAGATATGCATTTCAGATCAGTTGGAAGTAGACTGCCAGAGATGGGTAGTAATAAACTTAACAGCCTTTACTTCTTTTGCCAGCTTGTGTGTCAGTAAATATTTATCAGTCTACATTGACGGTAATGCAAGCATGATGATCTGGCAAACTATATCCTCCTGATGCCCCACCCATTCATTTATGTCCATTGTAGTAGACATTTTGTTTTTGCATCGATCTTTTCACTGATGTTAGGAAACATATTTATTCCTGTTGTACACTAAAGAAGACATGCTGTGAAATTAAAAATAAAAATATATTAGAAAATCTAAATTGTAAGATGTCTTATTTTCTCCAAAGACAAATATCCTAAAATTGAAGGACGCCTTTTTCCTTGGGTCTCAGGAGGATTTTCCTGTTCAACAGCCACAACTATAGGCAATCTTATGCCGTATTATGCATTTATATGTGAAAACAGCACTTAAAACAAGAGCAGTTACCTTCAAATTTGTTGTTTGTATACAATTCAGGTGTCCATTACTTTCTGTTAATAACCATCACAGAGATGAACTTCTGTTATGAGAAGACACTTTAACCATGGTTTCGGTGTAGGATGCCAGAGTTGCACGTTATCTTAAATTTACTGAATAATGACTTTGCCTCTATCAGCAGGGTCATTAACAGTGGTACAGTGGTTCAGAAAAAAAGAGTACAGCCACAGTACAGTTTTGTTCTCCATGGTACAAACATGTTCATTCCTCAGAGTCCATTTCTCTACCTAAAATTAGACTAAAACATACATTTTTCTACAGCTAGGGTACAAATTGGTATTTTTTTCTGACAGTATGCTGCACTTGTTGCATAGACCATTTAAGTACTTTGTAGTTCTTTGTGTGTTAATGCAGACATTTTACACTCAGTTTATTGAATAGGATCCTGGACATGTAATATGTATCTGCCTTGAATCATTAATGGACATGAAATAGAAATGTAAAAATTGTGTAAAAAAAGCCTAACATACTTAAAAAATGTATGCAGATTATATTAATATTTTTGCAATCATCTTTCATTAATATTCAGAGAACATTTCCTGGCAAGGATACCAGCTTTAACCAGATCAGCCTGACCACAACCATACCAAAGGTAACAGTGGTGGAATGATATTGCTGCAAAAGACCAGATTCCAGCGTTTCACTTTAGTACCAAACACACTGCAAATCATCATGAAAATTCTGGTAAACTGAGCTTAAATTATTGTGTGGATGAGGACAGATATTCATACAAATGTCTTCAGAAGCCATCTTTTAATTTGGAAAGTGAAATACCATGCAGAGGTAAATACATCATACACCTGTCACCTCTCTGGATAATCTCAGATCAAGCAATAAATCATATTTAAGTGCTATTTTAATTTAATAATGCGGACTTTTCTCCTGCGTTCCTGGTTTTTCGTGACTGTCATTAGTCAGAAATATGGTCAGTAAAACCCAGTTAAGGGGCTAGGTGTAATAAAGGTGATCATTTATGGCCCGATACACGCCTTGTCTAGAGTGCTCCAGAAATTTGTGGAGTTGTCGACACATTACCTGAAGTATACTAGTATTGACACAAGTGTTTAGTATAGATTTGTAATAAAAATAGTAAGCCATTTTATACAACACATTAGTGGTGATAAAATGGTTTCTAACCAGGGTCTAAGGGCAAAAGGTCAATCTAATTACAGAAAATCCTGATATATAGTTACATCAACACACTATGTACGTGCGAATGAAGTGCATTTGCTATATACATAAAATTTCTCATAATGGTTGTCTTTCATTTCACTTTTAGATGGGGAGGAAAAAAATAAACGGAAGAGAAAGTGTGCAGTTCCCAACATTTACATTAGGGGGTAGTGTTGTAACATTTTTTATGGTAGCCAGAAGAAAGCATCACAGATAATTAGCATGTAGGCAAATATACAAAGGACATGAGACCATATAATTCTGCCTAAAACTCTACATGCTTTTATTACAGGACTACCAAGCAGTACGTGGGAAATTCATCATTCAACAACTATACCTAGAGCACAAATATAATGGGCAAATGAACAGATTCATTAAATTATGAGAAATATGATTAAATCACTGACCAAATAGAAAATGTATATAATATAGTAAGAAAAAAAGCTGTAAAATATCATAGTTTACAATAATTATTCACATTCAAAGGCTTTACATCTCAATACATACACAACATGGCCCCTGAACATGACTTAAATCCAAATATGATTCATATATTAGAATTTAAATAACACAGAATGAACTAGAGGCTAAACAATAGCCAGCAAATAACCTTATACAAGAATAAAAATACAAAGTGTGTATCCTAATATCATTGCATTACTTCAGATTTCAATAATACATCTTCTGTACATCACAGTTCTGGTCGGTTACAAACCAGGTAGAGTATTAAATACATAATGTAACCGACTCCCGCCAACTTGATAAAAAAAAAAAAAAAAGTTCTAGCAAGAGAAAAATACACTTCCTGTAGTACTTGCTTATTTCATATAGATACAGCACTTAAAACTGCTATTTGGATCGAACGTCTTTTGCTGACATCCAAATACATGGATTTACGCAATAGTCTCGAAGCTGCCCCTCCCCCCATACCCCCCTCCCCCCATACAGAGTCCACACAGTCACCTGTGGCAGATCAGCTCAACTGTGGAAACACAACCAGCGACTGGTCCATCCTGAGGGCCTCTCGCACTGTACCATAAAAATCAAACATCCTTTCACGTCAAAATGCAGAAACACCAGACGTATCTGTGAACATCATGCTCTCAGTAAATCTCGCGTGGACTGTACAGGTCAAAATGGAGAAGCTGTGATTGCTGCTGTGATTGTTTCCTTACATTAGTAGAAATAGGCTCCTCCTACACCTGGTTGACACATTGTTCTACATCTGGTGAACAGACAGCGTTTGGATTCAGTTTTCAGTGGACAGACGTTTGAACATTGTGCCGTGACCAGACAGACATTTATGATTATTTGCAAAGAGAAATGCCATCTACTGGCACAGTACAGTCAAATAATATAATTACATCAGCTACTGTCATCATCTTAGTGAAAATCTTATATACTCAACTACTCTCTATGACACACCTGCAATTCTCCAAGGTGACTATTTTTTATAAAAGCCAGCGAGGCAAAAACTACTGAATTTGCAATTTACAACTGGCCATGCAGGGAGAGTAAGCAAATATTTTGGTGAGAGACTTGAATGTTGCACATTTTTTTAATTGCTTAATACGATTTGGATTTAGTTTTACTGATCGTAATCTGTCAGTCATCCAGAAATCAACAACTGATGCAGAGATAATGAAATTTAAAGTACCACTGTAATTCTGCAGGAAAGAAAAAAAAAATTGAAAAAAGGGAAAAAAAAGTGACTGTCACCCACAGGCTGATACTGAGAAAGCCAGCATTAACATTAGACGAGTGTTTCTCCACATAAGGCTCCTTGTCTAACTTATTACTAAATAAGGTGCCACAGATTTAGCCTGGAACTGTAACCACAGCTACACAGTATATACTGCTTGTCTATAAGCACATGTGGATTGCTACATTAACCCCAGTAAAGCGCTCCACACGCAAAGCTGTTTCTTATTGTGTCTCCTGTGCTCGTCGGTAGCAGGACAGCTGGCGGGTGGAAAAAAACTGGATATTCATGCGCGACGATATGCAATGACGTCTCAACTACAGCACAGAGAACAAGCAAAGCAACCCTGAATTCCACGTCGTTTTCCCATTTTTCACCCTCTCCCCTACTGCTTTTAGGGATGGAGAACGAAACTTAGAGAGGCCAGCGTTTCTAGAAGAGGTGTTAAAACAGTTCAGATAAAGACACAAGGGAAGGTGTTTCTTTGATCCATGACTGGTGTCATGGCACGAGGGTCCGACTGCATGGTCAGCTGGTGCCCCCCCCCCACAGCCGACGGGCCTAACTGCCAGTGTTTTGGTGCTTGTGGTAAATCTTCCTCCACACTTCCTGAATCTTCTTGCACCATTTGTCTGCATTCCCACTAGGGTCCATTAGATAATATGTTCTGTTAGGCTGCAGATAAAAAAAATAAAACAAGAATTACTTAAACTAATATTTGCATGTCTTTAGCATTGACATTAGCACTCAGAACGCAACAAGCACTCTGCCTCTTAAAGATTGTTGATGTCCACAAAAAAAAAAAAAAAAAAAAAAAATTACCGTGTGAACAAAGAACGTCTTGAAGTTCTTGGCCTCTGGCCGCAGCTCCGGGGACCAGGGAATCTCTCCTTTCAGGACTTTGTTGACCGGGTCCACATAGTAAAGGTGAGGGCCTTCGGTCAGTAGCAACTGGCGTCGACGAGCGAACAGCCCCTATGAAATGGAGCCCAGTGCTTTAAGCCCAAAGCTTTTTTTTTCCCCACCCAGACTGCATTAGTGGCTAAACCATCAACACTTTGGAATCTACTCAATAACACATGATCTGTCCTTTATAAACTCACACTGCCCAAAGAAACATGTTCTTATTTTTACAGTCTGCATCAGCAGCTAAATCATAAGGACTCTACTAAGGGTCCAGTAATACGATGAATACACTCAACAGCACATGCTTTAAAATTTAATTTTAATGGTTTTAAATTTTCTTGTACAAACCACATGCATGCAAAATGTTTCAAACAAGTATTTCCATCTTCATGGGTTTTTCCTTCATTTCCTCAAGATGAAACGCATCTTTTGGTGGGCTTGTACTCACCTTCCGTTTGTCCACTGGCCCCATTTTAAGTATTAAGTTGTTTTCTACAAATTGGTGCCTGAAAAATAAAACAAAAAATAAACAAAAATCTGTGTCATGGTCTTACACAAAAACCATAGCGTGACATGACATTTTTGTGGGTGACTCATGCATCCTGGTGCGGTGTGGAACAGGAATCAACACAAGGTTCTGAAGCCCTAGCTAGCAGATAGTTCATCATAGGTCAAAATCCTGCAAAAGGCAAATGGGTTTTAAAAATTCCATGTAACCTAAATAAAGTAAGAGTTGTCCCTAAATATTCTGTCAACTCATCTGAAGAGAGGCTGAATACATGCTTTATCTAGAGCACTATTTGCAAAATGAACACCCATTGTAGCAAGTGCAAATTGAACCCTGAAAATAAATACCACTACTATATCAATATTAGAATCTACAAGTTTACACAGCACACAATTAAAAGTGCCCATCTATGCAAACTTGGTGCACCAGCTCACAGACAAAGGAGTGGAGATTCTGTTGTATTTTGAAACAGATAAGCTTAGAGTTACATTAGCGTGTGGTGGCCAGTTCCTATTTTTAAATCAATAACAATATTTCGGAAAGAGGTGTCCGCATGCAAATACAGAGACTCAACTGACTTACCACTTTGCCTTAAGAACAAAAACTAAAGGGATTCTTAAGAGGCTGTTTACAAATCATTTCTTACCATTTAACTGGGTGTGATGTAAATGTACCAGTGTGGACAAAGTACGTCAGTGCACAAATTCCTTCTAATACACAAATGTCACCAGATGATGCGGTTGACCGAAACTCCCCCACTACAGCCAAGTTAGGCTCCGCCATTCTCAGTCTAAAGCCAGTTTGATTCGGAGGAGGTAGATAGACGCACCAGGGATTGCCGCTGGTCTGTTTCTCCAGCAGCAGCTGCTTCTCCTCATCTGAGAACTGCAGGTCCAGCTCGAATGAGTTGTTATCCAGGTCATGGATGTACTGCTCGATGTTGCTATTGGACCTCTGCGGCGGGGCAGACTCGGGCACGGCCAGCGTGTGCGACGAGGTCGACTGGGACACTTGCATGTTGCTGAATTGGCTCAGGAGGTCGTCGTACTATGGGAGCAGAAGAAACAGCTGTAGGAGAACGACTCTCCAAAGGGAGCTTTCAAGAAGCCATGTTAGAGCGACGGCCTTAGATTGGATCACCGTCTGCCTAGAAGCTTAGCAGTTTATTGCTTTTGACCATTTGACAAGCTGGGAAATGCACGTTAATGCAGGCTATTATGTTTCCCAGCTATCCATGCAGAGTGTGCTTGTGAAGATCCATGTCTGGTCAACAAAGGTGGAAAGTTCAGGTCCAGAAAGGAACAATCCAGACCAAGATTTTGTTTCAACCAACCAATTGAGTACTTTGTGAACATGACTCGTTATACTCAATTGGTTGGTTGAAACAAAATCTTGATCTGGATTTGTAGTTTCTGAACCTGAACTTTCCACCTCTGCTGGTCATCCTGAGAGAGGGCAAACAGGCTTACGTTTCCATAGCAGTCCTCGTCATCCTCTGACATTGCAGGGAGGTAGGGGGTGAGCTTAGGTGGAGTCTGAAGGTGAAGGTTCTCCCACGTGATGGTCTCAAAGAATGGATGAGCTTTCAGGGGGTCATACCCACCCATCTCCTCACAGCCTAAACGTTTGGAAGGGTCCAAAGACTGGAAAGATGGGGGAGGGGCAGGTGAAAGATGGTTGCATCCATAAACCTTAAATTACAAAAGCTTCACATGATCTTAAAAAGATCAGTAAAGGCAACTGCAATGTAACATTAGCTAAATAAAGGGAACATTATATCAGGATTTTCAATAATGTATAAATCAGATCAAGTCTGCGGTTATCAAAATGATAACATTGCAAACCATTGCCTGTTGATGTCAAACAACTCTTGCTTGACAGCAGAACAACTTTTGGGTCAAATACCAAATGCTGGGATTGTTGTTTGGTACATGAAGGCATACTGATAATTAACCAGGAACACAGAGCCTTACCAGAAGCTGTTCAACAAGGTCCTTTGCTTTAGGAAAGAATTTCTCTGGAAATTCATATTCCAGCTTTATTATTTTCTGGAATATTAGATACTCGTTCCTGATGGACATAAGAGACAGGGTGCCAAGTCAGCATCCGTATTTAGCTGTATTTCAATTAGCACTTGACAACATGCTACAGAAACAGTACATTAGGAGTACATCACCGCAGTACACACACCCTTCATTTATGGGGTCCATAAACAGAATTAGTGCTAAACTTAATACTGGGGTTAAATTCTTTTGTTTTTTTGCCATGTATTACTACAAGAAGATACCATTAATTGTATCTGTCATGTACCCTTTAACCTGACAACAATCCTGACAACTATATTCACAGCTGTCGAAACCCAACCCATTCAAGTCCATACAACCTAGGCTGTACCAGACAATTCTATGTTATACTAACATCTTAGAACTAAATGCATTTCCCCACAGTTGTGCCGCTTTGATGCGATTTAATCGAGTATCATGGTCATGTGACCATGTGATTGAGGTTTCTCTCCAGGTACTCGTTTTGTAAACAAACTCATTACTTCCTGTTATTTAACACTGGGCTTCATTTGGTCTCGTTTTCCATCTGACATTGTATAATTCAGCGGTGGTGGGGGGTGGGGGTCATTTCCCCTTCAGCGATTTTCGAGATGTACTTATCAGGCATTTGAGCTCATGTCACAATGACTGAGCATCAGCAGTTCATAAAAATACAATCACTCGAACGTTCAGATTGGACTCACCCGGCTCTAAATGGGGGCAAGCCTGCCACCAACTGGTAGATTATACAACCTAGAGCCCAGAGGTCAGAGCTAGAAAGAGAAGACCACCGTATTACTTTCTGGTCGATTTACGAACTCGTCACGCTCAAAGAGGAAACTTAGCAAAACGGCAAAAAGGGACCGGAGGTCCGGCTTTCAAAACGCATTACCTTTTGCAAGCAGACTTCTCAGTCAGCAGTTCTGGGGAGACGTACTGTGCAGTTCCTACAAAAGAGTTTGCCCTGGCTGCAAACAGTCAGAGAACGACCATTATCAGATGAGTGAAGCAAGAGCTCCAAACAGGCATCAAATTCACTGAAATATTGCATATGTTTGTGCACATGTTATTTTCATAAGTGCTTATACCTCAGTTACTGGAGTCTAGAATGTGTTGAGGGGAAAAACTAATTTACAGAATTAAGCAATTTGTATTGTTTTTGACATGCATTGCAGTACCTTGTTTGCTGTCGGAGGATAACTGTTTTGCTGTTCCAAAATCTGTTATTTGAATGTGCATATCCTCACTCAAAAGAATATTCTCTGGTTTAAGGTCCCTGCAGAAAAATTAAAATATATATGGGAGGTGGAATCAGAAATTATATTACTAAACTAAAGATAAATATGCTAAATATACAATGAATTTATTCTGATTCTAAAGGACTCAGGTATTCTTACCTGTGAATAATCCCCTTTGCATGCAAGTATTCTAGTGCACAAACTATTTCAGCAGAGTAAAATCTAGTACATGTCTCATCAAAAGAACCAATTTTGCGAATGTATTTAAGCAGCTCTCCATTTTTAGCATAGCTAAGCCCAAAATCTGAGAAGGAAAGTTAAGGACAACAGATCATGAAGCAATGCATCACAGAAACACTGAACACTGTAGCAAATCTGAGATACACCTACACACTCACTGTGATTGCAGCCATTTACGTAAAAAGGATACACAGCTTCTCATCATCTTGAAACGTGAAGTACAGCTTGACGAAGAACGGGTGGTCTAGATTTGACATCACGTCTCTCTCCCTCTTTACATACTGCGCTTTGTTCTCCTTCATTATGTGCCGCTTTTCTAGAATTTTAACTGAAAAGAAGAGAATTTCTTTCATCAGAAATCATGTACTATGCCTGTGACTGGTTTAAAGCTAATTCTTTAATCCTTAAATCGGAGACACACCTGAATTCAAACTCCTTCATAAGTACTAATTAAACTTGAGGAAACAGGGGAAAAAATATTCTAAACGAAAGAGCCTTACTTGCATATTCTTTTCCTGTTGACTGTTCTCTTGCCAGCACAACCTATCAGAAACAAAACAGTCCCCTGTCAAAGCAAACTAAACTAAATTCTGCTAAATATATCAAAGCATGCAACTAGAAAACAGCTAAATCTGATTAACAGATTGTGAGATGAATGATCTCTTATCCTCATGTCTTGGTACGGAGGGATGCAACATCCCGTCCTATCCCAACCCAGATACATACTGTGGAGAAGGAACCCTCCCCGAGAATCTTCCCGAACTTGAAGTCCTCCGGCCTCTTCTTGCGAGGCTGCGCTGGGAGAGGTCTCGGCTCGGCGCCCGCGTCGGCCGGCTTCTCGGGGGCCCTGCGCTCCGCCGTGGGTGCCTCCATGCCCTGGCACGGGCTGCTAGTGGCGCCCGGGGTGGACAACGGCGTGCTGCAGTCAGCGTGGCTTCTTACCATCGACGGATGCTGACAGGAGCGGATGACAAAGCTGGGCTGCACAGGAACGGCATCGTACTGTGGAGAGAGCCAGAGAGCGGCATGCTGGGAAGATGCGTTAACACGCAGACAGCGGGAACGAAAGTCAAGAGGATCTCACGACGATTCAGATCTACCACATCCCACAGACGAGGGGACCGCTGCTGTAACTCACTACTGTGGATGGTATCAAGATTTACTAACCTTTGTAGAGCGCATAAAAATCTGAATCCCCTACAAAATTGCTGAAAGCCTTAAATACAAGATGCTCAACTTACACGTATTATAGGTCGAAATTCAGCTGTTTGACAGCAAAAACAAGAGCAGATTAATTTGGGGAAACGCACCGTCTGGACGGGTACTTTCCAGACACCTGTCACAGCAGGCACTGCACCATGAAGAGCCCAGCAACGCACTGCCAACCACAGAAACCGTGCAGGGTCGGCCTCTTTGCAAACAAACTCATCCGTGTCAAACAGCCCTTAGGAAAGACAACAAAACATTGTCTGCCTGTTTACTTTGAAAGGCGCTGACTCCTGACAATGGCCTAACAGCATCAGTCAAGTCACTTTGGTTGACTGGAAATGGCTACAGGGAGCTATTTATCCTGCTGTCCCCTCCTCCTCCCCCCCCCCCCCCAGTACAGACAGCATTGACTTTGAACCATACGCTCAGACACAATCAGCACAAATCAGAGTGATTCCTAGCTGCTTAATACATGGTTTTGAACTTCCCCAAACACTGTCAACCAAGAAATGTAACAGTTCTATCTGGCATTAATTATCCCTTTCACAAAAGCAGTAAAAAGCTCCAGTTTTTCCAGCATGCAGAACTGGGCAACCACAGGCACCCAAGGTCTCCCCACACACCTTCAAACACTACCAGGAAAATTAGGGCAGATTTAAAAAAAATAAAAAGGTTTGGTTTGCATTACATCATTTCTGAACAAATATTCTATTTTCACAAAGATATCTACATCAAAATGTAACCCTCACATCCGTGGGGGGGGGGGGGGGGGGGCG
>JAODJW010000094.1:21694182-21712803 GCA_026777045.1 Hyperopisus bebe
TTCCCAGGGCAGCCAGGAGACAGTCTCTCCAGCGTGTCCTGGGTCTTCCCTGGGGCCTCCTCCCAGTGGGACATGCCATCTTCTGCTAAATATAACGCAAACTATTTTTCAGAAAAGCCAGGACATAGACTTGCCACTATCTTTTGTACTAATCCTCTAACAGCGCTACCATGGCAACAGTAATAAAGTAAAGAAACGCTTACATTCTTTACTAATAATTTCCAGTACATATTGTATTGAAGAATAAGCATATTCCCAGAGTCAACACTCAGACACTTAAGTTTTATTTGACAGATCAGAATTTGTTCGGAAAGACATTCAGTGCCATGTTCAGTACAAATTCATATTTTTAGAGAGATGTTAAATTTTACGTTCACTTTTGCATTAACAGGACATTAAAATATGACGGAAACGCATCTCACCCTGATTAGAGATCTTTAGCATACTCACCATAACCAAAAATGGTTGAATACTGAAATTTGGTAGGTATTTTCCATTGAAATACCATTCAGACATATAACCATCTCAGAGGCATTGCATTATTTAAAATGACATATCAAGCTACACAGAAGTGACATTATAAACTCTGACCCTTCAGATGAGAACAGCTACTGAATAAAATGGAAAAACACAAGTAGAACTGGATGTGTCTGCTCATTATGGCAAAAGAAAAATCAGTTAATTGTATTCTGCCTTCATTACAAGCCAAGTGACAAAAAAACCCATGAAAGAATTGATTTTTTCGTTTTAATTCTTATGAATACAGATTCATTAATTTAATGAACATTAATTTGAAATGTCTTAGGCTTTTCTATGATGCAAGAAAATCTTGTTGTGTGGCTCCTACATATTAACGAGCTGTCCTGCACATGCTTTTAGAACAAAACCTGAAGTGTTTTATGAATGGATTAGGTCATTGTGGTTTGCCGTTGTGACTTGCCTTGCTGCAAAAAGTCCCTCGCTAGTCAGCTCCAGCACACTATGAATAAGTGTTTATTCCAGAACATTCTCGGGAACTGAATTAACGGACAGTTTTGTGTATGACATGCAAAACGGTTAAACAAAACCAGCAGAAAAACAAAGCGGGTGAACTTTTGAAGTCAGTTTTGTTAGCTACCTTCCTACCCCTTCCTGTGTAATGTCATAATGTTTCACCTAAACTTCTAGCTAGTTTAACTGTGCTGAGTGTTAAGGAGCCAATTATGGCAAAGGTCAAAGGCAAAATCTCTGTCAATTAACGGCCATCTTGGAGTCTGCCCAGCCAGGTCAGATGGTAGTAATGCAAGGAAAAACCTTACTGTTTCACTCTGCAAGACACCAACTTAATCTGAGCAATTTTATTAGCTCCTCACTCTTATCGATATTCAATCACTGATTTAAAATACACAATTACAATTTAATATATATAAAAAACACTTCTGGCCACATACAAGTATAATTACCTACAAAAATACTACAACATTCTTCTAAACTGGACACAACATGAATGAGCGCAGAGAGACTAATCAAACGCTTAAACCTTAAATATGGTCTCCACACTGAAATGTTTATGAAATGCTTACAATGTTCCATTAATAGCCGTTAAAACAGGTCAGCTACCAGGTACTTTTTACCATCCCCCTCCAACCAATACCATCACTTAGCAACAAAGACTGATGGATATCATGCTGCCCCCATCGGCCAACCAATTCAACGAATGAAAGATCACTGGTCTAAAAAAAAAGAAAGAAAAAATCTACAAAAGCCACATATCTATCAATAACAACAAACTGTACACTTACACCTTACAAAAAACAATGTACTAATGCTAATAATTTTTTGAACCACCCCTCCCCCCCCCCCCCCCAACTCATCCATAACCATAAATATTAATATGCCTCATTTTCCATATAAGGGTGCATTCCAGGAAGGGAAATTCACAGACCTTAAGAGACACACAGAGATGAGGTAGCGCTCTAGTACCACCCCCCTCCCGTTGAACACGGGGGTGATTCACAAACTGGCTGGCACCCTGCATCCCCATACAGTGGCGGCTGCGAGGCAGACACGCCACCTCTCCTTGACCCAAATTCATCCCCAGGAATACTGCGGCTGCTCCGGCTGTAACGGAAGCGAGGGCGGCCGGGTGCTGAGCAAGCAGAGCCTACATCAAAGCGGCGGGGGCACCGGGAGCTACACGGCTGGGAGCCGAGCGGCCTGCAGCCCAGCAGCGCCATCCCACGCAAACAGCAGCCTTTCCCCGCTTTCGAGAGCAGGACACCGACTATGCACTTGGGCAGCCGGTCCTGGTGAATCATTCACTTCAGTCACTACCAAAAAGGGGTACAGAAACTTGAGCGCTACTCGGGGAAAGCCATAAAAACATCCAACACTATTAAAACAACGTGAGGGCCAGACAGACACAAAGAAAACGCAATTTGGAGTAGCAACATTATTTGTCAGCACAGTCCTGGTATCAGTATTTATTTATAAATGGCAATTCATAGCACCAAAAAGGAGCTCGGCACAAACAGGAAGTTAAGTAATCTAAAAGGGACTGCAATTTCATCATCGATCATAAGCATTCCAATGAAAAACAAAAACAAAGGAATATCAATCATACTCGTTTACTAGGGATATATGATACATCTGAGTAACCATCAGGAAGTAATTCATTTTATACTTACAGCTAATGAATAGCTAAAAAAAAAAACTGCAGTCATTGCTGAATATCTTATAACCAGATTCATTACCAACCTTATTCCCTCACAACAAACAATGTTATTTACGGGAAGATGATGGGAAGGTTTTTTTTTTTCCTTCAATAACAGCAACCAGATTAACCTTTGCCGTCAAGCAGGTTAGACATGTATAGAAAGCTAAGTAACTAGCTGTCGGTGCACCAAGAGAAAGGCAATACTTAATGAGCACAAACACACACATACTTACAGTAAATAATTTGTTTAAAAAAATCTCATGACAATTTCGGAATGATATCCGAAACTCACTGAGCAATTGTCACCTACATTTAACATTGTAAGATAGCAACAAAGTGAATTTGAAGAAACATATAAAAATTGGAATACAGGCAACTCCAAGCCAGAAATATACACCTTAATATCAATTACATGCCAATTCAGATAACTTCACATAGGTAATTTGATTTCCTATGCAATTTCAGAATTCATTAAGGAAACACCATTTAGCATAAATGCTACTACTGCTAAAAAATGAGACCTTGAAGCAGAAAGCATGTCAAATACAGCCATGGAAATTTGGTAGCCACCTGGCGGCCTACAGAATATCTAATTACCAAGAGCCTGATCAGGCACGTCCATACATGCAAGAGAAATGGGTTTGGGTATGAGTACATTCCAGGGTATTCATATAGAGCCCCTTTCAAATGTACTGCTCCAATAATCTTCATGTATCCCTCACATACAGAAAAAAATCACATTTAATTTAAAAGAAATATCCCCACAAACACCAAATGCCAAGCAAGAAAACACCTATAACATGTGTGCCTGAAACCAAAAGCTGGCCCTTTGTTTTTCCAAAAATGACTCCCGATGACATCATGAATTGCTGTTACAACCTGTACCACAAGCCTAGAGTGGAATACATTTTTTTTGAAAACCAAATCTACATAAACAGCTGCTGCCTATACTCCCAGCTGTCTTATGTAAACAAATATTTGGCATTTAAAAACAGCTAGAATGTCTGAGTTTCCAGTGAACCCATTTTCCTATTCAAAGATCTCACGTATGAATCCAAGTTACACTGGCATTCAAAAAGGAATCGGAGCCCCAAACCAAACCCAGAGACACATTTCAGAATAGTAAAATGATATCATGCGTCCATACAGGTCTGCAATAAACTTGGTAATTAAAGTAATTACAGGAAAAATAAATTTAAAGCATTAAAACAAACCAAAAAATATCAGCGTGAATACCAGTGGCCAGTATAACAAGACTTGCCTCATCTTGAGAGATTTAAAATATTGCAAGTATTCCAGTTACATTAAGGAAGACATACAACCTTAGTCACCACTCAGTGGGTGGATGCATTTAATTGAGATTTTAAAAACGGTGAAGAATTTATTATCAAGCATCTGCTGAATTCATTAGTTTAGGAATAATGCTACTTTGCTGGTCTGATATACAGTTTAATAAAATTCCTTTCCTGGTTTCATATATACACCCACTGCACTAAAACAACGTTGACGACAACGTAGCTTCTTGACATATGGCGCTAGGAAGTTAATCATTAACATTTTATACATTTCGGTAGACAGGATTAGTTATGAGCTTAAGTCGTTTAAAGGTTAAAAAGGTACATTCCGGAGCCGAATTCGGAGAGGCCGATGAGAAGATCTAGCGCAGTTTATTTATAGGAAAACCCTAAATAATCCACTCTGGGCTCACAACTGCAGGACACGTTTAGAAAATGCTCTATTTAGACGGAGCTCGGATACATTAGTGCGGGAGGGAGGGAGAGCCGACGGCCGGCCGGCACCGCCGCCCTGCTTACCGACAGCGCCGCTTCCGAAAAGGCCCGCCGGCACCACTGACCGGCACCGCCATGCCCCCCCCCCGTCTTAGTGACAAGCCACCGCGATAAATCAACCATTTCTATGAGGATCAATGGCTTTACCAGCCTACCCGAGTCTCTCCACCCATCCTATATTATCACTTATGTAACTACCAGTCTAAATTAATTATGCGCGTTTACAAAAACACAGGTGGAGTGATATATACATATATTATATAATATACTCGAATGAAAACTTCTGTGCCACCGACTGTGAAACTGTCCCTTCATGAAAAACAGTCATGAAGAATTAATTTACTAAACGCCGGAACAGCAGCTGCCTTAAAGTGATTTAAATAAAGAGAAACGGCTGGTCAGTTCCTGAGAAGTTCGGCGCCGGGTGGAGATGAAGTGCCGCTAAAATGAGGAGAGACGAGCGGCCGGCAGCCGGCCGACCCGGTACCGCCGTCGACGCGGCGCAGCAGCCAGTCAGTCCCAGAGCAGCGCCATCGGGACATGAAACATGAAACAGTCAGACGGAATAAATAAAAACAATAATAAACGAACAGGAAGACCCTCCGAAACCGCCGAGCGGCTAAGCCATATCCCCCGCGACATCAGCCAGGAAGCCACCCAGCCCCGGATTAACCTACGGATATCTTGCCGTAGCATCGTGGCGCCGCTTTAACCATAAACGGGTCAGCCTCGTCCTTCCAAACCGGCACCAGAATAAACAGATCCGTGCGCGGATACCCAGAGCGGCTAATCTGCTAGCTAGCCCGGAGCCCCCCAACGCCGCCGCCGCCGCCGCTTAGAGAAAAGAGGGCCCAGTAAACATTTATCCCAACAACTTCCACAATACTCCACCAGCCCGTCAACGGCTTCGAATCCGACATCCACTGACGCTCACAATACTTACAACTTGACTAGTGGTTCTTGCCATGGAAGTTTTCCCACCAATATTTATTTGGAATTAATAATTGCGGAGCCTCCACTAATGGCTACCTCTGCGCCTTCATTTTCTGCCCGTGACGTCACTCAACAACAATGTTACCGCAACAGACGGGAGTGGACGCTTCCTTAACCACGCCCACTGCGAGCGCACGTCGGCCTTGCAGTGGTGGTTACGGCTGTCAGTCTGGATGATTGACATCCGTTTCATCGTCCTCAGTTTGATGGAGAGAATGTTGCAGCGACTTTGGACATCCTTCGCTGTCAGCTAATGTTATCCAATGTCTACGCAGACTGTCATAATTGGGGGGGGGAGCATGACGCTGCACATTTTTTAGTGGTCTTTTTTCCTCACTCTGTCACCTAACCGTATTATTTAGCACCATACTGTTCTGTATGTATTTTGTTGCACATGTTTATAAGCGCAAATGACAGCCATGCGGTTTGCCTTTTACTACAAGATACAAACAGGAGTATTATTATGTTGTTGATTTAGTTTTTATAACTGATAATGAACTGTGATTTCTAACAGTTAAAATGAATGAGATGTTACATACCTACAAATTTATTATTATAATTTTAGAGCTGCATGGTATGTGTTTGCTTTGTGCAAGAATAAACCATAATGGTATAATATGTAGGGCCCTCCCGGCCCTGTATCACAAAGCAGGATTTCTTGCTTAGCTGGATAACTTGTTGGATTTAAGATAGTCTGGACTAAATTTAAGTGAGCGAAGATAAAGCCCATTTAAACTGGGGTACCTTAATGTTATCAGGCCAAGAAATCCCGCTTCTTGATACAGGCCCCTGGTCTCAGTATTTCAAATTGTAGAATGTTAGGGTCTGTGGTGCTTTTCTCATGTTTTCATTAGCATCATCTTTTGTCCCTGTCCTTTGTTTTCTAAAATTACATTGGTTTCGTTCCTCTTATATTGATTGGATTTTACTTTCTATTTAGTATTTAGGGGTTGCTGGAGTTTTTACAACTTACAATTAATTCATACTTTTAATACACAAAAATTTACAACGTCACTCACCAGCTCAGGTGTTGGCATGTCATAGATTATGGAAGCATTTTAGGGGGTTCTATAGTTGCTCCTATACCTGGACCCACACCTCTTGGGTTGGGGGTTCGTATTCTGCATGTTTTTTCTTGTATGTACTTTAAAAATATTGCATTAGGCAAACTGGCCTTTCTAAATTGCCAAGTGTGTGTGTGTATGTGTGTGTTTTCATGTGTCCTATGATGAACTGTCATCCCATCCAAATTTTTTCTCCCTTGATCTGGGTTATGCTCCAGACTCACCATGATCCTGTCTGCAAAGGATGGAAAAATGTTAAAGGCGAATTAACGATGGAAATACATCTAAAACAAAAGACTCAGTACTACTCATTTTTTATGAATTACAGTGGCAGCATTTTTTAAAAGGAGCTCATTTTTAAAATGTTATATTGCCCTTTCCTCCACTAGAGGGCGGTAGAGCATAAACTGCAAATAAACGAACGGAGACCCCATTTATTTACTTGTGTGCGCGCGCACTGTACTGCTTTAGTGAATTTAAAGAGTTTAGATTTGGTAAGACATAAGTCTATAAGCACTTCAGAAGCTATAATAAAATTTCCCCAAAGAATCGTTTGTGTTTTTGTGTGAAAAGAGAAATCCTTGGATGGTAATTTACTTAGAAGCCTAAATACTTATACAATTATGGTATTTAGATTCTTTCTTGTAGTCTCTCTCTAGCAATAGCTGCCTTGTTCTTAACACTTTGGCATTCCTTTCTTTCAAACATGACTTTAAAATGAAGCTGTATATTTTATTATGCTCTGAAATGAGAAAATAGAAAGGGCTATATTTCAGTCTTGATGGTGTTAACCATATACTTTTTCATTTTTCCATAATACTTCAAGAACAATGCTTGCATTTTAAAATTTTACAGTGAATATTTTATTTACACACATCTGACCTTAACCTGTGTACTATTCAAGTTTAATTTTAGTGAATTATGGTTACTGTGGTGGCTCTTGCTTTTGGTTGCAACCTTATTTTGGATGCTGTTCTAGTTGAACCAGAAACTATGGTTTCGGTTTAACGTCAAATACAGCATATGTTCAAGAGAATGATCAAGAGCCCTGCACGCTTGGACAGGAAGAGGCTTCACAGTTTTACAAATCTTCTGAAATTAGGAAACAGTAACAACACAGATGGCTTTCAACAACAACAACAACAACAACAAATTTATTTTTGTATAGCGCATTACCACAACATTACATTGTCTCAAAGCGCTTTACAGCATCCCCACCCAAAGCCCCCATTGAGTAAGCCATAGGCGACAGTGGCAAGGAGAAACTCCCTAGAAGGAAGAAACCTTGGGAGGGACCAGACTCAAAGGGGGAGCCCATCCTCCAGGGGCCGGCAGGGAGAGTCAAATACAGTAAAGTTTGAGACACAAACAGGGAGCAAGGGGGAGATGACAAGCCTAGGAGAAATCAAGGAAATCAACACTAGGAGAAATCAAGGAAAACAAGTAAAACAGAGCAGACATGGGCAGGGTAACCAAAAACAAGATATACCATAACTAAACAGATAAAATAGGTTATAAAATAAAGCCAAAATACAACGTAAAGGTGAGACAGGCCTCAGGGCAGCCTCAACCTCATGACAAGAGGAAAGTCAGCGTCTGAGAGAGGCACTCAACCCATTGATCTATCTGGTGGCCAGGAGAGCAGGGAAACACACTAAGGGAACCCAAACAGGATGGGCAGTGGGAACTTCTGGCCAAACAGGGAAAAGGACACATAGGTCAGGGCTAGACGGACACCAACCCTGACAGCTACAGCCTGGGCGGTTTATGTAAATGGACCTGTTCTTCAGTTGTTTTTTATCTATCATCCATCATTCTTCCATACCTGCATACCCTATTCAGGGTCACGAAGGCAGAAAACAATCCAGGATGGGGTGCTAACCCTTCACAGGGCACACACACACCATTCACACCTACAGGCAATTTGGTGCAATAATTCCAATTCACCTTTTTGGACTGAGGGTCAGAAACTGGAGGAAACCCCAGAACAACATGGGGAGAACATACAAACTCCACACATGGCACCATGGGTGAGACTCAAGCCCTGGTCCCAGAGGTGTGAGGCGACAGCGCCAACCACTGCACCACCCTCTTGTAGCTTAAACAACCCCTAATCTTAGTTGTTAATTTAAGGTGCAAGAAATGAAACATATAATCTACTGTAATGAATATTTCTTGGAATTCCCAGAATATCTCCAAGAGCAAAGTTTGACATTATTATAACTTAGAAAGGACTCTACAGAAGGTACAGAGGCATACGCAACCTTCACCTGCCATTTGTGTAGTGGCAAGGGCATAACTTTGGTTTGAGCACTGGGGTGGTGGGGTGGATTGAGATCTCCACCCATTTAAGGGATTCCAAGGGGTTGTATGGGCTGGTTATGATTACTGGGGGGGGTCACAACCCCCCATAAATTATGGCCATGTGTAGTGTAATTGGTACACGAATCAATTTTACATACAAGATACTGTGTTTAACGGGATGACATCATTTTCCTACGGTGCTATTAGGTGATGCCAAATGATCTTCACTAAATACACAATTTAACAACTTCTTTTTCTACCTAATACTCAATTATCAGTTCTCATGGAAGAATTGGCAGTATAAGACATATTAATTGTTAAACATTCAGAACATACAGGTAAATACAAATACAGAATCTATTATAGTGTGCTTGTGATCAAAAGGTTGTAATTTTAAATCATCTGGTCAGCCGAGTGGCGTCAACATCGGTCCCTATAACCCTAATTGCTCCAAGGGCCACTGATCTTACTATCTCAATTGTGTGTCACTTTGGCTAAGAGCATCTGCTAAAGAAAAGCTGGTGGACCTTTCATGCTTATGTTAAGTGTATGAGGTGTCTGGCCCAAGAATGATCAGACACTGGCAGCATTATGGTTTATATTCACTATATTGGCAAACGTTTTGGGATGCCTGCCTTTACACACACATGAACTTTAATGACATCCCATTCTTAATGCATAGGCTATAATATGGAGCTGGCCCACCCTTTGCAGCTATAACAGCTTTAAATCCCCTGGGAAGGCTGTCCACAAGGTTTATGAGTGTATTTATGGGAATTTTTGACCATTCTTCCAGGAGAGCATTTGAGAGGTCAGGCACTGATGTTGGATGAGAAGGCCTGGCTTGCAATCGTTCCTCTAATTCATCCCAAAGGTGTTCTGTCAGGTTGAGGTCAGGGCTCTGTGCAGGCCAGTCAAGTTCCTCTACACCAGACTTACTTATCTATGTCCTTATGGACCTTGCTTTGTGCACTGGTGCACAGTCACGTTGGAACAGGATGGGGCTATCCCTAAACTGTTCCCACAAAGTTGGGAGCATGAAATTGTCCAAAATGGCTTTGAATGCTGCAGCATTAAGAATTCCTTTCACTAGACTTAAGGGGCCAAGCCCAACCCCTGAATAACAACCCCACGCCATGATGTCCCCTCCACCAAAATTTACACTTGGTCCAATGCAGTCAGGCAAGGAGTGCCACAAGGTTCAGTTTTAGGTCCCCTACAATTTTCGCTATACATGTTACCTTTAGGCTCAATTATTTGTAAGCATATAGTTAGCATTCATTGCTTTGCAGATGATACACAAATATATATGTCAGCTAAACCCGAAGAGAAACAGTAACTTCAGAGAATGGAAGAGTGTTTAATTAACATCAAAAAGTGGATGTCAGACAACTTCATCTGGACAGTTAAAATCTAGACAAGACTTAGGTTCTTCTTACTGGCATTAAAGCCACCAGAAGTCAACTATCTGACATCATAGTCAATCTGGATGGACCATCTATTGCAACAAGTACTGCTGTTAAAAACCTTGGTGTTACTCTAGATTCCGATCTTTCGTTTGACGTACATGCTTCTAACATTAGCCATACTGCCTTCCTTCACCTGCGTAATATTGTCAAATTAAGAAACATGCTATCCTTCGAAGATGCAGAAAAATTGGTTCATGTGTTTATTACTGCCAGGCTTGATTACTGTAATGTCTTATTCTCTGGCTGTCCAAATAGGTCGTTAAATAAACTAGTCCAGAATGCAGTAGCCTCACCAAAGCTAAAAAAATATATCACCCCAATTTTATCTTCACTCCACTGGCTGCCAGTTAAATTTCGTGTTGACTACAAAATGCTACTCTTAACTTACAAAGCTCAAAATGGTCTAGCACCGTAGTATGAGAGTAACCTCATTTGCAACTACATTCTGACTCGTATGCTTCGATCACAAGATGCAGGTGTTCTATTAATACTCAGAATAAAGAAAGTTACTTTTGGGGGAAAAACATTAGCTCATAAAGCACCACAATTAAGGAATAAATTTCCTATTATCGTTCGGAACTCAGAAACAATCTCTCCTTTTAAGTCTAGGTACCTCTTTAGTCAGCCTTTTGGATACTAAAAGGTGAATGTGAGATCTGGAGAATCATGGTCATTTGAGATTAAAGGTGAAAGGGGGGATTGGTGCTGTCATCCTGTCACTCTCGCTGATCACATAAGTTGTTCACAGTAGTTTTACTTGATGCCAAGACACCTGGAAACCCTCATGTCTGTGCTTCCTACTAGGTCTCCCTTTTAGCCGACGCTACCATAGTACACCGAGCTGACACTCCACCGCTTAAAGCCTCACCTGGGCTCCTTGGAGACCATTATCTGCAGCAACAACACTTTCACTTCTTTAAAATGATAATCATTCATCTTTAACTAATGTTAATGTGAATACATTTTCATGCTCCCCGGTTGCCCAGAGAAGGATGGGGTCCCCTTCCAAGTCTAGGTTCCTCTCAAGGTTTCTTCCTGCTAGAGGGAGTTTTTCCTTGCCACTGTCGCCTCAGGCTTGCTAGGTGGGGGTTTGGGCCAGTTATATGTAAAATGCTTTGTGACAATGACTGTTGAATTGAATTGAAATTTAATGAATGGACTTATTACACAGGTGGCATCATATTACGGTACCACACTTGAATTCACTGAGCTCCTGAGAGTGACCCATTCTTTCGCAAATGTTTGTAGAAGCAGTCTGCATGCCTAGGTGCTTGATTTTATACACCTGTGGCTATGGAAGTGACTGGAACACATGAATTCATTGATTTGGAAGGGTGTCCCAGTACTTTTGGCAATATCGTGTATACTGAGCTTTTTTTAATGCAAACAATCATTTGGCATGGAATTAAAAAAAAAGTTTCAGTAAAAAAAAACAAAACACCTTGTATGTGCACATCTTCACATTTATTTTTTAACAGCAAGCTGATACATCCAGTCACTTTGTCAGTGTCTTCAGTGTGATCATTTTAACAGGCCCAAGCTCAGGCCCACGGACGTCTTGTAATTCTAATGTGCTGCGTGATAGGGTTTCCTGCCATGTTATTTTTAACGCCATTTATGTGTGTTTTTTTCATACAGAAGTGCACAAAGCACTTTTCCTTTTTTACACTCATGGGGCAGTTTCACTTTCTGCTCCAGTCTGCTACCATTTTATAGTGCATCTTCTGTTTCATGCCTCAGAGGACGAGCACATGACTTTCGGTTTAAAGAAATGTCAACATTTCTCAAGATTGAAACATTACATCCTATAATTTTACAAAGAGACAGAGATTTATGGCCTCATAAGACCAGCAATGTCTAAGACCTCTCTTTAATTCATTCAAAAGACTCACCAATAAAACATTTTCTGGAAAGAAAAACCCCAGTTGCAGAATATAATATGAGAATTTTAATAATAGTTGCTGTTGAACAATATACATAATCATGCACTGTTTCATTTACATGGGGTGTCAAATGAAATTAATATGTAAGCAGTGATACATTACACTGTGTGCAGAATTATTAGGCAAGTGTGTATTTAATTTGTATCTTCTCCACCAACCAATATTTTCAGTCCAGATGAATCTGTAATGAAGAATGAACTGTCTAAAAGCCAGTACCTGTTCAGTATTTTGTCTGAGTACTTTCTGTTTGGAGAAAAACAGGAAACACAGATACTTTCCTGTGCAGAATTATTAGGCAAATTTTTATGACTATTAAAATGGGCCAAAAAAGGACCTTGCAGAGAGCAGAAAAACACAAAATTATAAAGTGCCAGTCAGAGGGATGCAAAACAATCAAAATTGCTAAACCTTTACAACATGACTACTGTACAAGCGAGTGTTTTGTGGCCAACAGAAAAAGAGGATGGAAGAAGCATGTAGCGAGAAGAAGACACAAATTAACTGCCAAAACTATGTATCAAATTAAAGGGGAGATTTATAGAAACTCTTTAGAATCGAATGCCACCATTTTAAAAAACTGCAATCTGAATGGAATCTCTGGAAGCACTATGTGCAGTGTGTTACATGACATCGCTAGGGGCACAAAGGCTGAAACATAACCTCCACTCAATAAGGCACACAAGCTAAAATGTCAAAAACACGCACAGACACATCTCAAGAGTGATTTTATAAAGGTTTTGTGAACAGATGAGATGAGAGTGACTATTGATGGAGCAGATGGATGGACCCATGGATGGTCACCTTCTTCAAGCACCAATAGGGTGGTGGAGGAGTGATGGTGTGGGCTGCAGTTATCAGTGATGAACTTATTGGATCTTTCAGACTTCCAGATGGTATAAAAACTAACCACAAGATCTAATGCTAATTTCTACACTATACCTTCTTCAAACACTGGTACAGGAAGAAGTCAGCAGCTTTCAAAAAGGATATGATGCGCATGCAGGATTGTGCCCCACCCCATGATATTCTTACAGGACAGTGCCCCTCTCCATGATATGCAAGTAGGACAGTGTCCCTTCCTATGCATCAAAGTATTCCATAGATTGGCCAAGAAAGTTGATTGAATTATGACCAGGCCTCCATCATCGCCTGACATAATGCCCACTGAGAGCTACAGGGTCTGACTAAAGTATGAGATATACCAAGATGATAAGCAGTATACTTCTCAGGGCAGCATCTAGGAGGCGGTCCTAGCTGACGTAGCTAATTCGGGACGGGATCAAAGCAAAAACTTGACTGGTTCAATGGTGAACAGGCTCAATATGGTCATTCAGAAGAAAGGTGGCTATACAGGATAATAAACTTGGTGAAGTTTGTTATTTCTTATATAGACTGAATAAGACAATTTTATTATTATTTCTGTTGATGGTGAAGTGAGAAAATCCACTTAGTTTCTGATTGCCTAATATTTCTGCGCACTGAAAATCAAGAGCTTTTCTTTTATCTTTGTTTGTGAAAGTCTAATGTAACATTTTATCTCTAAATATATTTACTTGGAGCAAAAGAAAACTTCAGAATTTATTTTTACAAGTCTGCCCGACTTTTGCTAAAAAATATGTCCGGAAATAGTACTTGCCTAATAATTCTGCACACAGTGTATTTCAGAGATTTCTTCTTTAAATTCTTATGCTATAAGGTGAATATTACAAATTGGCAAGATACAGAGTTTTGAGTAATACATACTGTGTGATAAGACCAGCTGAACTTCCCTTGATGTACAGCAGAGGTCAGAATAATCACAGCTCACATACGGAGATGATTCTTATAGACTGGGCCTAAAGTCCATTTTATGAATATGAGTGTGATGAAAAGGATTAAATCAAGCGATAAGTTGTTTTTTTTTGTTGTTGAAAAGTAGGTAAGCAACTGTAGTAGGTAGAAGGGGGTTTAGTAGCTGTGTGCCAGTGGTACTGTGTGGTATTTTTCTGCAGGCACAGATAGGACGTCCGTATCGGCAGCTGAGCTACAGCGCACGCCTTATGTGAAGTGCTGTATCCTGGAGGCCATCCGACTCCGGGCCCCGGGGGCTGTTACCCGACGGGTGGTCCGTCCCCTTCAAATACAGGTACAGAGCTACCAAAGGAACATACCATTACTACCAGGGGGGATATAGACACCTAGGACCTCTCAAGAACGCTGGGTGTACTCTTTTTCAGAACTACATCATTCCACCTGGGGATCTTTTGATGCTGTCCCCATACTGGGCTCACCGGAACCCACAACTCTTCCCTGACCCGGAAGAGTTCTGGCCAGTGAGTTATCATTTTATACCTACCGCTACAGCATGAGCTGAGTCTTCCCAGTGGGCTGCTGATTCCCAAATGGCGTTAATCTGTACCACTCATTAGAGGGAGCATCTATGGTATCGGATTATTGGTTCTGACCATCCACCGCGCCCTCCGAGGCTGGCGTCTGCGTATCTCTGTTTGAATTCGCCGCATGATAAAAGAGCGTCTTGTCTGCAGGCAGCTGGGTGTCTGTTGTTTGTGTAAATTAGCCTGAGAGCTGTGATTGAAACAGAGCCACCGGGAGGTGCGGATGACAAGCCCGCCAATCAAATAACTGTCCCCCTGCTTTGTCCGCAAGCTTCATTCCGCCACTCCCCCCCCCCCCACGCGATAGGCGGGCTGAGGGCTGGGCCCCACACTGTGCTGTGACGTGAGACTGAACAATGCTGCTCGCCGCAGGGGGCGGGAAGCAGAACAATTACCTTCGCTATTAATCTTCCAGCTGGAGTCCGCAGAGATGCCACAATGCAGCTTTCAGAAAAGGTTACTTTACCTCACATAAAAACAGTCCTGGACCAAATCAGCCAGGCTCTCATTGTGTGTCCTGCTGATCAACAGCGATCCCCACTCTCCCTATTATAATTCATAATTCTCCTTTTTTGCAGAGTTGTCCTACCTGTAGCTGTGCTCAACAGGGTGCAACGACACGAATGTAGATTTTATATTTCTAAGCCGAGTGAGTGCTGCAGTTTTGAATGGACTTGCAGAAACATGCAGTAACTTGTGTCTGTGTTTCACCGTCTCGGAGTGATCTGCATGGAGAGACAGCCTCATAGAGAAAGCGCGTTTGGTCTCAGTCGTTTAGGGCTATCTGAGGAGAAAGGATTGCCGTTAATAGGTGTTCAGCTTTGTGGGGGTGTGTGTTAGGATCAGAAATGAAAACCGAGATGGATTTTGAGTCGCTATGGGAATCCAGGATGCAACAAACTGGGCAGAACAGAAATTCTGGGTTTTACATTTTCTTTCTCCGTATTTTAATTTTAATTCCCGCTAAGGGTTGGGCAGGTGAGGTATTTTGGAAACAGCAAAACTGTCATCATAAGTACTAACCCTTGACCCTATCCTTCTCCCTGCTTTTTAGTTTCCTCAGTCGATAGATCCAGAAAGTGTTGATTGAGTTTGCGGCATCACTACAGTTCTGGATTTGGTTTTGTCATATCGCTTTGCTGATTTTTTTTTTAAATTATTTAATTTAATTTAATTTAATTTAATTTAATTTAATTTAAAGTTCTATGGGGAGCTTGACTCCCAGCTTTAAAAATGCATTAATGAAGTCTGTTTATTTTTGGTTAAATATTGCTGTCCTGTGCCTTAGACCCTCCTTGTTGGAGAATTTTGGTATATATTTCAGTTTGGCAGTACGTGCAAAGCGATGGCACATTCCCTAGCCCTTTTCTGTCTGCCCACCTCTATTTTTTGTGAACCTTTGTGTCCTCAGACTGGCACCTGGCCGATTATTTGTGTTTTCATTTAGCAACCCCTATGCTTTTTCACCAGTGTGCGACAACTCAGGACCAGTGTTTTAACTTAATCACTCATTCAGTGAAAAAAGGGTCACATTCATGCAGACCCCACTCAGAGTCATGCAGACCCCCTCAGACTCATGCAGACCCCACTCAGACTCATGCATACCCCACTCAGAGTCATGCAGACCCCCTCAGACTCATGCAGACCCCACTCAGACTCATGCAGACTCCACTCAGACTCATGCAGACCCCCCTCAGACTCATGCAGACCCACTCAGACTCATGCAGACCCCACTCAGACTCATGCAGACCCCACTCAGACTCATGCATACCCCACTCAAAGTCATGCAGACCCCCTCAGACTCATGCAGACCCCACTTAGAGTCATGCAGACCCCACTCAGAGTCAGACCTTAGAGCAGAGGCCATGCTTGAGGCTTTGATTTTAATAAGGAAGTCTTGTTTGTCTAATAAAACTTTCCTTCCCACAGGAACGATGGGAGAAGGCAGATTTAGAAAAGAATGTCTTCTTGGAAGGGTTCGTGGCATTTGGAGGAGGACGTAACCAGTGCCCAGGAAGGTTAGACAAACATACATTTTAGCTTCATCTTCAGAAGACAATCGGCCATCTTGTGTTTTGAGGTTTGGTAAGTTTGGGGGTCTCTGAATGACCTTGTAATGCTCTGTATGTCTGTGTTTGAGGGGTATCGTCTAACTGCAAAGAATATGTCGGCTTTTTTTTTTGTCTGCCTCTAAACGTTTGCGCATGCGGTAATCCATTCAGTTTGTTTGCTTCTCAGTGACTTTAAATCTGTTCCTTAGTATAACACATCTCATTGTACATATGAGGCTTCTGACTACCACATTCTCAAATAAGTAAAAGTCCTTATGTATAGCAGAAAGTTTTCTTTTTAGCATCCATAGTTTATTTTTAAACAAGTAAATATAATGAAATAGATGGATGGATGATTCCAGAAGCACACAGATGTTAATGAACAATAAAACTGAGCTTGGGGCCTCGCACACTGACAGTTAATGGAACTTTTTTTACAGTGCAACCAACAATTATCACCCAAATCTAATGACTTTTGATAATAACAAAATAAACAGCTTTCAGAAAGTCTGTTCCTTAAAGTTAATAGAATAATGAAATTTAGAGCCAGTTTTAAATTGACAGTTAAATTGACATTGCAGCACACACAAAGAACAATTCTTAGTTCATTTAATGTTTGTCAAAATGTTTATATTTATATATGCAAATAATATTTTTTCAGAAATTAATATTGTTAGCCAGCAAGCAGTAGATTTTAGCCATCAAACTGTATTCTCTCTAGTACATGCGGAGCCATAATTCAAAAATACATTTCGTAAAAACTATTTTGGGCACTAAATTAATTTACATCTCTAATAACGACTTGGCTGTTATGTCAAAGTTGTGCGATTAGGGAAGAAGAACTCTAACAAAGCCTGTACTGTTTAGAATGCTGCTGTCGTGCACAGCAATGCAGGATGGAGTCAGCCATCAGTGCCAATTCGGGCTCCATTTTAACCGCATAATCATCTGGTAGCCCAAGTGCTACATGCTGAGCTCCTTTATTTCCTGTTGCCTTTCATCCCGTTTCCTGCCTGCTATATCTTGTAGCTCAGTGACTTTTATGTTTAATAACCTCTTACTATCATAACAAAACAAGCTGCCAGCGCCGCTTTAGCATCTGTTAGCCTGTTGTTATTCATTTCCATGGGTTTTCTCATTTTTGGGCTGTACTCTCACCAAGCGAGAAAAGTTCTGTTACGTAAAGTAACTTTAAGACTGTAAAAGACATTGGTTTCATGCAAAGGCCGCGGCGGAGATCGTGATCCCAATATACACAGTCCTGAGGGGCTAATTAAGATCATCCCTGGGGAACGCTTTAATATCAGTACTAATTCATGACCGCAAGGCGAAACGTGAGGATGAATTCAGGACAGTTATAGACAAGGAAAGGTGGTTGGTCTTATTAAAGGAAGTCACGGTTGTTTAACAGTGCAGGATCAAACATTCTCTAGCACCCTGACCAGGATAAGCATCTACAGGATGGACAGATAGATGGATAAATGAATAAATAAAAAAATATATATTTTTTTTATTGTGGAAGTATCAAACAATTCATCTGAATGATGGATAATGCAGGTAAATTCCATAATTTAGCTGCCTATATTAAAAGAAAGAAAAACCAAGTTCTACAAAAGTGCAGTTTGTACAAAGCTTTTCAGTGTTGGGTTCTGAAGGGGAAAAGGAGGCCTAGTAATCAATGCAGGGTGGAGATGGTGGCCTGGCACTCTGGGAATGCAGGGTGGAGATGGGAGCCTGGCACACTACAGGGTGGAGATGGGAGCCTGGTACTCTGGGACTGCATGGTGGAGATGGGAGCCTGGCACACTGCAGGGTGGAGATGGGAGCCTGGCACACTGCAGGGTGGAGATGGTGGCCTGGCACACTGCAGGGTGGAGATGGGAGCCTGGCACACTGCAGGGTGGAGATGGGAGCGTGGCACACTGCAGGGGGGAGAT
>JAODJW010000094.1:21712903-21727144 GCA_026777045.1 Hyperopisus bebe
GTTCGTGGAGGGGTTGGGGGGGTGCCCTTTTTTCAGTTTCAGCACATGCCCCTCAAAAGGTCTGTGCACGGCCCTGCATAGCAGCATACTCAGGGGCAGAGTTTGGGTGAGCAGCGGGGGGCAGTGTACCCCCTGTCACCTAAGTCCAAATTGCAATAAACTGGCAAGACCAGCAAGTGCTGCCACTTTATATTTTCGCGTTAACAGTTTGCTGGAACCCTATAGGTAGACAAAATACAGGCATACCTCGGCTCACAAACTTAATTCGCTCGAGGACTCAGTTCACGACCCGAGAAGTTTGCGACCTGAATCAATTTTCCCCATTTAAAATAATGTAAATACAAATAATTCATTCAAACCTCAGAAACAAAAATATGTTTTAATGTACAATATGTGTAATTACACTAGAACACAGAATTAACATTCATGAACACAGCACTTGAATAAGCTAACCACTGTTTATGCTAGGCGCGGCACCAAAAACATGTGTAATTACACTAGAGCCAAAAAGGGAAAGAGGTAAGAGAACATATGTTTACTGAAGGCGGACCAATACACAACAGCATGAGCATACGCTTGTTAGCGGGCTGGTCGCTCGAAAGACGCCAAAACATCGAAAAGAACCACAAAACACCCCCCCCAAAAACTAAACAATTAACATCAAAATTAGACAGTAACAAAACATGAGTCATAAACAGTAGTCAAAAACAATAAAGTAATTTAGAAAATGTGATTTTTTTTTAATTATACGGTACATTATTTTCATGTGCCTAAAATTTTTATGTACATTTCCTGATGCCACACGTTGTATGGTAATGAACTTCTTTGTTTGTACTGTAAACAAACAATATGCAGTTGCCACTGTGTGAGAATGGAGAATAAAACACTAAAATAGGAGTTACCTAATAATTTATGTTAACGAAGTACTGTAATTTTATACATAGATATGTGACTGTTAAAAATCTTCACAAACATATGTTTATCAATCACTGAAAGGTACCGCTATAATAAAACGTTTTCTCTCTATATATTTTTTTCTTTTTTCAGATATTCGACTTCTGAAGAGATATAGTAAAGACATACATCTACAACAAGTTTTTTATACATTACACACCCATTCTTGGCCATAATGTAGGCCTACACTTTTTCGTCTTTCGGGTGGTTCTTTAGGGCGCTTTTGGGGGATGTTTGTGTGTTTGCAGCCTGAAACACGGTTCGCGAACCAGTACGAAAAATTTTTGAACGTCTGGTGCGTAACCCGATTTGTTCGTGAACAGGACTGTTCGTGGGTCGAGGTACCGCTGTAATAGGTTGTGTGTGAATCAGATAAGTGCACACATCAAACATGTGTAAATTCAAGATTAATTCTGCTCATTTCAGTGGAATTGCAAAAGCTTGTGATCCTGCAATTGATAGATAGACGGGTTGTATTTTACCAAAGGCTAATGTGTATCCACCTTTTAATGTCCAGATTTCCACAAACTGCTAGTCCCCATCTGAAATATTACTAGTATTAAAGCTTTGTGAACTGCAATCTGCCATCGCAACCTTCCTCTGGTGCTTTGCTGGGGATGAGCTCATTGCCTGTAGCAGTGAGTGTGCAGTAATTGTTGCTGTAGCCTGTGCTACACTGCAGGTCCCCAAATCTTGAGTCCCCTACGTCGGGGCCTGTGTGCTTCAGGAGGACAGCACCCACTATGACACTGAGCTCCGGCACCAGGAAGGGGATGGAGAACAAGGAGTCCTGTGGGTCTACGCCATAGGTGTTGATCCATGGATTGACATAAGTGGTGTAAGTCTGTGTGTGTTGGAGAGGGGGCAGAATATAGCTTTCTTTGTGGTCTATGGGAGGGGCCACAACCAAGGTGTCAATTTTCAAGGGTTCCTCTATATTTAATGGTCTTCCCAGATTTCCTTGAGATGCGACCCAGCTCTGCAGTAACAAACACACATATTAAAGGGCGAGTTCCAAGATACAGAAACATGTGGGGATAAATTGAAAAGAAGCATCCTTACCTTGAAATCTCCCTTACATTTATTGTACAGGGATTGAAAGAAAGGTTCTGGTGTTGGAATACTGAAGTACTTTTTTGGGTTTAGCCTACAATACAATACAGGTTAGAATAGAATGGAATAAAATATACTTTATGGTTATTGCACACAACTTGTACAACAAAATGCGATAAAAATTTCCAGTAAAAAATGCTGTGAATCAACAATCATTATCATGGTCTTAACTTCTGCATCATGAGTATTGGTTACCTTGGTTTCAGTCTGAAGCATAAAAGCAGCATTATGCCAATTGCAGCACATGCAGCGAGTCCAACTAACAGCAGTGCACCTGGAAACAAGGAAACCATCAGCAGATACATCATGTTGTAAATAGCATTCATGAAGTGTAATTGTGCTCAGGCTTCGGAGGTGCTTACCATCACCCTGTCGTTTGTTGGTCCTCCACTGCACAGCTGGGCTCCAATCACTCCATTGCCCACAGTAATGGCTCTCTTTGGGGCTAGAGGACACTTTTGCTATGTACTCTGTGTCTGGTTCCAACCTCAGGTCTTCAACCTGAACTAGTTTCTCAGATAACTCTATCTTTGTCACCTATGAGCAGAAAAAGCAAAATAAGAAAAAAAAAATCGATGGGTCACAAATGTCAAGTGAAAACCCAGTTCTTGCTGTATAATCAAAGTGGTTTGGGAAAGCTTACATCATCCGAATGTCCACTTCTGTAGTACCAAAGTCTGTATTTCAGATACCTTATCAGGAAAACCCGAGGCTGAATTTTTTCATAACTGTTCTGCCATGTGAAATTATAGCCACCAGGAAACCAGTGGATGCTTAGGTTGCAGGGTGCTACTGGTTTAACTAGAAAAAGAAACCAGCTGTCAGACAGACATATAATGGAGAGGAAATGGCAGGACATTTCAAAACTTTTATGAATGAATGTTAAACATAAACCCTGATAATGGTCAGAAACTGGTTATCATTCAGTTTGACATATCAGTAAGGTTTACTTCAGCTGCCTTGATCTCAGTTCAGTTCAGTCCAGTTCAGTGCAGTTCAGTTCAGTTCAGTCCAGTTCAATTCAGTTCAGCAGCTTTCATAACAGAGTCACCCCAAGGCACTTACATAGATGTGCCACAATACATTCTGGCATCATTTATACAGAATAATTCAATAAGAATTCAAAAAGAAAGAAAGAAAGAAAGAAAGAAAGAAAGAAAGAAAAAGAAATACAACAACAGAAGAGAGGAACCAAAAACTCACAAACAGAGGAAAAAAAATCTTTGGGGGTCCAAGGTCAACAGGCTGCCCCCCTCCCCAACAATGCCCCACTTTGCATTGCTAAGAGTGTGCTTGCTTGCTAAAAGCAAGGTGTAAGCTGTGGTCAAGGTCAAAGCCCATCGGTGAGTCAGTTCTCCATGCCGGCCTATGTGTGTGGGGGGGGGGGCAATTGAAGGCTGCACCCCTGATGTTACAGTTCATAAGTCATGTAATGAGGTTACCTTCCATGGAGCTGGAGCTTAGAAAAGACACTGAAATAGAAACTTACTGTGTTTTGCTGGCTTGTACCTATTTTCTAACATGGCAGTCCGCAAATTATCCCGAAGCTTTATGACAAAATGCTCCGTATCTATAAATCTTTCTGGAGATTGGAATGTACATTCGTAATTATCCAGTATTTTTGCAAGTGAACAGTTGAATATTTTTCTGTTTACAAAAGAGAGTATATGACAGATTATCGTAAAAATAATTCTGGACTGTTATGTTATATTATAACTTACAAAGACACTATCCTCAAATCTACCTTCAATAGCTTTAACTTCAGGACTGCAAATTTATTCACATATGTTTAACCATCCAAATCAGGTATAATTATACAGGAAGTATGCCTTACCCATAGTGCTGAAATTCGAGCCAGTATGAGATGTTTCTGATATGATCTGAGCCTTTGGAGATTCTTACAGTGCAGGTTATTGTAAACAAATAATCATTTACACAAGAGATCTCATCCATGGTGTCTGTGGAAGTTAAAAACAAAGGGAATATGATTGTATGAGTCAATTGGCCAATTACTTCTCAACTTCCATAGTATGGAAAAATATAATATTAAGATATTTAAAATACAACTAATCACAAACTGTTGAATAGTATAGCCCCCTTCTTTCAGATTTTGCCAAAAGGAACCAATCTTAGAGTTTGCATTAAAAAGTAATAAGTGGGCTTGACCATAAATAATTCTCACTAAATTAAATTACAACTACGTTGGCATTTGCTACCTGATTGGCTGCTATAAATGTATAGGCGTATCCATGACTGGATTTTCTATGCATGGGCAGCCACATGAAGCATGAGGTGAAGTGGAAACCGGCGGATGGGACAATTCCACATGAAGGTGATCACCGGGAACTGGCCTCTGAAGGCACAGCATGAGAATCTGTGTTACGGCCATTACAGAAAACAGGTGCCCATCACTGGCTTATTTGGAAGCAACTTATTAATGATGTCTTTCCATTTGGGGGTTTGATCAGCAAAGCAGAGTTAAGCTTTTCCTTTAATATTTGGTTCAACTCCAATGAGTCTGCAATCCTCAGAACTTCTAATAATGCAAGCATTTAAAAACAGTCTTGTGTAGTTAGTTCTTAGACCGTCAGAATTCTCAGGGTACAGGTGTTTTTATTTTGAAGATTTATTTTTTTTCCTGCCGGAGTGTAAGCGGGCCACTTTTGTCTTAGATGCAGCTGGAATTTGTTTTCCTGTCTTTTATAATAATAAACATCCTGCTTTTTCTAGGATGAAGAAACCATCTGCTGGTCCTTTCTCCTCTCACTACGCTATGTTAATAAATGACGTTCCTGTTCCCATTCACCGCACTAGATACTCTCATCTGTACCTTATCTCTCTGAGTGCGTCTATGTGTTTTCATTGTTTGAGCAGAGAGCCAGAAGCCAATCGCCAGGAAGACAGACAAAATAAGAACAATTGTTCCATCTCTCCCTCTCTTTATTTATTAGCTGATATTTTTCTATTCTGCTTTCGTGCACTCTTTTTGCCCTGTGTGTCACTTTCTGTTTCTTGTGAGGGAAATCGATGTTTTGCCGCATCACATTATTTTGTGTACTGCATGGAAACTGAAAACTTTCAAAAGCTGAATCTGCTTTGAGTCTTTACCACATGTACCGAGTCTCCTGCTTTTGCTGATTACTGGTGACAAGGTTCAATTAAGAAAATGTAGCTATTAGACCCTGATCTGCCCCCCTTCTATGCTGATAGCATTATTATAGTAATCCATCCATCCATGCGAAGCGACAGTGATAACCACTGCACCACCATGCTGCCCCACTTTGCAGTAATATAATCCGCAAATTTTTACATTTTTTATTTACAGTATGTATATATGCTTTATTTGTCAATATATTCTATATCTCTTACAGCCATACATCACTTTAGAAATGTTAGTAATAGTAAGTCCTTTCTAATTGGGGGGCATTGTTAAATTTGTATCTTGAACAAAAATTCATGTTTAGGGGTATGAGACATAGATTTGACCAACATCCAAGGAAAAGATGAAAGGACGGTTACCTTTTGTTACAGTGGCTCCAGACAGAAGGCCGCTGTTGTAAAATACCCAAAGAAAGGTAAAAAGTTGACTCATAATCAGATCTTTTCTGTGAAAGGAAAGATAATTCTGCAATTTTAAAGTAATTGTTATAAGCTCAGCAATATTTTTAGCAAAGAGGAAGTTTGCCGAGTGACTGATAACTACTGATCTCAGATCCGATCAGATTTTTATCCTGCACGACAGTGCTACACAGGCCTGGGTCTGGCTGTGGTTATTAAGGGGGTCGGCAAGGGGGTTGCTGAACACACTGTCATACTCTGCAGAGGGTGGCTGTTCCTGCTCTTTCAGATCACATGGAAATCAGCTTGCATGAGCTTTGATAGCATTTCATTGTCTGCACAAACGGCTTAGTTGCTAGGCTTTTTAACAGTCACCAAAAAGTCACCAAAAACTCTCCAAATACCAATTTTCTGAAACTTGAATAGTCATACGTTTCACTCCAGAGTGGATCGGGCATATGATCTGTTGGGGCAGGCCAGCTTTGAATACAGAATAAGGGGAAGATGCCCAAAGGTTATTATCACAGATGACAAACCTTTCAGACAAAAAAATTGAGATGTAAAAGGTGGTGGGTAGGGGGGCTAGTATAGTTCCAAGGGCTCCTAAGTGACAGGGGTCCTAAAAAATAGATAAATAGATAATTAGATCGATCTGGGTGGGGTCTAAAATCTCTAGCAGTACCCCTGCCACAGCCATACAATCCACAATTTTAACAATGCTTTCTCCACTTTTCTCAGCATTGGTTCACCATAAAAGTAGGATAGGTTACAAAGTAATAATCTGAATTTGTTTTATTAACACGAGAAGTGCCCCAGTGTTGCTTTTGTGGTTTCAAAGGGAGTTGCTCTGGGTTATTAATAAACAAATATAACACTATTTTTTTCGCAGTTTTTAAGGCCACCCATCCCTATTAAACCACCTCGCACGTAACAGGGACAAATGTTTATTATTATTATTATTATTATTATATAATTTTATAGGGTGTTTGGAGAAAGTCTGGTGACAATAACGAAATAGGTGCTTGTTCATTTTATCCAAAAAAAGCCCAAACATGAACATTTTAGCCAACAATGATGTCACAGACTTGAAAAGACATCCAAACCAGAGCTCCGTTTGTTAGGTTTAAAATACTTCATACACTACGGTCGCCTTCCCATTCTTATTAATAATTATTAAACATAATACTCGGTCGTGATGGTCCTTAACGTATTGAAACAAATGACATGAATAAATCAAGACAGACATTCGCACAGTCTAATCTACCGTGACACGAGGAAACAATCTACAAGTGAAAGACAGAATGACTCATGCAAAATCTGACGAATACCAAGCACAGACAAATGATTTTAATGTTTCCTAGAAGAGCAACGTTCATCCCAGGAACGTCTAACGTCTATTTGGTAATAAACTTGCAGACAGTGTTGCACGGAGAGAACTGTCCAACTTTACAATATTGTATCTTTGGTGGCGATACGTAAATGAAAAGATACTGATAACAGCATTACTAATAAGTCGTAATACTTTATACGCATGTAAGTGAAAATATGATTAAATATTTACTGTTGTCTAGGGAAACTACGCTTACGTATGTGGTGTTAAAATTTGTGAAAATTCACATTAAAGAATTGACGCCATTAGAGCCGCACAGTCATGCATTTGTCTTATCATGATGTCTAATTGCATGTGTATGTAAAATTATTGAAGAAGCAATGGAATGAAATTTATCTGAAATCAAGCAGTGGATAATTAGCTTCTACAAAACAGAATTGACTGTCATCGCAGATTACCTTGCCTCGCTACCTTAAATTTGTTGATGCTCCGGGCTCCGCCGAAATGATCTTCACTTCTGATGAACTGTGGATGTAACTGCTTATAAAACGGAAGACGGAGTTCCTGTCGTCAAACCAGTCCGTCCCTTGAGCTTTGCATTGCCATATCTAATGCAGTAGTCGGCGTTGTTAAACGAAAATTATTTTCTGACTGGAATTTAACTGAGATAAAACTTTGACCAACCGAAAGGAGCAGAGGCGATCCTTGTTTTTCAGCCCCCTGCAGGGTCTCCACTTTCAGTCTTATACGGGACGTTACCTCCCGGGTCCCCCACGGTTATACATATGGGGGGGGGGGGTGTGGAATATTTTTTGAGGGGAGATGAGAAAGGGAATATGCGTGTCGAATTATTGCCAACTCACTGTTTATGTGAGCATCTTTATGAGTTTTTCATCTATTAAATGTATATATTTAAAAAGCCTACTCTGGTCACTTTAGGTACACCTTGCTAGTACTTGCTAGATTTTGCCTTCAGAACTGATACGCCTGCCCCTGTAATTGCTAATCTGGGAACTGAGCCCTTAATATATTACTTAGTGAAGCAGAGCAGTGCTCGGTCATTATAATCGCTCTTGAAACTTAGGACCCTGGGGTTTATCGGGTTCGGTAGTGTCCCGTTTATCCTGCGCCTGTCAGCAGGTCGGGGAAGACCAAGATCCGGTGTAGCGGTGCAACGGGGAAAAATTACTCGTGTCGAAGTAGCTCAAATTGGCTACGTACACACCGCTACGCTTTAGTTTTAAAACTGAGTTTTCGAACGAAATCTCCATCGACACTGGCGTTTTCACATCGTTAAAAATATTTCCATAAATCCTGAAACTTATACCCTACACTGGGCATGCGCACATCGACATATTGCTCAGACCTGAGCATGTAGTGTGACCAGGTGACCAATCAGTTGAGAGGGTGTAAATAGAGGGATCAAATCAGGGATTAACCATGAGATAAGTAGGGACCAATTAGGGCACTGTAGAGTCTCTGTTTTCACTCATCCACACTGTAACTCTAGAACGGAGGGTGTTAATCAATACCAAGAACGGAAAGATCATACATGTGGTCTTGTCAGATTATTGCTAACTTGCCTCCCATTAACAAACTTGGGGTGCAGTGAATCATGTGATTGGTCGCCACCGATGTATCCTCGAAAGGACAAGAATGAAAGATTTAATGAAAGATTTTTACCATTCTCTGTATTTCTGTTCTTAGTATCAGAAGTGGTCTTTGGCAATGGAAGATGACGTAAAATGGGTAAATGAGAACACAAGTACGGCCAAGTATGCATATTAAGAAACAGGTAGACATTTTAGAAGTATACGGCTATGAGAGCATTTACATAAGTCTCTGTTCATGGAGGATTGAATAACCAGGGTAGTATGGATGAAAGGAGAAAATGAAGACTTTCTGTGTTTTAACACCAAAATGTCCAGTGTGAACATTATACTAGTAGAGGGACCAGTAGTGCAGCTAAAACCACCCCCGCCCATGCTGACCATGACCACGGAGACCAGAGGAGGAGAGCCCTTGTAGAAGATTCCTGACAGTCATCGCCAGTGATCATAACCCTCACACCCATGCTAGCTCCGCCTCACTGTAGGAGATCTCAGATGACAGTGAGCTAAGTTGCAGTGGCCTCTCTGGGTTCAACACTTTTGTGCAAAAGTGTGGTTTCGGTTGACTTTCACACAAAATATTTAGTTCTGTCCTGCCTGCACTTGTGCTGTTTCTGTTTTTGTTCTTTGTGTTGCAACATGGTCCTGGAGGAACAAGGTTTGTTTCACTCTATACACTGTATTATGTACATGATTGAAATGAAATAACAATAAATCTACTCGAATTGACTTGGTTTCTGAGCGTGACCTAATGTCACTCAAGTTAAGCTAGCTGACATGCTAGCCAAAATGTCAGCTAACATACTGATAGCTGGCAAGACACAAGTTGTATGTTACACAGCTTGTATGCTTGGTGATATTAGATGAGCTCTGACATGTTGTTTAAAATGACCTACCCCTGGCAGAAAAAAGCAACTTATTTTACGCGGGCTTCACTCTGTAGCTAGCTCGTTCCACGATCACAAGTTAATTTGTATGCATGAACCCACTGAAAGGAGGGGATGAGAACTGAAAAAGGAAATGTTGAATATGGGGGCAGGGCCGCAGTGTGACATTACTTTCTGAACTGAGTATCTTGATGGCATTAGCTAGAAGGAATGCCTGGCTGCAGCAGACAAAAAAAAAACTCGCTTGATATTAGGTACGAATCAGATTTATTTATGTATTAAACGAAGATGCCAGAACACCATTCTGGATCATTCCAGATTACTTTAACCTCTGCCTGTCAATGGCCAGCAGGTACTGGCTTAGTTTTTTGGGTGACTTGGGCTTCAAGGTCCTTGTTGACTTGCATTTTCCCTTTGGGCTCCTGGTTAGCTGGTTTCTGTGTTGGAGATTCATGATCCAGGACCAGTATTCCACAGCAGGGGCGCCGCTAGCAATTTTGGGCCTTATTACAAAATATGAGGTTGGGCCCTCCTACCACACCCATTAATTAATAAAGCTGATCTCTGGGGGCCCCAAAAGGGCATGGGCCCTTAGAATTGTCCCAACTTTCCCCCCCTTAGCGGCGCCCCTGTTCCACAGTGTGTGTCTTGTACAGTACTGCTGGTGCCCTGTCTTTGGGGGATTTTTGTGTGTTTTGGGTTTTGGGGTTTTGCCCCTTTTGTTTCCAGGTTCCTGGTTTGGATTTTCCAGTCCTCTGGAGGTTATACATCAAGCCAGTGGCCTGCCTTTCTGGTTCCCTGTTTCCACCTGTGTTTGGACTGTTGGTCTCAGGGACCGGGGGGCAGGAAATCTGGAATGATGGATGAGCAGCCCAGCTTGTCCATGATGGCTAATGTTTTATCCTGTATACTTTGAGTTTGAGTTGTTACAAAAAGTGCCTTAATTCTTCATGCCATACAGTAGATTCAACAAGGTGCTTGAAACATTCCCCAGAGACTTTGGTCCATGTTGACATGACAGCATAACACAGCTACTGCAGATTTGTCAGTTGCACCTTCATGATGCGAATCTCCTGTTCCACCACATCCCATAGACACTCAATTGGATTGTGATCTGGTGACTGCGGAGGCATTTTGAGTATAGTGACCTCATTGTCATGTTCAAGAAACTAGTCTGAGATTATATGAGCTGACAAGTGTGTTATGCTGCTAGAAGTAGCCATTAGAAACTGGGTACACTGTGGTCATAAAGGGAGGGACACGGTCAGCAACAATAGTGAGGTAGGCTGTGACATTTAAACAATGATCAATTGGTACTGAGGGGCCCAATGTATGGCAAGATAATATCCCCCTCACCATTACACCACCACCATCCTGAAATAATACAAGGTAGGATGGATCCATGCTTTCATATTTGTGCCACGTTCTGACCCTACTATCTGTTTGCGCTTTTCCACTGCCACCAGGAACCAAGTTGAACTCAAACAGATGGTTTTCCTTTGTAAATTGACAGCCGTTCCCATGCTGACATGGCCCTGCTAACTAGCAGGACTGAAAGTGTGACTATACCAAGTTGGTTGCATCACCACCATCTGACTGGTTGAAATGCAAGAGACAAGAGAACTGGTGATCTCTGTCGATATGTGTGCATTCGTAGTTTTGCACAACATGATCTAGGTGATGCATTCCCGATAACTGTGTTTGTATTATTTATTTATGTGTCTTTATGTCTTTTACCTCTTGTCCTCAAAAGGTTCTTTTGCCTTTTGCCAAGCTGTCAATGTAAATAAGAAATTGTTCTTATTTTCTTGCCTGGGAAAATAAAGGTCAAATAAAATAAAATAAATGAATGAATGAATAAAATACAGAACTTGAAAGTTTCCAGCCTCCTGTGTGGAAAAGAACTACAGAATGGCTGAATATAATCAATTTGTAAATTAGCATATAGTAAACCAAGATGTACACCATGTGAACATTAAACAACTGTATCTTTGCTGTTACGTCAGTGTCACTCTCCAAATCCAAAAACTCCTATACTGAGCTAAATCTTCTGCAGTGGAAAACCAAAGTGAGCTGGAACTGCACTGCTTGGTTACCAGCTGTAATGCATATAGCGTGATACTCACGCTTTTAGACTCTCATGCTCATGCAAGAAATCTTATGGCAGATCTATATTATTCTAAAATTAGCTACATCAAATGCATTGGGGTCGTTTGCATACCCTACATCCCTCTATTAACAAAATAATTAAACTGATACATACATATAAATGCATGTGCATGTGTGTGCAGATTTTACTCAAATTGAAAATTTCACTCCAGCTGGCTGACCAGAGTTGGCAACACTGGTGCTGTAAAGGCTGATATGTACTTCCGCATTCCGACACCGCATTCCGAAGTATGACATAGCTGTGAACCCTACGCCGTAGCCTGACATGCACTTCCCCAGAAAGGTAACTACACATTGTGGCGATGCAGACTGTAGGGACTGTGGTCTGCATGGTAGCATTTTTTTAAAATTTGAAGAAAGTGTACATCCCTGGTATACTTAAATCGCTGATTGAAAGTGAAGCACTATTTTTACAAAGCATTAATTAACCAAGCCTAGAGACAGGTCTGCAAAACACTCAATTTCGCTTACCTCCATTAAGTATATTTGTATTTTACAAGATTTAAAAAAAAAAAAGTTTAAAAAAAATTATATTACTACTATTTTATTAATATTCATTTTAGAAGGGAAAATGCATAAAAAGCGACTTTGTAGACACTTGACTTTTTCCAGATTTACAAATGTAACAAAAACGGATACTTTGTTTTTCTGTTTTCATTTGCTGAGTGACACAGACATACCAACGTGCAAGTATAAATACTCACAATGGTGTAGGTATGACGTATAAATCAGCCTTAACTAATATCTTTGCGGTATGGGTTGGGTACAGCCTGGTTCCGGTATGTTGGTCGAAAAGCGCCATAAATGCTGCGGTAGTAATTGAGACTCTCCTGACCAGCTAACGTTTATTCAATCTTCCATTGTCCAATTTAGGTGAGCCTGTGCCCACTGTACAGTGCATCCGAAAAGTTTATAGCGCTTCACTTTCTCCACATTTTGTTATGTTACAACCTTATTTCAAATTGAATTAAATTCATTTTTACCTCAAAATTCTACACACAATACCCCATAATGACAAGGTGAAAAAATTTGTGCAAATTTATTAAAAATAAAGAATATACATAAGTAGTCACAGCTTTTGCAATGACGCTCGAAATTGAACTCAGGTGCATCCTGTTTCCATTCATCATCCTTCAGTGGACTGGAGTCCACCTGTGGTAAATTCAGGTAATTGGATACGTTTTGGAAAGTCACACACCTGTCTATATAAGTTCCCATAGTTGACTGTGCCTATCAGAGCACAATCCAAGCCTTGAAGTCCAAGCAATTGTCTTTCGACCTCCGAGACAGGATTGTATCGACACACAGATCTCGGGAAGGGTACAGAAAAATTTCATGTCCGTCACTCAGACGTCGGCCTGCGTATCTGGAGCTGAATTGGCATTCACCCACTGCTTGACGTAGTTGGTGCGCGAATGCTGAGGCACACTAATGACAACGTCCTCCATATCTTCCTTGTTGCTGAAGTCAGACTGTACAGGGCTACTGCATTCCGACTCCAGGAATCCACTGTCAATAGTGTCCAGGTCCAGCACAATGTTGGGGTAGCCATCCTCTGAACGCTCAGCGGAGCTGAAGGAGTCCAGCGAGAGCTGCTCAACCTCATTGCCACTAGAGGCCAGATTCCATGGCAAACTGAAGAGCCTCAGCTGGCCAGACAATTCTGTGGAGATCCTACCACCACCCGATGTGTGACCACTGGAGATTGCTGCTCTTTGTGTGGCCTCCACGGTCAGCTGGTCCTCATCTTCCTTGCTGGGGTTTTCCCCCAGTCTGAACGCTGGATAGGGGCAGCTGCCACGATAGGGATCCCAGCCGCTTTCCTCTCCAATCACCGTGACCGTGTTGATGGAGATCAGCCCGCTGGAGATTAGCGTGTCCTGGCTCCTGTTGCTTCCCTCTAGGAGGTTCTGCTGGGAGGAGCTCTGGCCTAGAACGTTCGCGGCAAAGCCGCTGCTTGAGCACTTCCCTCCCCTGCCGCACCTGCTACTGTTCTCCTCGGCCTCCTTCTCACACTTGAGCGTGGAGCACAGCTGCTTCCCGCTCACCACCTCCATGTTCTTCTCCATGAAGTCGAACTCACCGAAGACAAATGTGGGGCCTACCCATTTCTGCAATTACAATCACATAGACATCACTATGAGTAATAAGGATCGGGCATCAGTGAAGTTCAATGCACAAGCAGTTACAGTACAGTAAATACATACTTCCCTCCACATTTTCTTGGGACAAATTTTTGCACTTTCTACTCACTCATTGGAAGCTGAGCCTAACTGCACTGATACCTAAGTTGGTTCCTTGACAGCTGTATGCATTATCTGCCTCATTTGTGCATCACTTTGGACTAGAGTGTCCATAAATGTAATGCATTTTAACAGGGTTATTTTCTACTGCATCTTCTCAAGTATGGTCAGACACTATAGCATGGTTCAGATATGTATAGACAGGGTTCCCCAGTTCCGGTCCTGGGAAGCCAGAATCCAACACAAGTTTGTAGATTTCCCTGCTCAACATTCACCAAAATCAGCTAATTACCAGGTTTAGTAGTGTGGAAGAATGATACTAGGGTGGGGTAGGGGAATTATGGGGTTACTGTTTAGTCTTAGGCCTTAGGCAAAAA
>JAODJW010000094.1:21727244-21748556 GCA_026777045.1 Hyperopisus bebe
GATGCTTTTGCATTCTGGGATTCCTGTTAGGCCTTACGCAAGAAGATGCTGTTGCATTCTGGGATTGTTGTTAGGCCTTAGGCAAGAAGATGCTTTTGCATTCTGGGATTCCTGTTAGGCCTTACGCAAGAAGATGCTGTTGCATTCTGGGATTGTTGTTAGGCCATAGGCAAGAAGATGTCATTACATTTCTTCTGTTTGGAGTGAAGGCCAGAGGGTCGTTTTGAGTTAAAAAAAAAAAATCTGCAAACTGTGTTGCAAACAGGCCCTCCAGGACCGGAATTGGGGAACCCTGGCATAGCAGTTACCGTCTGCATATTGAGTTGTTAACTTGAGCTGCTAAATAAAAAAAATGAACCTAGCATTTGATATGGCACGCAGCGTTGGTCCTGTATGTGGGGGTTGTATTTCTGATCAGAAGGTTGAAATTTCATTGTTTGCAGAATGCTTTCACTATTGAACCCTTGGGTAAGGCTGTTAACCCCAATTACTACACCTTAAATTCCCTACTTTGATCTTCAGTATAAGAGTTATGAAGATATGAGTTATATCTTCATGGTATAGACCGAGTGTGTTTGTATTCTGGCTCTAGAGTAAAACTTCCAGTGCTGAAGCAGCTGAACCATGGTATGATGTAAACACCGTCTGATACCATCATATCTTAAAACATGAGGTTTCCTGTTTTATCCTGTCAATCTAGCTGTTCTTAAGAGTCAACTTTTAGGGTGCCAGTTCTGTCAAATTTAATTAAAACTGAGACTGCACTGCAGCAAAGTACCACCTGCATTCTCATTTAAATGCTTTTACATGGATTGTGAGCAAAATCAGTCTGTAGGGAAGCTGACGATTCACAGTAACCCTTTCACACTGCATTGTGCAATGCTAGTCTTAAAGCACAAACACTAAACCTACAAATACACCATTTTCTTTCTAAAGACCCCATACGCAAGTCTATTTAGGCAGGTTATTTCAGACCTTTCAGTCGGATCACTTCTGTAGGAGGCAATAATGACACAAATGTGAGCCATGCAAGGTAATTTTAGATATAAGTCAGCCACACACACAAACCTGATATAACATGGACAGCTTTTAGATAGGAAATTGGTTAACAGAGCCTATATGAAGAAGAGGCTGGTTTTAATTTAAGCAAGCATAGCATGCATGTACTTTATGTTAGTAGTCTTAGGTAAATGGCTCAATTAATACAACACAAGCATCTTAGCTTCAGCTGCAAAACAATTGCATAACAATTCTTCACATCGACTAAATGAAGACATCTGGCTTAAGATATTTGTTCACACTTTGGTTTATTATTATTATCATCAACATCAGTACTACATTTGTGTTTATTATGGATTTTCACAATACAGGTCCTAAGTACGCTAAATAAAGCAATAGCCTGTCGAAAAGGAACTGAATGACATGAAAAAGGACCCTTGAAAGACCTTTTAAACAACTTCACATGGTGTTTAATGATACATTCCCTGTGTAATATCTGGCTGTTTTAAATTCTTTTATGTAAAAAAAGAAGTATTTCCGCAACCATGAACTGATAAAATGGAGCAGAAGCCTCCATACAGATCAGTAAGGAGGATACCGGCCTAATCATGCAAACAGGAAAAAGTTATTCTGTAGATGAAAGATAGTCGTTTTCCTTGCCTGCCTTAGAGCTTTCACATTTCACTACAAGTTCAGTGACAAGTTTGATTTAAACCGTGGAACAACTTGGTTTCACCATGAGTGGATCGATATTCACAACAAACAGCGACCTAAAGTGAAAATAAACTACAAAAAAAGAATGCGTACTGTTGCATTGTAAGATATGTGTAAGAACCACTAAAAATAAGGCAATCGAGCACCAGTCCTCATATGCTAGTTTTCTGAGCGCACGGTGCGTGCCATACATATTACATTCTGCTTAAGTGACGGTTTTCACATTAACACTTAGCTTTTCACTAAGAAACACTTAACACACGATGGGGTTATTGTAGCTCATCTGTTTAACTGGCCGATTCAACCAACGGCTGATGCACCAGTAAAATGTTTCTCCTACTTGATATACGAACAAACGGGATGTGGTGGTAACACTGTGAGTGAAATAACCACACTTATCTGATACACATTTACTTTTATGACTACTGTTTTTAAAATCCCATTCTGTATGTTACTGTTAACAGGATTACCCAGTAAACTGTTAAAAGAGATGGAAGTATTTACTGTGACGTGCGAATGAAAGGCTACAAGCAGTGAATACAGGAATTTAAGAATCATGTAGAGATCCCAAGCCTTTACTTGTGGGAATACTTTGGAAAATTAATGGATGAGCACATAAACTTTATAGAGAGGGAACAGCAAAAATAGTGTCATAAACAATTGAGTAACACATCAGATCAACAAAATAAACTGACTTTAGGAATTTATCTTTCAGTTTTAATAAGCAGTGTCTGTCTGCTCAGAGTTTTGAACCTTCTTAGGAACTACCCCATGTTACATATGTGTGCTATTCTCTCACACCTATTTATATGTTTCTTACATGTGCTACAAACCAATAATAAATTTCAAATTTTAAATGTTTGTATGTGCTACAACTGTATCCTATGACTAGGTCGTTAAGCAAATCGGGCGAGAAACTGCCCCTTATTTCAAGCATACTGTACTGGTAGTGGGTTTGTGTCAAACATCTTTAGATATTGTTTTAATGTCACCTTTGAACCATTTATAACATTTTTAGTATTCATAAACGTTTACACAGTAGTGTACTGTATATTGTAATAAACAGTGCACTGTTACCGATATATGTTTTCTCTGTATGTGACAGGTGAAAATCTATGAGTGAAACTGTAATAAACAAAACACAGAAAAGACTTCGGAGATCTCATATCTAGCACAGCAAAGTTACAAGCAGCTGGTCGATAAGTGCTAAAGTTAATCATCATCGGAATTACAAATCAATATAGCACGGCTTATATTTTCCATGTCAGTGTTTTGCCTCCATCTAGTGGTCACTCTTATGAAGTGACTGTATTTGGCAAATTTGCTTCATACATTTCATCCAAAAATAAATCCTTGTACTGCACGACCGGCGGGAAGACGTAAAGACCGGGAAACTTTAAACAAACCCACAACAAACGAGTTTTATTTATAGTGAGAGCAATGAATTACAGATTGAGATACAGCGAAACCACTTTTAGATGTACTGTATATTTACTGCATAGCGGTGGAACTGTTTCCAAATCACTTACAATGAATTTTCTTTGGAACATGTTTCATTATTCTTTTCTGAATAAATCTGGAGAAATATTATGTAACTTGGGAACCCTCACCAGAATAAGTGATTATACGATGGATGGATGGAAAAAGTAATCTGAAATCCAAATGTTCATAGGCAATATCCAGTGTGATGCCAGTGAGGAGAACAAATCATTGTTTGGCGGGTCGTAGTCAAGTCTCAAGTTAAAGCATTGCAGGCTTGAGTCAGCAAAGTCTTGAGTCATTTGCCCTCAGTCCAAGTCTTTCTTTTCATTTTTGCTGTCATATCACAAGTCACAAGTTTTAACTTTAGTGATTAAACTGTGTTGCAGTAAAAACCAAAAAGAGAGTGCCACTCACGTTTGTTCTCGCACAGTTGTTACATCTATGTATATGCATTGAGTGATGCATTCTTTCCAATAAACAATCAAATCTCAGGAGCCCTATCTCAGCTAAGTGAAAATGCAGACTGAGGAGAATTAATATACACTGAAATTAGAAAATTAACGTTACGGTACCCAGAGTGGGATTATAACCTCAAGTCTTCTCAAGTCATAGGATCCAAGTCTGGTCCAAGTCTTGAGTCATTTGCCCTCAAGTACAAGTTGAGTCTAAGTTTTTTCCATCAGTTTTGCCAAGTTAAGTCATCAAATTTGTGACTTGAGTCTGAGTTGAGTCGCGAGTCAGTGACTCTGTGTGATATAACATATAGCACTGCAAATTTTACAATTTTATATCCAAAAATTTTATGGTGATATACTCAGTATGAAATTTTACCATATATTTCCATCCATCCATTTCCTATACTCGCCTGTCTTATGCAGAGTCTAAGGGTCCAGGGCCTCTCTGGGAAGCTAGGGGGGCAAGGTAGGCAATAACCCAGGACAGGGCACAAACTTATTGCTGGGCTCTGGCCCTGAATGTTTTCTCAAAGGCCCCAAATCTTTTAGGCTTTTAAAATGACTTCAATGTTGTGTCACTTCCCATCGATCTCTGACTGAATTGGCAAATAAATGGAGCAAAAGTTCTACTACTGGGGAAATATCGCCATCTATAGGTCCACCCTAACATTGCCATGGGGGGTTGTGTATGGTCAGTCATATCACCTCACCTTGCTAGCTAGCTAACTAAGTTTTTTAAGAGCAGTCATCCTTAGCCCCCATTTACAAAAAGTGGATCAGCTGTGATTGCGTTAGCTGATTTCACTTTGTTTAAGCAAAAACTGCCGATCAATTAAAAAAACTACAAAAAAATAGTATTAAAATAAAAAATTGGGCAGCCCCTATTTCCCCCCATCCTCTTACCCTTTGGAATATTTCTGAAATAATCCCCCAAAATCATAAACATCTAAAAATAGGTGCCATGTACTGACGTTTAAACATCTGCACTCATGGTATTTTCCGTTTAGGTGTGAAGTATTGTCACACTGTGGCGTCAGGGTCCTGCCCACAATTTCCCCTTTGCTTCGCGTGTTTATGTGTGTGAATGTGAGCATCCCTGCAGCACAGCGAGTGCGGCACTTACCGTGAAATCCCCGCCGTGCATGCGGTAGAGGGGCTTGAAGAAATCCTCGGGGCTTGGGATGTAGCTGCACACACATGCCTTCATCAGCCACACTCTTCTGGGGAGAGGGAGAGGGGAAGGGGCAGTAAATCAAGTTTGCCTTTTAAGTTTTAAGTGACTCTCTTGCGGGGAGGGGGGTAGGCAATCCGGTAGAAAAATGAGTAGAACCTGTCACTAAAGTCGAAAAATACACAAATCAAAGGTTTTAGTTGAGCGCAGGGGCTGTCCCTTCCCCTGCCCGACTGCGCACCTACTCACAAAGTACATCACATAGGTAACTTACGTCCTTTTAGACATGTGTCCCACTGGCTGTAGGCTACATTTATATTAGTTTTGCAGATAGTCAAGAATAGACTGAGGCGGATCTGGGTCAGTGCAGATACCTTGAGATGAAACATGATTCATACCTCACTGAAGAAAAGCACCATTTGAAATTTCAAGTTTTATTGTTTACGTATTTGTAGGAGAACAGAGAAATTTGTATGCCATGGTTACAGGGTGCACTGATTATTAGACAAATAGCAATACAATAATATATCAAAGTGGAATCTCTGCACGGAACCATTTAAAATCCAGGCTACCTCCACAGATATACATAAACACGCAAATGGATCTCTCTCTAATTTCGGTAGCTAGCCTGAGAGGAAAATGAGCACGCAGCACACCTGCTGCAATGAGGTTGAAGCCTTCAAGTTTCAGACATAACAAGTCCCGACAGCGGATAGCTTCCTGCACTTCTTGTATTTTGTGTGCCTGTTGCATGTCAGATTTTCGCTGTGGCGCCGCGAGAAACGATTCGCAGTGCTAGTGGTTTGCGAACGTAGGAGGTAAAGCAAGAAGGGATCAAAAAAACCAGATGCACTGATCTACTTTGCAGTCATAAACATATAGAAACTTCTCTGCTTGTCATTTAAAAATTACACAATTTGTTTTCTAAAGCGTGTTCATTTAGAGGTTTTAAAGTAGTCAAATGTCAATAAAGACTAAAAATGGGCAATGCTTGTGTTATTGTAACAGGGTCAGTTGGTTCGGCGTGAGATTTTCTGAAGTCTGCATTCACATTTACATCGGCCTTGTACTACCTTGTAAATAGTCCACAGGGTTTGCTAACTGCCCCAAAGCTTTTGATCTAGCTAATTTTAGGTTTATTATGGAATGATATTGATTTGCCGTAAGATTTCTTGCGTGAGGTGAGAGTATGAAAACGTGAGTCTCCAGTTGCATGAGAGCTGGCAGTCCTGCTGTAAGGCTTGAAATCTAGGACTAACATGTTCCATTATTTACACTCCCCTGTAGAGACACTGTTACAGGTAATGGTGAAAGAGAAGTCCTACTGCTCTTTATAGATCGTACGTACGGTTTGGGTTCTATTGGAATTATATCAAACGCTGATGCTTACTTTCGTCCCAAGTAGCAGATGCAGGCACAGGCCACCAAAAGCAGCGGCGTGAAAAGATGCATCCAGTTCTGGTATATTCTCTCCTCTGGTTTATTACCTGGAAACACACAGGAACATGCACAAACACACAGGAACACGCACAAACACACAGGAACATGCACAAACACACAGGAACACGCACAAACACACACAAGCATTGCATTACGCCATCCCAGGTATGCATATAACTGAAAGATCTGTTTGTATACAATAATCATTATTGTTATTCTGAGCAATCTTCATGAATTATATACATTTATTATATATAAATATATAATTTTATATGTATGTGTGTATATACAGATGGATACATTGAAGTTATTGAGTATAATTTGGTATGAGCAAAACTTACAATGTAGTTCAAGTGTTTGACTGAATTCACTCCAGTAAGAATCTTCCGCAAAAATTTGGCTTGGCTTGGCTTGAACATCCACCATAAACTTTTTGCCTCCTTGTAAGTTACTGCAGGAGATCTGCATGTACCGCTGGTCTTCACTTAAAGTGTAATATGTAGGATCCTAATGAGAAAACCAATGTAAGAATCTTTTGATTGTAAACATAGTTATAACTGGTTAGATTTATGTTCGCATTAACAAAGTTAATTACACTTTGAGGAAGTAGTAGTAATTTTAATGGTCTACTTGATTAAATGTTTATTATTAAAAAGTGGATAGTGGACATAGTACGTAGTTTTCATTACCTTGCTAGAACCATCTTCTGGCCTTAGCCTGACTCTGTACATCAGCCTATTATTCAGGTAAAAGTTCTTGTCCTCTGTATAGACCATTTCCCACGAGATGTTGAAGTTACTGTCATTTTTCCGCAGCAACACATTGAAAGGTGGCTGCGGCTTCACTGTGAAGGTCAGATTGGCAATGAATGATCACGCATGTGTTTCCAACTGGGAAGCTACTGCACTACAGGAAAATGCACATGTTTGGCAGAACTAATGCCAGTTACACACTGAAGTAATGGAACATAGATAGTCCTACACTTTTTTACACCTACAGAATTACTTGACAAAGAAAAAGTCAATAAGGAAAAAAATCATAATAACAACAATAATAATAGTAAGATCATCATCATCATCAACATCATCATCATCATCATCACCATCATCATCAATACAATTTATATATGGATTAGAGTTCAATTTGTCATAAAACCTCTTTGTGTTTTATATTTGCAATAGCGACATCGTGCCATTAAAGGTTTGCACTCACCATGACTGGCGAGTTCAAGGTGCACTGAGCTATTCAGGTTTGTTGTCCACTCGTCTGTAGGTGTTCCCGACACATTGCAGTCTGTGTCCGATCCAATGCTGAATTCATAGTCCAATTCGAGTATGCACCAGGGTCTGGGGGATGTGATCTCACAGCTCGCGTTCACGGTGTTCAAATCATCATCCCTTTTGAAATTGGGTGAAGAATGTCATTGCCTTGAACAGGACGTCTATTATGAGTTGCCCCGTTACGAGAAACATTTTCCTTACCACTTCTGTTTTTTAGTAGCCAGATAAGCGACCGCAATCATCCTGAGGTCATGTTGATTGCATGGTGGATGATTGTGTGTTTTTACTGATATATTGAAAAGGCATGGAAGAAGAATGGCATGTCTGCAGATGCAATCATGCTGCTAGACAAGCAGCCTGAGTCACTGTCACAGCCAGCCCTCCATACTTCTGCAAAACGTTTTTTTAAGCCATAGAATGAAAGCCTGTCTTTATGAAACACATAGCCCATGATGAGGAACAGGAAACATGGCCTCCAATTAAAAACATTGTGCAGAAATTGCAGTTTCACTGTTAAAAGTGTATGTGAAGTGGCATCTCAACGCATTAATATCGAAATAAAACAAAAAATCAAATGAAACAAAAAATATTGTGATAATTAAATGTGATACAACGAATGAGCAATCAGAATAAATGTTCTGTGTATTTTGATTGAATATTGTCCTCTCATCTTTTGGGAAGCTTTTGTAAAGAAAATTGGGAAGTCTTTAAACACACTTCACTTTTCTGAAAGGTCAAAGTGGCCTAAGACAATATAAGTCATTCTTTCGGTTCCATGGCAGACAGGTGACATTTTTAGAGGAATGTTTGCCTCTTTGGACCCTTGGAAACAAAGGAGCAGCCCAAACGGAAAAATACTTACCAGCAATGAGCCAAAATGTAGTAAGAGACGTCAGAGGGCAAATGTCCTGTGCAGGAACAATTCAGTGAGGAGATGTAGTCAGTGCTGCAGGAGAGCTGACAACCCCATGTAGCTGCAAAACAACAGTCCCGGGTTATGGAAATACCTGTTGCTTTGGCAGGTCCTTGAGTATTTGGGATGATGTCATAGTTGCTCAATGTAGCCTCTCTTCTCCATGTCATTAATGTAATTCCTACAGGTACTCGGGTTTCCTCCCACAGTCCAAAGACATGCAGTTACGATAATTTGCATCTGTAAATTGCTCAAAATATGTGTACATGATTACATGGGCGTAGCTAGGAATGCTGGGTCTCCTGACTAAATGTCACCTTGGACCCCTGGCTAGGGTTGCCTGGCTAGGGTTGCCAATTTCTGAAACTAGTCCTATTCAGGGTTGCAGGAGATCCAGAGCCTATGGACACAAGGCATGGAACAACCCAGGATGGGGTACCAACCCATCACTGCATCACAGGGCACACTCACAGACCAGTCGCTCATACATGCAACTCCAGTCAGCCTCAGCATATTTTTGGACTGTGGGGGAGGGGGGAACCAGAGAAAAGTCCACGATGACATGGGGAGAACATGCAAACTCCACATGTGGAACCCTTGCATAGACTCAAGCCCTGGTCCAAGAGGTGTGAGGCAACAGTGCTAACCACTGCACCCCCGTGCCATTTTTCAGGCGACCCACTAAAGTGCTGAGCCCCCTCAATCTGCCAGGGTATCCATGCCCCTCTTACACCTCTGCATGTATGTATATACCCACATGCCCTGTGATGGAGTGTCATCCCAGCCAGGATGTCCTCTATGTTGTACCCTGCACTGCCTGAGATTGACCCTGCACTGCCTGAGGTTCCAATCTTACCCCAACCCTACAGTAGATAGGCAGCTGGAAGATGCATCAAGTAACTGGGATTACTATTTCTGTTGATTGGTTATATGGCTAAAAATAAATTTTCCATTTGAAATATGTGTTAAGAACGAATTAACTTCAGAATAGAAACCATAGATATATTGACGATATAGAAAACCAAAACAAAATACTGACATTGGCCTAGTTACAAAGCTTATATGTGCCCAACCAGTGAAAAAAAATGGTAACTGGAAAACTTACTGAGCAGAATTGAGCCCCAGAGTGTGAGAAAAATCATCCGAACTCGCGCTCCCATTGTGATGCACGTGCCGCACGAACGAGGAGGACCATTCAATATTTCCTTGTGGTCACCATTGACAGCACCAGCGACCCTTTTGACAATAAATGAAAAAAAAAATAAATAAATAAATAAACAAATAAATAAAGAAATATATATATATATATAATGAACTGTATTGTTTGTTCATATTCACTTTTGGCAGCTTTCTTTCTCATTTTCTTTTTTAATTTTTAAAAGCATTGTTGTATTATTGTAACCTACACCTGGTGAAATCGGCTTTTTACTCAAATTTCACGAAAACAAAAATAATTCCTTTTTTTTTTCCCTCATTTACATAAATAACTAACCTTCTGCCGCCCTTAGACTTGTCTTGTCTTCTTCTGTTTTTAAACCAGCAAAACAGACCAAGACCCGGCAGAAAAAGAGGAAATCATAATCCTATCATCTTTACTGTTTATAGTTCAGAGAACAAAAACAAATAAAAATAGCATAGTTCCGCGAAGTAAGAAGTCATAGTCAAAGATAAAGATATAAATATATATAATGTCTTATAATGTAATGGGCTGTGGGTGGGAGTCTCTTACAAAAATATATATATATAAACACACACACACATATATATATATATATAAAACGTAATATTCAGTTATGTTATGCCTTTGATAGACAGCAGCAATGCAATTATAAGACATGGTAACTGAAGTTGTTTTCATTCGGTGTTTAAGATCCATGAACATTAACGGATTGCTAGCAGTTTTATATCCATTATAGATCTCCTACAGTTAGTAAGTTTGTTCGTCTTTAGCATGCTTATATAACTTCAGTTCATCCAATATGCCTACTTACAAGTGCTTCTTAGTACTATTTTGTTATATTGGATATATAAGCTTTAAGTTGTGTGTAAACAGACTTAGCTTGAGTTTCAGAATTCAATATTAACATTAGTTTCATTATTAACGCTACACTGAATGCAATGATTCAGAGGCAGATTCATATAGGCATAGACTTGTGTGTTCTCTGTAGTATATAGGAAGCATGCCTTGAAATTTTAAAAAAATTCCTCTGAGTCAACACTGAACTAATTACATGATGCCTGGTTCAGCGAGCCTGATAGACATGCCTCGCAAAAAGTCTTATCAACATGTTCTTAACAATCTCAGTGATGTTCACTCAATTTCTATCCAAGTACAATAGATATCACAAGTAAATATATATTTTTCCATAACTGGGGAATACCCCATGGGGAATTGAAACATTCCATTTATTTATGAGGATTAAAACCGAGAGATTTTCAAGCATTATTTCTAAAACAATAAATTATTAAAATTACTGAACATAATTGTTATTACAGAACAAAGCGCAAAATAAAACAAGAAAGTTTTGTTGAGTTCAGCCTGGAAGCTTAACAAACGTGCAATTCAAATTCACAAGAAAACAAGTAACAACTCTTCAACGATAACGCAGTGTAGTGTACTTACCTGTTCTACAGCGGATATAAATCAGAAAAGAAATTGCTTTCATCGGTATCAGTTTGGAGTTTGCTCCAGGCTTAATTGAGAGACTGGGTCATTTTTCGACAGTTCTTTGGTGTTTCTAGACTGAATCTGGGAGCGTTCCGTTATTGGTGTCAGTATGCTTCAGCGCAGCGTCATCGGTGAGGATGTGGTTACCGCTTATCACACATGACCATTGCGGCGCAAACTCTGCTCTGCCTTCTGCTTCTCTGAAAGAATCCACCTTTCATATCTGCGAAATCGGGGGATGGGGTAGGTGGAGACACTTCTTGCTTTGAAAGGTCAAGTGAACTAATGGAAAGGGCATGCTTTCAGAGGCAAGTTTCTAGTTCAATAAATTCAATTAATGTGAAAAGACATTTTGAGTGGCCAACTTAAACGTAACAGTTTTGGTGTCTGTTCCTGGGTATCTACTTAACAAATAACCATCAATTTCAATACTATTCACAGTAGAAAGTAAGAAAATCTCCAATTAAAGGTAATAAAACACCTTGGAAAAGAGTTTTAATGGGCTGATGTATCATTTTAGGGTGGAAACTGTTAGGCTGCTCATTTTAGCCACAGTTTGCTAGAAGTGTTTCAGCAAAAACGTTTTCTGTGTTTGAACTGGGTTACTGAAGATAATAGATTACCATTAGGTCTGATGTGAAAACCATTTCAATCACATCCACCAAGAGATGCTGAGGTCTTCATGTTAAGGAGCTAAGTGAGTGGCTGGTGGTTGCTTGACCTAATTTACTTAAAGTGTTTACATGAGGTTCTAAGATACATCAGTCATGCCACATCTGAGTGTTCAGGGTCAGTGTTCAGGTTGTTAGCCATTCTCCTGCAGTCTTTTTGACAAAATGTTAACTTCATATTAGCTTCCCGAAGAATCTGGGGTAGAGTCTACAGTGCACAAATATACAGGATGCCCATAAAGTGTCTTTACAATTTCAAAAATGTATTACAAAGGCAATTGATGAGATGTTCTCATCAGATTCGTTCTATGTACTCAGTGGTTATCAAAGTTTTTAATTACACTGCAAGGGTATGGGACATCACTAATCTAAAGCCACCATTGATGAGGGTATGCTACAGCGAACATGGCAAGGAATCGAGTACCATCTTGAAGTGCTTCATGCAACTAATGCTGCCCATATAGAGGTGTATTAAATGAGGCAAAAAAATTAAATATCTACGTCTCATTTTGTAATAATTTCCACATATATGTCTTTTTATTTGCCTTTGTAATAAATTTTTGAAATTGTAAAGAGACTTTATGGACAACCTGTACATTTATTAAGCGTACCCTTCTATCCAGAGCAACATGAAATTAAGAAGACAGGGTTGGCTAGTTCCTGGAGAAATTAGGGTTAAGAGCTTTGCACAAAGGCCAAAATCACTCTACCAATGCCAGGATTTGAACCAAAGATCTTCTGATCATAAGCACTTAATCATAACTCATACACCACCCAGATTTTGTAAGGCTAGCTGGAAACCCATAGATTAAAAAGCATTAAAAGCTACGCAAAAGCATTAAATTGACCTTTAAAAATGGGCTTAAGTGGTATTACAGTGACTTAAATCCATCTCTTAAGGACCTTAAAATTGACACAAAAATGGAAAATAATGATTTAAGTCTTCATAAATGGGATGATGTTGGTAATATTTTATTTGTCTGCATCACACAGAATGCAATGAGCGGAACCAACAGAAATTATTTATGTTTTTCAGGAAGGGAAGGACACTAGCTTCAGGTAACTAACACATTGCCCTGATCTAGCCTGTAAGTGACATTTTCTATCACTGTTTGATGATTGGTTCAGAGAGATAACCAATCAGGTTGTAGAGGAGGTGGCTCCAAGCAACTAGAAGAAGGCAGAACCAAACCATTTGAGTGGTTCGTCCTGCCTCCTCTAGTTGCTTGGGCCCACCTCTTCTACGATTTGATTTCTGCTGTGTTAAATGAAATATTTCAGATAAATACTGTGATTCTGCATAAAAATTGCAATAAAATACTTGCACTTGTAATGTGATAATGAAAGCACTGTTAGCAGAGTAGGAGATGTCTCACACCTTTGAATTTAAGGTCCTCAGTAGGAGGCATTTTTCTTTGTCGCTATTTTCACGTAGATAAAAATACAGCTGTGATGTTTTCAAGAGATCAAAAGAATTTATTTTCATCTGTGCAACAAACTGTCAGTTACACTAAGCAATGAAAATGTTACTCCTTGTGGCCATGGGTAAACACAAATTGAACACAAAAAAATACAAATCAAGGTGCTTACAATAAGACAATAAAGATGAGTACAAATATGAAAAATATGTAAACAATGTGCAATGTAATTATATGAATAAATAAACAAGTCAAATGAAAGTGTATGTCTGAAATGCAAAAGAGTACAGCACACAACAGTAAATGCAGACATTGAAATGAACTAAAACAGTGGTTGTTCCTGGATGGCTTTTTGGTTGATAGCCAAGCATGTTAATCAATAACACCACAAAGACAGTGCAATGCTGCAAACACTGTAAGATGTGGCAGATTTAATGCAACAGACAGAAGGGTGTGCAAATGACCAAGTTGTTCTGCACTACTGCCCATTGTGTGTGTGTGTGCGTGTGTGTGTGTGTGTGTGTATGCGGGGGGGGGCAATTATGCAGGCCGCATTGGTTGGAGGTTGATTGTGTCAACAGAACAGTGTTGTTGGGGCAGGGGCTGTGGGTGGGAGTCTCTTACAAGCCTGATGGCTTATGGGTAAATAATGTTCTGCAGGCTTATGTTCTTCGATCATGCACTCCTGTGTTGTACCACCACTCTTGCCTGATGGTAGGAGTATGTGTAAACTGTGCGTTTCTGTTCAAAGAATATCTGTTTATTATATGCGGTACTTTTCTACCTTGCCCTTATGTAATCACAAAGCTGGCCTTGATCATCTTCTAGCATTCTAGTGAAAGTTGTGAAACGTGTGTCAATTGTGAGTGACAAATTCTATTTAGATGACACATAGCTCCTGGGAGGTGGTGCTGTGGAGTTTTTGGTTGAAGTAACAGTCTAGTAAACAGGAGTTCCTGGGTTCAAATCCAAACTTGGTGTTAACAAATTCTGTTTTACACTTGCTGCGGTATTCTATATTGACAGTGAATTTGATTTCATTTCATCCATAAATCTCTAGTCTGCCTGGCAATATGTAGGAAATCCCTTTTATACCTGGGTCCTACCTGAGCCTATTCAGTCTAAGTGCAAGTTACAAGGCCTGCTCACACCATACTGAATATAATTTAATTTTCTTAATGTATGTTGCTGTCCTGTGTAAATTCTTGTTAATTTCATTGGGACAGTGGGGGAAGTTAATAAAAATAAATTGGAAATGTGACTCTAATATTAAACTTGTCAGGAACCCTTCAAATATTTGGGAGGAAAAATGCTGAGTTTTGGCCCACTTAAAAACCCTCTGTAGGTTCCAGGAAATGGAATGCAGACACAAACCACTGACACAGCCCATAAACATTAAAGACAAATAATCTTCCAGAAAATAATTGCAAATATATGCAAGTCATTATATCATGTAAGTATGGACGATTTTAAAATATATACTATAGATTTCGTACATGTCATTTTTTTTTATCGCTGTAACTTACAATAGTGAAAGCGTCATAACTACTTAACAAAATTAAGCACGGAACGTATTATTTGCAACACCAAGCAATGTAACGACGTAACTTACCACTAAACTGGAAACGCTAAAAAAAACAACACGATAAAAAAATCACATTTTTCGTTTATTTTATACATTGATAAACAAACATAAAACGATCCATTTATAAGACGCATATGATTTTACAAACGTTTGCACTTATAGGAACCTATTTTGTGACTGCGCGGTTTCATTCCGGTCATATTTCACACCCTCATCTACGTGTCGCGGAAATAAATGTCAAATATGGTGCTCTGGTCTATACTGATACAGCGATAGGATAAATATACTTCTAGGTAAAAATGTACTGTACATCAGCTTGTTAGACACCGTAGGTCTGATCGAAATTTCATTTTGTTCTCTTGAGTCGTTTGTATATTCATTTCAGCTAATACAGAACAAGTGCAGTATCAGTTGAATTGCGAACATCCTGTACAACTGGATCTTGCTACTGCTAAAACAGGTAAAGGTGCGTTTCATGAAAATCGTACCTGTTGGACCAGTTAAGTAATGGTGACTGACTAGGCAGTTCGTTACTGATCGTCGTAAAAAAGTCGCCAGTGACATGGACCATTCACGGAAATTTGTTCCACATAGTCACCTGGCAATTTCCATGCCTGGGCATCATTATATCAATTTAGAATTAAGGAAAGTGCTGTGAGTTTGCAGGTGATAAGTAAAGTTTTTTTCCTTTCTAAGATAAAGCGTATAAGAAATGGTGACTTCAGTGTTCGACTGAGTTGAATCATCAAAGAGGAAGAACAATGGACTTTTCTAAGTTCTTGGATGATGACTTTGACGTGAAAGACTGGGTCAATGGGGCCTTTAAGATGGTCCAGAAAGATGCTCCTGGCAAGGCGGACGGTCATGCTGCCACACTTGTTATGAAGCTTCAGCTTTTCATTCAAGAGGTCAATAATTCCATTGAAGGTACACACAAGAAAATGTGTTGTGCTGCTTTTGTGCGTGCGTGCGTGCGTGCGTGCGTGTGTGTGTGTGTGTGTGTGTGTGTGTGTATGTGTGTGTGTGTGTGTGTGTGCGTGCGCGCGCTCGATCTGTGATGCACCGGCATCCCATCCAAGGTGTTCACCTGCCTAATGTGCTGCCTGGGAATAGGCTCCAGGCTGCTTGCAAACCTTTATCTGGAAGCTTGCTTGGAAGATGAATGTGTAAACGTATTTTAATCTAAAAAAGTTTAATTTAAAGGCATTAAACTATGAATGTCCCTAAGGGGGCGTTTCTTTGAACTCTCTGCCATTTTCAGAGCCTTGTAGGAAGTACGTAAGATACAGCTGATCTGATTACATGTTTGAATCCTACAGAAAAAGTTCTCTCATTTATTCTTATTTTCCCACAATAAGAGAAAGGAGATGAAGGCATTGCTTTGTGTGTATGTTTAAAAAGTGAATTTCTGCCTCTATAATGTGTCGTGTCTGTGATTCACTCTCTGTTTGACGTGTGTTTGGGGACTGGTGCTCAGAGAGCAGCAACCAAGCCCTCCAGAATATGCCAAGGGTGCTGCGGGATGTGGAGTCTCTGAAGCAGGAAGCCTCCTTTCTTAAAGAGCAGATGGTGATGGTTAAGGAAGACATCAGAAAGTTTGAACAGGATACTGTACAGTCCATGCAGGTACTGGCAAAACAGCATGACTTTCATTTTTTTATGTTTGTTTTTCACATTTTAGATATTTACAGTGTTTTTCTTTTAATTAATATTTTTGAGACAGGTACAGATGCTCCTTTACTTACTAACTTTCAGACATATGAACGATGAGGACTGTAAGCCCAAATTGTGTTCACTGGGCTCCCGTTTCCTGTCCGCAACACAATTTTTTTTCCTGCGTGCCAATTCCGGGTAGTAGGCAATACAAAAATAACACTTTGGTACACACTTTAAATTGTAATATGTTTTTAAATAATTTAGTATAAGGTTTCTGTACCATACTTTCCACCAACATTTTATTCTTTTGTTTTATGTTCTGCAGTTTCTCAGTAATGATATATGCCACCATTGTGTGGGTTTGGTTAAATGGCTTGTGTTCCAGCAAGGGAAGTTGTGGTTACGACTCTTCCACTGAAATGGTCCTTTATTTGCCTTATTTCTTTCGTCTTTGCAGCTGTGCAGTTTTGCTGATGTCTGAGCCGTTGCACTTATTCAACACAGAGATGGATTATTTAGGATCCTGATTTGATAGTTATGTGTTCAGTCTTTGAAATGTTGTATAACTCAGCTGAATGTGTTTGTCATTCATGAACTTGTACTGATGAATGGTCAGATGCATGTGTAATGTCAGCTTTGCTTTCTGTCCATCAGAATTTCCCAAACCAGTCCTCAGGGACCCACAGTCAGTCTATGTTTTTGCTCCCTCCGAGCTTCCTGCCAGACAGTCCACATTTTTGCTGCCCCCTAGCTTCCGGTAGGACTGTCTGTGGTTCTCTGAGGACTGGATAGGGAAACACTGCTGCATAATAACTGATATTAATAAAGATGGTAAAGCACCCCCGTTCTCCTTTCTAAGGTTCTGGTGGAGATAGATCAGGTGAAATCTCGCATGCAGCTGGCTGCTGAGGCTCTACAGGAAGCCGACAAGTGGAGCACCCTCAGCGCAGACATCGAAGAGACCTTCAAGACACAGGTGACTGATTTAAGGGCTCTTCTTAAAACTGACCCTTTCTTTCTAAATTCTAATGTGAGCTCATGTGTCGTGTCCACCGTAGATATGCAGTCCGTACGTAAGATCCATACTAGGTCACAGATTATGCCCATTTTACTATGGTGAAAGATGCCTTGGAATTGAATTTAGTTTATAATGTAATTTCAAGGATACAAGGTGCTCTTGTGAAGTGAAGGTGGCAAGGTGGATTTCTGGTGTGATTTTAGTCATCTGGCAGCTGTGATCAGAGCCCCCATCGAGTGGGGTGGGGGATTTAAGCTGTGGCTGATATTATGAGAAACAAAAAAAAAAAAACTTTTTGGGCTTATGGTGTTTTGAGTTGATTAATAATGGACTCCATAAAATTTTCACTGGTTTTTTTCTTTTCTCCCATCTTTCTCTTAGAATTCAAATTTGTCCCTGTACTATTTTTGAAATGTAACATTTTACCAAAGCACTGTCTTTTGATCAGTTTATTCATATGAAGATTAGGATCAAGATAGGACTTCATTGATTCCCATAGTGGGTGGTGGCGGTTATTTGTCTGGCAAGACAATGCTGGTGGGAAGGATACTATAAATAGAAATGAACAGCTACGTTTGAAACATGATAACGAAACAAACAAGCAAATAAGTAAATAAATGAACTGAGGTGGCATCATGGCAGCAAGTACGATTGAATGTACGGCTTTCTCTTCAGGACCTGGCTGTGATCTCCTCCAAGCTGACCAGCATGCAGAGCAGCTTGGCAATGCTGGTGGACACGCCTGACTACTCGGAGAAGTGTGTCCACTTGGAGGCCCTGAAGAACAGACTGGAGGCCTTGGCCAGCCCCCAGATCGTGGCGACGTTCAGCTCACAGTCAGTCGGTGAGGGCTTCCTGTCCGAGCTTCAGGACGCCACGCTCTGGCGTTAAAAACCGACACTTTGATTGATGATGCGTTTCCATTCATCACAGAACAAGCCAAGCTGTTTGTGAAAGTTTTCACCGAGATTGATAGGATGCCTCAGCTCCTGGCTTATTACTACAAATGTCACAAGGTCAGTGTTTCAGTTACGGGGTTTGCGCTATGCCCGCCGTGTGCCCTCCTTGTGTGCCCACCGTGTGCCCGAGCTGCCATTTTGTCCCCACAGGTGCAGCTGGTGAGCGTGTGGCAGGACCTCTGCCAGAGTGAGCTCAGTCTCAATAAACAGCTGTCCGAGTTCTACGACACACTGCTGTCTGCTTGGCACACACAGCTTCAGTGGAGCTCTCAGGTGTGCCGTCTTTCTGCCAGATACCTCCTCCATGTGGCTTTTCTCTCGCTGTTGTCACAGTAACGCTTGCCTCCCATTTCGGACAGGTGTTCAAGAACCCCTATGAGGTGGTGACAGTGTTGCTGGTCCAGACGCTGGGGGCCATGGTCCCCTCCATCCCCGTCTGCCTCAGCACGGCCATGGACCAGACCCCCCATGAGGACAAGCTGGAAACCCTGCTGGAGCTCTACCAGACTGCGGCCACCTTCGGAAGGAACCTGGAGTCTGCCATGCTGCCCCACCTAGGTGAGTTTTGGTACTGTACCTGAAACCAGGTTGGATCTCAACATAGGGGCTTTTAGACAACATAGGCCATTTTACATTTTGGGCATCATCAGCCACCCAGTTTTTTTTTTCTCAGCCCGCCTGAAAAATTGGCAACCCATATTTCTTCAGATCAAATGTGGCTCCACCCCACCAAGGGTCGAATCCTAGGTTGCGATGGGATGGGGAGCCTTCTTTTTCACATCCTTAATGTCTCTCTCACTGGCATGCAGGTGAGAGCAACCTCTTGAAAGTGAGTGAGCTGGTCACCGCCTTGTACGAGCCCTTCAAGGCCTTCCAGCTGCAATACGCACAGCTGGAGGAAGCGAATCTCCTCATCCAGATCAGTGCTGTGCCCTTGGTGAGCGAGTGACATCATCCTCTTCCGGGCATGTCGGCTTTGGTATCTGGAGTGTTTTTCGTAAGCTATGTATAATTTCCAGTGTGCGTTTTTTTGTTTGTTTTTTTTTAATCTGATTGTTCTGATTACGCTTCTTGCAGCCGCGCTTCCTGTGGTTCGACGCGAGCCGCGGGCGGGCCACCAGTGTGCATCCGAGTGGCGTCATGTGACCGGAGGTCTGTTTTGCAGGAGCGGGGTGAGCTGATTGACTGCGTTCAGGAGCTGAGTCACTCCGTCGGCAAGCTGTTCAACCTGGCCGGTTCTGCGGTGGAGCGCTGTGTCAGGCTGACGGATGGTCTGGCTGTGTGCAGCCTGCTCAAAGCACTAAAGGCGCTCTTCACCAAGTGAGGGGCATGGTGTGCGCGTGTGCATGGTGTGTGCGCGTGTGCATGGTGTGTGCGCGTGTGCATGGTGTGTGCGCGTGTGCATGGTGTGTGCATGGTGTGCGCGTGTGCATGGTGTGCGTGTGTGCATTAGGGTAGGGTGAAAAAAATCAGAATTTCTAATAGCAGTTTCCAATAGTGCGGAAAAGTTGTCACTGGACCTCGTTATTAAACGTGCAAAACATCTTTGAAATAGTTTAATATTTTCAGGTTCCGCAACGCGATCGAAGTTTTCACCTGTCACGTCAATGGGCAATATACACTATCCATTATCTATACTCATCGGTGTTGTGTTTGTGCACTTTCACAACATGATAATCACTACAAAATACCAACATTCAGGTAACGCAGATTTTTACTGGGTGTCAGCCATACACATACATCGCTCTGCGGCTCTACGTGCTTTATGATTAAACACCTGTCACATCAATGCGCAGATCCATGCTATGTATCATCCATATCATAACGCAATGTAAAGTTGTTCCTCAGTACCACCAAAATGAAAAGTATTAAGCATGACAGTCAAAATGGTTAGATACTCTATATTACCAAAAATATTGGGGCACCTAAATTCAATGATTTGGAGGGGTGTCCCAATATTTTTGGTAAGACCCAGATGGATAAAGTGGTATAGATAATGGATAGTATATATTGGCAGTATGTCAGTGAGTCGTTTCCCACTTACTCATTGTCACTGACCGATTTTTAGGTTCTTCTATTAAATTGGAAGAGTTTTACATTGCGTTATGATATGGATGATACGTAGCGTGGATCTGTGCATTTACGTGACAGGTGAAAACTTCGATCGCATTGCGGAACCTGAAAATATTAACCTATTTCAAAGATATATTGCACGTTTAATAACAAGGTCCAGGGTCCAGGAAATTGCTATTGGAAATTTAGATTTTTTTCACCCCAGCCTAGTGTGCATGGTGTGCACGCTGCTCCCAGGACCACGGGAGATGTCTTAATGACTTTAAGACCCTTAAGATACTTATTAATGTTTGCACACTTCAAATGAACATTAAACTTAAAACCTTTAAGTAATGTTTGACTTTTCAGCATCAGAATGAGGCTAATTGGCCGCGCCAGTTCATACGTACTAGGAATTTGTGTTGGTGCTTTCGGTGACACACAACTGATAATTGCACACAGATAAGAGAATAAAGACATGAGACGTTTCACAGTCAGTCTTTGACCAACATAAACTATTATACTAGTTAAATTACTGTGCCACACTGAATACTGTCTGTGGTGATCATATGCATGTATGTCAGTGGCTGTATATGACTATGAATATGATTCAGGCACAGCGAGGGGGCTCAGTGATGTTCCTGTAATCTCCTGAAGGTCCTGAGTGCAGAGCAGGTCTGCTGAATTAAAGGAAGGATGAACTTATGACTTGGTGTCTTCTACTGAGTGATTTCTGGTTTATCAGATTAAAGTGATATGTCATATACACAGGAAACCGCCTATGACACTGCTGAGAGACATGGTGTGTCCCCCCCCCCCCCCCCCCCAACT
>JAODJW010000094.1:21748582-21794787 GCA_026777045.1 Hyperopisus bebe
TCTCTGCACACTCCAAAGGACCTCAGTCTCCTCAACAAGTGGAGGCGACTTTGGCCCTTTCTGTACAGGGCAACTGTGTTTGTTGACCAGTCCAATTTATTGTTCAAGTGAACACCCAGGTATTTAAAAGTGTCCACCATCTCGATGTCCGAGCCCTGGAAGTTCACATCCCTGGATGTGAAAAAATCCCTGGATGTTTTGTGCTGGGCCTGACAATCTCTGAGCATGGTGGTGCTTTGTAGATGTGATACTGCATGCATTCATAAGTACAGGAGTTAGTGGTATAGACATCATATCTGGAGGAAAAGGAGCTTGCTCATTCAGAGGAAGTTGGCGAATGCTAACTCAGTGAGGCCTATAATGCTGTCCCGTCTGCAGAGCCCAAGTCGGGCCCAGTGAGAAAGCGACGCGCTGCTGCTGTCCATCCGTTTGACGGCCTGCTCTGCTCTCCTTCCACCCGCAGGATTATCGCCACTTGCGGCGAGTTGCTGAGGCAGTGCGGAGCCTATGAGCAACAGCTGGCAAACAGGTACCGGAAACGCACTTGCTGCACTCGTGAAGCACCTTCACGTCACGGCTGGATTCCTGCCTCTCCTCTTATTACCGTTTCTTGTATCACGTGTCATTAGCTTTTTCTTCTGGTACTGTGCACATAAAGATTAGGCTGCCACCCATAGTGAGTGATGAGATCGAGGTCCTGGTATGTACTATGCAAACAATGTTTAAAGATTAAGTACTTTATTGTCACATGTACGGTGCAACGGCCAGTTGCACCATACAAGGAAAATCTTACTCTGCATGTTTCATCTGGGGCACAGTCCACACCGATCGAACACAAGACACAATATCACAAAACAGAGTGCAATGTAAACATGTAAACATATAGTACAGGAAACATATATACATAAAATGTATTAATATGATGTAAATGTGAAATAGAAATTTCTGAAGTACAGGTTTTACAAAGCATGTAAGTCGTGTGTGTGTGTGTGTGTGTGTGTGTGTGTGTGTGTGTGTGTGTGTGTGGTGTGTCTATTGGGCGGTGTGCTTCCAGCTCTCACTGGTCACAGATAGATTGTATCAGCAAAGTCAGGGGGGGGGGGCAGTGGATGTGAGTCATTCACAAGCTTGAAGGTCTGTGAGTAAAAATTGTCCTATAGTCCAGTGGCCCTTGATTTCATACTTCTGTAGCGTCTGCCCGATGGTGGGGGTGGCTGCTGTCCCTTCTGATGCTGTCGTCCTCCTGATGACCCCGCTGCTGGTTTGGCCAGTGCTCACCACTCACCATCATTTCGTTTATTTCACCATTTCTTTTCTGACTGCTTAGGGTTTGCAGACATGCGTCAGATCCTGTAGGTTTGGCCCATTTTGATGTGAGCGGTAGCTGTGAGTCATCCCCTGTGTAACCCCCCCCCCCCCCTTTTACCTGTGCTGGGGGTGGGAGTTAGCGTCACTGCGCTCTACCCACAGGATCCTCGCCAGCGCGGGGAAGTACCTGTCGGACTCCTACAGCCCCCGCAGCCTGACGGGGATGCAGGAGGCGGGGCCTGCTGAGAGGAAGACCTCCTCCAGGAACCCATGGCAGGAGTACAACTACCTGCTGAAGGGGAACGCGGCCGAGTACGCCAGCCTCATGGAGATGCTGTACAACCTGAAGGTACCTTTGTCCTGCACACTGGCTTGGAGGGTAACACTGTGGCTTCACACCTCCAGGGTCCAGGGTTTGAATTCCTCCTCCCACTGTATGTGTGCCTGGTCCAGACACACCTTACCTTGTGAGGACCAAAAGTGAGGAACTAAATTTTCTAAAGATCTCAGACTGTAATCAAAAAAACTAAAATTGCAAAAACTGTATTTTCAAACTGTATTTTGTTTGGTTACTTATGGTTAAGGTTAGGGCTAGGTAGGGGTTAAGGTTGTCATAGTTAGCATTTGCATTTTTCCCATAGAAATGAATGACCGGTCCCCATAAAGATATAATTACAGGTCTGTGTGTGTGTGTGTTCCACTGGAATATGTGGGAGTTTTTTTTATCTGGTTCTCTGTTTTCCTCCCACAGACAAAGGTATGCCATTACGCAAATTGTTGTCTCTAAATTGCCCGCGGTGTGTGAGAGGCTGTGCCTGAGTATGTGCCTTGTGATTGGCTGGAATCTAGCTATCAGTGTTCTTCCAGACTGCTTGGGACCCAGTGCAGGATAATCGGTTGTGGAAAATGGATGGATGGATATTTTTCCTTTCACTTAGTACAGAAAGAGTGATGGATACCGTCAGTTCATCAACAGTGCGACACAATCAGAATAGCAAAAACAAGCTCCAAACTCAGATGGCTTAGCTTCTTTTGGTAACAGATCCACCGTTGGTGTAGTACAGACATTTCAGAACTAGGGCTTCATCAGACACACTGCGTAAGCTGTCTGGGTTAGGACCCCGATTTTGCTCCATCGCTCAGAGAGCGTAGGCATTGTGCAGCCAGCCCGATGTCTGTGGGCGGGGTGACTGGTGTTTTTTGTGCCGTCGTTGCAGGAGAAGGGCACAGGGAACTCCAGTTTGCTGGCGGAGCCCAGGGCGGCACTGACCCGCCTCAACCAGCAGGCCAACCAGCTGGCGTTCGACTCTGTCTTCCTTCAGATCAAACACCAGCTCTGCTTGGTCTCCAGGGTGGAGGTGAGAGAGGAAGGGGTTCACCAGCCCCAGCCTGTTGTGGGGCGGATGCCTGCTGGTATTGGGTACGGAGAGGTGATCATGCGTCTGTCCACAGAGCAGGTGCTCCAGCGGCATGGGGGAGAGCCTCACGGAGGACCTGCCCACGTTTAGCCTGTCCCCGCTGGAGTACATCACCAACGTAAGGCAGGCCTGCTCCTTTCAGGCTGATGGGTCAAATTAGCTCTGCTTGAGTGTTTGAAAATGGCTTCAGTTACCATTTTTAACATTTAACAGTTAACATTTTTATGACTCTTTTGTACCTCCTATGAACTGTAATGTAGTGGATTAATCAGCCCGATGCTGACATTGACAGCCTTGATGAACATTTCATCACAAAGTTTTAGTTTGTGTAGAGGATGTAAACACCGCATAAAGCCTGTGGCCCATCTGCCTGAGTTATGAAAAAATTTGTTGCCAAAATTTATGGTTGTCTGTCCTGCCACTCTCTGTGCCGGGCGAGGTCACATGTTTGCTCACAGTCTCATACACGTCACTGCCGCTGAGGTACACACGCACCGTGTGTGTTTCCCTTGTAGGTCGGCCGGTACATCACATCTCAGCCTCTGAGTTGCACAAATGCCTTGTCTGTGTTTCCCCTGTAGATCGGCCGGTACATCACATCTCCGCCCCTGAGTCGCACAAATGCCTTGTCTGTGTTTCCCCTGTAGATCGGCCAGTACATCACATCTCCGCCTCTGAGTTACACACATGCCGTGTCTGTTTTTCCCCTGTAGGTCGGCCGTTACATCACATCTCCGCCCCTGAGTTACACACATGCCGTGTCTGTGTTTCCCCTGTAGATCGGCCGGTACATCACATCTCCGCCCCTGAGTTACACACATGCCGTGTCTGTGTTTCCCCTGTAGATCGGCCGGTACATCACATCTCCGCCCCTGAGTTACACACATGCCGTGTCTGTGTTTCCCCTGTAGATCGGCCAGTACATCATGTCCCTGCCCCTGCACTTGGAGCCCTTTGTGACCCAGGAGGACCCGGCACTGGAGCTGGCTCTGCGTGCGGGAAAACTGCCCTTCCCACCTGAGCAAGGTGAAGCCCCCGGCCCTATCGCAGCCAATTCACAGTAATCCACAGTAATATGTCTACAAGTCATGGCTGGAAAAAATGCTATCATAAAATTATAACTGCAAACGTCGAGCCTTGGCTGGGTTTTTATGTGAAATGGACATTGTTCTTTGCAGAACGGGAACTACAAGGAGCCATAGTATTTCAAATGGTGGAAAATGCAAAAAAAAAAATCCGTTTTAATTATGTGCGGTACATCAAAAAGTAGGCGGCTTCCAGGAAACTTATGTGATGGTTTTAGGGTTTTTTAAATTTTTAAAAAACACATTGGCCTTGACTTTTGGAACCGGGCCTTGTTACTGTGAGCTGAAGCGAGTGCGCTTTAGCGATGCCAAGACTTTGCAAACATCTGTCTGCTTGAAAGTGCCTGGCAGAGAGGTTTTTACATGAGTGCCCCAGGGGGTGCATAGTTATAAACTTGGAACTGAAAGTCTTACGAAAGAGGGGAGAGATCATGATTAAACCCACGGGTTTCAAATTGTCAGTTCTGAAGCATTTCTTATGTCTGTTGTAACCTGGCTGCTTAGCCCCCCATAGCTTTTTTTTTTTTTAACTGAAAACGTCAGGCACCCACATACACGGAGGAAATGTTTTACCCCTTACAAAAGCACCGTGTATAATGTGCTGGGGTGTTACTTTTTATTTCCACTTCCAAAATTCTGTTTGGGTGCTCTGGGTGTGCTCTGTGTTTACCAGATTTTATCATCTAAGTTTCTTTAAATACTTCATTTATTCATTCACCCACTCTTTGAACCCATCCCATATTGTTTCGGACTGTAGGTAGACAATCTAATATTAAAATTAAGTGTAAAAATTAATTGAATTGTCTTGTATGTTGTTTGTTGTATGTTCAGCATAATTGGCCCTGTAGCCAATAAAGATCTTTCTGATTCTGATTCATAATAGGAGATGAGCTGCCAGAGTTGGACAACACTGCAGATTATTGGCTGGGCTCCATTGCCAGGGCGACGATGCAGACGTACTGCGACGCCATCCTGCAGATCCCCGAGCTCAGTCCCCACTCCACCAAGCAGCTAGCCACAGATATAGGTGGGAGCGGGCGTGGGGTGGAAAATAATATGGCTCGTATTTCTTTTTTCTTCCTATATGAAATTAGACTAGTGTTCAGATGTTTCACGTGATCATATTACTTGAACATTGCGAAAGAAGAGGCCTGAATGTGGTACAAAAATTGTCTAACTTACTGGGCTATACGTCTGTGGCTGTTTCTGGGTGGCTGTGGATTCAAATCCCATGACCGCCATAGTCATGATATGACCGCTTGACCTCTGAGCAAGGCCCTTACTCCACCCACTCCAGAAGACTCTGGCTGTCACTGGCTCTTTGACCACAAACCTTTCCTCGCGTGTACATTGGTTTAGACAAACACATTTGCTAAAACAGGGGTCTCACAGTCAGATAACCCAGGGGCCACTGACTTGGATGCCCTCACCTCAAGCAGGCCACTTGAGGTTTATTTTTTTATATGTTATACGGTAAATTTGCTAATCGAACGTTAATTTCTCACATCAGGGGGAGGAAACCTTGGTCCTGCCAGCGAACATAAAAACTGCAAACGTTCATGTTACACATGAGATATGAGGCACACTGCGTCCTGTATCAAATGTGTTACCCATTTTAATTTTAACTTTGTGTCTTCCCATATGACTAATCCGTAACTGATTCTAATTATGGGGATTTCAGGTTGAATTCGACTTCTATTATTATATCTTCGTTATGAATTTCTGCATTATCGCTATCTTGAACTATCTTGGCTTTTTTTTATCTTAGCATAAAGATAATCTTAGAATGCTGAGTATGCATTTAGTTAATCGAAAGTGAAGCCATATGATTGAAAGCATGATTTTTTTTTTCCCTTATTTTTTTTTTTAACTTTTTCTTCCAGACCAATCAAAATATTACAAGCCCCAAAAATATAAAAGGTCTGAAACCACTGAAATTACAACACTGGTGTGAGTGATGAGATTGGGAACTGGCACAGGAATACTGTACAGTGTTCACTGCCCTTCCCACTAGTCCCAGGATGATGTTCCGAGTTTGTAAACTGGCGGCATGAAGTCTATTACAGATATAAGTGACGTGGATATAAAATAGTGATACTTGATCCTAATGGGGAAATTGCATATCACATCTTGCTCTATATGAGACATACAGAGACCCTATATACACAGGTGAGAGCACATTTTCTTTGTGATCAGAGCAAGTTCAGCCCACCTCCAGTGCCCCTGCAGCAGTTGAGGTTAAGGGCCTACATGTAGCTCAAGGGCCCAACAGTGATGTCAGCTATGGGATTTGAACCCACAACATTGACATCGCATGAGCTACACACTATCCTACAATTCTCTCTCTCTCTCTCTCTATATATATATATATATATATACACACACACTCACCCACCCACCCCAAAAGTGGTCCATATATATGGAGTTAAACAGAAAATTACTGGGCGTTACATAGGGTACATGTATAAACTGTGGATGCTCCTGTTGTGCAGACTACCTGAGCAATGTGATGGACGCCCTGGGCATGCAGCCTTCTCGGACCCTGCAGCAGATCTCCACCCTGCTGAAGGCCAAGCCCGAGGAGTACAGGCAGGCCTCCAAGCTGCTGTCCCGGAGACTCGCCTCTACGGTCGCTGCCATGCGGAGCCTGGAGTACTGAAGGCCGGCCTCCCGGCAGCACACAGGCGTGCTCGTCACGCGGCAGGGCAGACCTTTCTTTAATTAATTAATGATAATGAAAAAGCACCATATTCTCTCGTCCCCTGCTGCGGAAGGCCTGCTGCCTCCAGAGAACGTTTTTACACCGTGCTCTCTGCAGAAACTGAGGCTGAAACTGCTTCTATCACCATTTCCTGTGTGAGACCTGGCTCAGTTCAGTGCTGAAAGATTCTGTGTGACATTAAACGTATCACTTTCCTTTGTCTGTATACTGCTGTTTGCTGTTACGGTCACCTCACTTTGATCTGGCGAACAGGATTGAAAGGATTGTCCCAGTTTCATCTGGGAGCTTTTACATATTTACACATCATCAGGGCATCATCATTTTTTCTGATGTCAAGTGAAAAATAAATGTATACTAATTTCCAATGTCTTCACTCTTAAAAGTGCTTATAGAATAGTTTTAATTTATTAATCCATTTGGGGAAAATTGGATAATTTTCTCACTGTTGGGAAGCTGTTGGAGATATACTGGGCCAGCTCTGGACTTACTGGAGGCAGTTGCAGAGAAGAAGATTGTGGCAAAAGCCTGCTTGTCTCCTATGTTCGCTGTACCCATCCCACCACGTTGTGCTAATAAGCAGAGGTGGACTTTTCAGATCCAGAATGTGAAAATCCAGACCAAGATTTCGTTTCAACCAACCAGTTGAGCACAAAAAGTCACAGTCACAGTGTACTCAACTGGTTGGTTGAAACAAAATATTGGTCTGGATTTTTACTTTCTGGACCTGAAATGTTCACCTCTGCTAATAAGTGCTACTGGGTTTTTTTTGTCTTGCATCTTTTTCTTTACATCCATACATCCACCCTAAGTGGGAAATGTGAAACATTTGATACAATCCAGGTTGACTTTATGTAAATGCCAATAAGAAAAATAGTAATCAAGATGCACCTCGTGTACTGGTAAGCGTTTAAAGCACCATGAAAAGCCAGAGGACTACAAGATTCACCTCCAAGCGCGCACACATATATGTATTTTTTTGCGGAAGAAAATCGAGGATGACATGTAATACATTTCCTTCAGGTTTAGCTTAGGCCTGTACACAAACACCTGCACATTTTTTCCAGGAATCCCCCGCTATAGTTGACTGTGCAGCGTAGATGAGATTAAAATTTTTGTTACATTTTGAAAGCTTAACATTTTGTGCGAAAGATTTTGCTGGAGGAGGTTTGTAATGTTGCAGTTAGGCCTACATATGTAGCTAATAGCTATGTATAGGTTTTCGTACTGGATCTTTAGACGTGGCTGGTTTGGAGCTTGAAAACTTAAAAAGAGGTAAATTATTTTGCATTTGCCCTGAATTATTGGAAATAAAGTACCAACCCTGCCTGTTTAGGGGCTATGTAACAGTGATTCCGGAGAAGACGCTTTATTTCCTTGTTAGCGCGGAGGTACCTGATAAAGTCTATTAGAACAAAAGAAGTCTATTAGAACAAAAGATAATCCTCTGGAAAAGGATTACAAAACATTAGGAAATTTCACTTACAAAATACAGCGATATAAATATTAGTGGGCTACTAAAATGCAATGGTCGCCAGAATCCATTTTTTCCTCAAACGAATGAATTAAAAAAAAAAAAAAAAAAAAACAAGACACAAAACGTGGAGAAACCCAACACTTCTGCTTTTAAAAAGGTTACAATGCTTAAAACAGGAGTCACACAAATGCCTGAATTGTTTCGAAAGTATTTATTGAGACGCTATACTACTCTGCGAGAACCAAAGTGACCCTCTTTACTTAGAATGATACCCTCAGTAAATACACACAAAAATACAGATTAAACAAACGAAGAAGACAGGTTACTGAAACAAAGTATACAGGTAAGCAATCACATTGAAATACATACGACATAAGCTCTGTAACACTAAATCTGATGATTATTCGCACATCAGCCATGTTCCTGGTATGCTGCTCGCCGCAAAGCCCATGGCTAGATCACCGTCCCCTGCTCCAGCTACGCCGAGGAGCAGCACGTCTTGGAGAGGCGGAGAACGGCGGTGTCGGGGGTCCCCAGCGATCCTGATCGGCCCGCCCTCGCTCTATCCCAGCGGGTGGCGGGCCCGATACCTGCGGCCCCTCGGCTTCACGCCGGTCGCCCGCCCGTGACGTCAGACGCCACCACCGCCCTGCCTGCGGTGTCAGTGATTTCAGCTGATGGGGAAAGCGGGGCCTCCGCTTCAATGGATCACCGATCGGGATTAACCTTCCAGTTTCCAGCCTGGCCAGCACCGACGAACCGCATCGGATGCCTCAGGAAATATGCGTTTTCCACGGCGCCCGTCTATCCAGCTCCCCCCTCCAGGAAACGGCCCTTTTGTGTCTGCGGTGGGATCTGAGAGAGGGTCTCTTTTCTTTAGCTGGCGTCTCGGTAAAAGAGGCGTAAACACTGGCAGCAATTTTGGAGAATCGCTAACCGGGGAGGAGAAAAGGATCAATTACACTGGCGCCGGGAATTAGCTTTGGGATAAATATGCTTATTTGCAATTAATATAGGGAAAAGCAAGGAATGCCGATCAAGGGGTGGAGCTGCGGTTTGTTTAATAATACATGAGTCCAGTGGAAATGAAGAGGTCAGTCCTATCGTAGTGTTACTGTTTGTGTAAAGGATGCATGGACTGTACTTTCCGATACGGCCCGTTAACCTCCCGCTAAAGCCCGCAAGGTTATACAGTGAAGTGTATCAAATTTATATATCTCGATCGCTAGCTGGTTACGTCCTGTCATCTTTCCGATTTGACGTGTTTAATGTGGTCACCAAAATGACTTAACGGGATCTATTAGGCATCTATCAAACAATCTGCCTGATACAGACTTGCCGATTCGATTAGTCCCGGGACGACCACAGAGATGTGTGGAGCCTGCAGAGCATCTAAATAAAGGGACACGGCTTCTTTTGATTAAGGACTGGAAAAGGTTTGTAAACATGATTATTGAGACGGAACTTATTTTTGACAAGGTGAGGTAGACATTTTTATAGGAAGCTTCCTTATTATTTGGATATTATGGCAACGACCCGGTGAAGTTTTTACCTGGCCGGGTTGTGTGCCAGTTCTTTCTCCTTTGTACCATCCAAGAACTGCCATCATGTCTAAAGCAGCAACTAAAGAGAAGAAATCTTTCAGCAAGAAGCTCTTTCAGAGGGGCTCTGTCCGATCAGTGGGCAGTTTTATGAACCGAGTCCTTCGGACCCTCTCCACCTTGTCTCATTTTGGCACGGAAGAGCATACCACAGAAAATGAAAAGGATGATGGAGGATTCACCTCCTTTAAGACCGGGGCAGCCGTACCTTCGGACAGGAGTGAAGGTGGCAGTTGCAGTTTTCTCTTTGGGGACAAGGTCCCAGGCGTGTCTGGCCTCAAGAATCATGGCAACACTTGTTTTATGAATGCGATTTTGCAGTGTCTTAGCAACACGGAGCTGTTCGCCGAGTACCTGGCACTGGAGCAGTATCGCGGGGAAGACAGCGATGACAAGTCCAAGGCTAATGGTGTGTTTCTGCCACGAAAGAGCTCTCAAGGAAAAGGGGAGGTCACAGAGCAACTCTCTGGGCTGGTTCGGGCTTTATGGACCTTTGAGTACACACCTCAACACAGTCGCGAGTTCAAGGTAAGTAGGTAAGAACTACTGGCTTATTCTGTGCTGTGTGTTTGGCTTTAACATGCGGCAGATGGGCTCCCTATAGTGGCTCCCTGGTGACCTCACCTCAGAAGACCTAAAAAGAGTGTCCACTCTGCTGAAGTGCGCTTTGATCTCTTTGTCTAGATGCTGCCTTTCATGCCTTAATGCTGAATCTCTAGCCACCTGAATCCCTTATGGATATATGTGTGTGTGTGTGTATATATACACACACACACACACACACACGCACGCAGACACTCATATATGTAACCCACCCAGCTGCTTGTTTGTTTGTTTGTTTTGTTTGTTTGTCTGTTTTTGGGGGGCGGGGTTACCTATGTGCCATAACTCACTTACACTCACAGTAATTTCATGTTCATGAAACACTGGAGAGGTTCTCTCCACCCTGGTTTAATTGCTAATTAATCAAGGATGACTAGGCTCTGTTTGACTCGGCTGTGTTTGAATGGTGTTGTGCAGCTGTTCTAATGCTTCTTACACTTGTTATTGGTCAATCATTGGATGCTCAGCCAAGGTTACTTCTTGACAGATGTGTGTTTGTAATGTACTATTTGCCTCACCTGGATGGCAATTTGTCTGCATTTACAATATGTGTTATAAGTTTAACATGGTATACATATACACTATATTAGCCATAACATCAACACGACTCACAGTTGACATGAATAATACCGATTATCTTGTTACAGTAGCACCCATCAAGACAATAAAAAAGTCAGTTCTTGAAACTGATGTATTGGAAGCAGGAAAAATGGACAAGCATAAGGATCTGAGCGCCTTTGACAAAAGCCAAACTGTGATGGCTAGACGACTGGGTCAGAGCATCTCCAAAAAGGCAGGTCTTGTGGGGTGTTCCCGATATACTGCAGTCAGTACCTATCAAAAGTGGTCCAAGACAGGCCAACTGGTGAGCTGGCGATGAGGTCATGGGCACCAAAGGCTCACTGATGCATGTAAGGAGTGGAAGCTACCTTGTCTGGTCTGATTCCACAGGAGAGCGACAATAGCACATATTGCTGAATCAATGCTGGCTCTGATAGAAAGGTGTCAGAACACACAGTGCATCTCAGGTTGTGGTATGGGCTGTGTAGCCACAGACCGGTCAGAGTGCCCATGCTGACCCCTTTCCATCTCTGAAAGCACCTACAATGGGCACGTGAGCTTCAGAAATGGACCATGGAGCAATGGAAGAAGGTGGCCTGGTCTGATGAGTCATATTTTCTGTTACGTCATGTGGACAGCCAGGTTCATGTCCGTCGTTTACTTGGGGAAGAGATGGCACCAGGATGCACTGTGGGAAGAAGGCAAGCTGGCAGAGGCAGTGTGATGCTCTGGGCAGTGTTCTGCTGGGGAACCTGGGTCTTGGAATTCATGTGGATGTTACTTTGACATGTACCACCTACGTAAATATTGTTGTAGGCCAAGTGCACCCCTTCATGACAACAATATTGCCCGATGGCAGTGGCTTCGTTCAGCAAGATAATGCACCCTGCCACACTGCAGAAGTTGTTCAGGAATGGTTTGAAGAACATGAAAATGAGTTTACTGTGTTGATTTGGCCTCCAAATTGCCCAAATCTCACTTCAATCGAGTATCTGTGGGATGTGATGGACAAACAAGTCTGATCCATGGAGGCCCCACCTCACAACTTACAGGACTTACAGGATCTGCTGCTAATGTCTTGGTGCCAGATACCACAGGACACCTTCAGAGGTCTTGTGGAGTCCATACCTCGATGAGTACACACAGTGCATGCGGGCCTACTGGTTTCTTGCCCTGGATTGTCTTCAGGGTAGCATTTCATGGCTTGAACATTGCCTGAGGTTCCTTAGATGTTCCTGAGCAGTTTCTGCACCGTAGGTCGGGGAGACACGTGGCTGTTGTGTGTGTACATTCATTCACTTGCACTAAAGGTGAATCACAGTCACCAGTTCACCCAGTCTGTGGAATGTGAGTGGGAACCAGAGTACCTGTAGCAAACGCCGACAGGCTGGCTGAACGTGCAAACACTGCACAGGCAGGTCTGAGGTCAGCTTTGAATGCATAACCTAGAGGGCCGTCATATAGTCATGCTAACCCACTGCCCTCACTACATAATTTGTCGTCTTGCAATCTCTCTGCTTTCTAAGTTTTTGTAATTTGCCTTTTTGTGTTGCTGAGAGAATGTTTTCTTCCTTTCTGGTGGAACTTCAGTTCACTGCGCTTACTTCCAGTTGTTGTTGACAGTGAACCAAAGTTTTATTTTGGCTGTGGTTTTGCGAGACTGACTCTGTCAGCTGAAACACAGGGTGTATGAGGGTTCGGAGATGCAGTAAAAAAGTAACCGAGAACCTTAAAAAGTTTGTCAATAAAACATTTTCTCAGTACCCCTTAGGCAAGTTTTAATACATAAATGCATAAATTAACATAAAACCTAAATAAACCCAAGTAAAGCAAAATAATGGAGACAGAACATTACAACAGATAGAATAGGCCTACATGCATAGTTTAAGTTAAACAGAGGTACCCTATTTCCTGCCTTATTCTCATTTTGTATACTGAAACATACTCTCCATGTACAGTAATGCTTTTCTAAAAGTTCTGCTGCAATAAGGCCAGCCTTGTTGTTCCTTAAAACTCTTACTCTCTGCCCTGACCTGCATGTTTCTTTGGGGTAAGTCATCTGGCAAATAAACAGACCTAAGTACAATCTACTGCAATACCTAATCCTGCTTTAAAATCTTCCACCACTTAAGTAGTCTTAATTTTTGGCTTTGACGTTTTTTTTTTTTTTTGTGGTGTTTCGGGATCCTACTGTTCCAGCGGTGAATTGGATACTCAGCCTTGTGTGTGCTCTGTCTGATATTCTAGAGAACTTCATTATTACTCTGATTTAGCGTGTGGGAGAATGTCCCACTTCTGCATCCCAGATAAAGGCATTTCCAATGTTCTTTAATATTTGATGCTGTTAAAATGTATGTTTAGGATTATATTGAATAAGTGCCATTGTAAAAAGAGCAGTCTGGTCTTCCTAACCGATTGATCAGTGCAGTGTATGTATTGCAGCTGAGTGACATTTTTGCTGATATAGCTTAGGCCTATTGTCAGTGTGTGGAGGGCAGCAAGGTAACAGCCAGCGCAACACAAACAAATTCACTTCATGGCACCTTTTCTCCAAAACAGTGTTTGTAGGCAGAGGAGATAAACTAGAGAGTTCCTTTCAGAGCTGCTAGAAGCCAAAAAAAAAAACAGCAAGACGTAGATGTGCGGTACGAAGCACTGTCCAAGTTCTTCTGCGGTCTGTATTTGCTGATGGCTGCATTCACCAGAAAGTGGTTGGTTTCCTTTTTTCCCCCTTTCCTCTTGGTTGGCCAGGACTAGAGCAGCCTAGGAGTGATTGCCATCCCCTGGAATGTGGAGCGCATCTGCAGGCAGTAGACCAGGGTTTGCACTTCTGTGTAACTGTTGGCCACCAGAGATGTTCCAGGGGTTGTTTCAGGAGAAAGAATGGCGCAATCAGTGAAGCCAAACATTGTGCTCTCTTTATAATGCTCTTCAAGTGTCAACATGTGGATGGTCTTAACGAACTGAAAACATGCAAAGGTGAACTTATGACCGAATCAAAGCTAGAGCTAAAACTTCTAGCTGCTGAAGGAACATCGCCAGTAGGTCCGATTATGTACGTAAACGGCATTATTACTTTTTTTGATCACGGGCCCTGTGTGTTTAAAGGTAACACTGCAGGGAACAGTAGATGGGCTGTAACACAATACAGTGGCCAAAACCTCACCTTATTTTCTCTTTAGCCAGAACATTCTCAGTATGAGCCCCATATGTGCTGATGCTGATGAGAACGGGGTTGTTTCCAGGTCACACCTAGTAGAAGTTCACCTGCGTCCCGCCCTGCTTGCTGAAAGGAAATATTTTGGGGAACGTATTGAACTGAGTCCCATACTATACAGCCTATTCCTGACATTGCTGCTATTTCTGTCTCTTTATTCCTCTGGCTGCCAGCGAGATTATTTAATATAGATTGTTTACTCCCCAGTGTGATGCCTCGCATCTTGCCATGGTAGGGATTTGCTGGAACCTGCAGGCTTCTGTGCTTGTTAGCTTTGGTTTTGATATGCATCCATGCAGAAAATTTAAGATCGCTGGTGGACACTTGTTACATATGGGTAAAAGTGGGTACTTGTCTTTAAGAGACAAATCTTTACCCTCTTGTAATACCTGGGCTCACTGTCTTTCCGTAAATCCATCCATCTTCCAAGCCCTTAACTGGCGCTGGGTCACAGGGTTTCCTGGAGCCTGTCCCAGGCAGCATAGGGCACCAGGTTGGGGTATATCCAGGATTACATGGCCCTAACTCATGCTATGATTAGCTGTAGGCAATATAAAGATGGCAGTTAGTCGAACTGTATGTTTTTTGGTCTGCAGGAGGAAACCTGCATGGGAGACCATGCAAACCTCACACTCTGCCCCCACCCAGAGCCCCAAGACATGCCACTCTCTTCCTATAAACAACCAAAATAATACTTAATCAACATCGAGCATAAGCTTTAGTTCTACCTACATTGGCTCTCCTGATGTGACCTTTTTCAGACAATGTGGTTTGTTTAAAATACTTGTGAATGAAGAGTGTTTTTTTTGAAGTTATCTCTAACCGCAAACTTTTTATCAGTTTATGCATTTTAAGCTGTTGATTGATAAGCTTTGGGTTTTTTGTGGCAAGACACTCGTAAACCTCATGACAGGCCATGTCGACCTGCAGTTAAGATATATAATGAGCCCTGCAGTCTAACAGAAATATTACTAGCACTATACTAAATATATTTACTCCTACTCTTCCCTCTGATTGACTGTTTTGTGACCTGGATTGTGTGGGGAAGCCTTGTAGGAATGTGGATCCCTCATTTTACTGTTAGTAGTGATCATTTAGAACAGGAAGTTTCCAATCCTTCTTTGTTTAGGGACACCCAAATAAAAGCACCAGAGCTGCGGACCCCCCTTCCACTAATGTGTGATCACATTAGTAGCTGAAGTATAGGACCAGGGGGGAGGGGTTGGTCCCACATTAATATTTACATTTCATCAACTTACAATGAATCACATAAGTAACTCCGAATTTAGGACTGGGAGGGTTACCTTTAAATATTTACCATTCATCAGCTTAGGATGAATTTTTGCAGAAGCCCCACAGTGGGGCTTGGGCCTCAGGTTGTAAGCCAGCAATTATAGAGCCTCTTGTGGGCATGTTATTCCATCATGGCTACATTTCCTCCCAGTTCCACCGCCACCCGTAAACACAGCCAGCCACAGTCCTCCTAAACCACATGGTACTATTTAGTATCTGAAAGCCCCAGAAAACCTTTTCAGAATCTGCTTAAAGTTTGTCCTATGTTTTGTTTCCTGATTTGTTTTTTTTTTTTTCCTGGCTGTGCAAAATTCTCAGTAATTCAACATTTGACTGGTGCCCTGTTCTGTCAGGCATGGTGAATGTTCAGCGGTTTGAAATTAAACATGGTGGTTATCTGTGTGAGCCCTGATTGGCCAAAAGGACTTCATCCTTTCCTGGTAATCTTTGGATTGACTCTCCTACTACCTCCTCGTGTGTATTTATCCGCATGAGTGAGTCAGTCTAGGGACCTTTGTCAAACCTGTTGTGAGATCTCTAATCTCATGTGCGATCTCCTTTAATCTCATGTGAGGTCTTCCGGCATCTAAAAAAAAAGATATGACTCATAACAGTAAGATTTGTCACACAGAGATAATCTATATTGGCAGGGCTCTGAACAAAAACAAGCTCCCTGAATCATGCCCATCGGTTTCTTGTCTTTATTCCTTGCTATATTATATCTGCTTGAAACGAGTATCTATCTAACCATCAAAAGACACTTCAGAGTGATGAATTTTTCTGTGTGCTTTACTCAGAGTGCAGTGACTTCATATACTTGCTGGTTCCAGGGAAACTATTTGTGTTCTTGTTTGAGCATCATGCAAAACCTTAGGTTACTGTTTGTACTGTCCTCAAATGGAGTATTTCATTGTAATATCCAGGTCATTTTCAGAAATGCATAATTTACATGGAGAACCTTGAAGCATAAATATTACAATTTAATAGTTCTGGCAATTAACCTGCACACTGGAGAAATATAATAATAATAATAATAATAATAATAATAATAATAATACTGATATTGAATAATGATACTAATTATTATTATATTTCTGCAGTATAGTAAACTTTCTGTGTCATGATGATGATGCGGACTAGTAGTAATAGTAACAGTAATAATAATGATGATTAAGTATGGGTCCGGGTACACAGCAATTCTTTTGTTTTCACATATCCCATCTTGCTGTTCTATGAAACGCACATATAGGTCAGCGAGGAGCTTCGAAGGTTAGTACTTTATCCTGCACCTCTGGAGTAGTTCTAAGGGATTAGGGCCGAGCCCAAGGGCCCAAAAATGGTATGATTGCTGCCCATTGCATTGATTTGAACTGCTGAGCTTCTGGACATAAACCTGCAGAGCTTCTACTAGGACAACCAGTCTTCAGGCTACAAGGATGTATTCTTAAGGGTCACATCGCTAGGTTAATAGATATTGAACTTTTTGAACATGGATTTTTTTTAGTAGTCTCTAGCAGCTCAGTACTAACTGCCCACCTTCACCTTTTTCCCTGCTGTCTGTTCCTCTTTGCCTTCTTCAGAACGTCGTGTCCAAGAGCGCTACGCAGTTCAGAGGTAATTCCCAGCATGACGCACAAGAGTTCCTCCTCTGGCTGCTCGACCGCGTGCATGAAGACCTCAACATACTTGTCAACCCCAGCTGCAGGACCTCCGTCAAGGTCAGCAGACCTGAACTGGCTACATATGATTTGTCTAGCTTTCACTGGGTGTTATGACTCGGGAGGGAGTTGTGGGTTAGATTTTGAGGAAATTTTTTGGCCATAAGAGCACAAGTGGTGAGCCGTACATTGCTCTGATTTACAACCTTGACAAACACTTCAGAGTCAAGCACCAAAACTTCAGTCTCACGTGTGACATGAATCTGCTCATGGCCCAGGAATGTTTGACCTCGAGCAAAATGCATTATGCATATATCACACAGAGGCTGTCTGTTGTGCTGTTGTGCTAATGTGGATTCATTCAGATTTTTTTTTTTTTGCTTTGCAAACGTGTCCTGCATTAAGGCCTCTAGGTCTGTCTCTAGACCCTTTGAATTTTTGTAGCATACAAAAATGTATACCATGGTCAGGAAATAAAAATGATTTAAGCTTTTCATGTGTTGGTGTCCACACTTGTTAACAGGTGATTTAAGGCTGTTTTAAATTTAAGATACTATTGGGTTTGTGGAAAATTGACAGCCAAGGATGTCAGACAGCCAGTTTCATCTAAGAAAAAGTCTGTTCAATACTGCCTATGAAATTTAGTGTGGTTTAGGAAAACAGTCTAAAAACTTTTGAATCTGTTTTTTTTTTATTGCATGAAAGGGTTAATGATGCTCTTAGGTCTGAACAACTTGCACATGTTTAACACGCCCACAGCCCAGCCTACGTTGGGAACTCTCAGTCCTTTTTCTGCTCTGGTTTTCCTTCATCACACCTTCCCCCTCTTTCAGCCCCCATTGGAGGACAGTGATGCAGCTTCAGAAGGACCATCGCTGCCAGCGGCTGGCTCTTTTGTGCAGGAGCTTTTTCAGGCACAGTACAGGTACAGTGGGGATGATTCGCCATCTCGTTTAGTTGAATGCGTTTACAGCAAAAACTTGTCCTGACTTTAATGTGTGCTCTTCCATTCTTCCCTCCAGGTCTTCGCTCACCTGCCCTCATTGCCAAAAACAGAGCAACACCTTTGATCCCTTCCTCTGTATCTCCCTGCCCATCCCCTTACCTCATACCAGGTGTGTCCTTTCAACTTGAATAAAAGTGTTTCCCCTGGCCATCTGCGACCCTTGTCTTATGTGACTTTGGATGTAGTATTCTTACAGGAAGTACACCCTGGCCATCTGCGACCCTTGTCTTATGTGACATTGGATGTAGTATTCTTACAGGAAGTACACCCTGGCCATCTGCAACCCTTGTCTTATGTGACTTTGGATGTAGTATTCTTACAGGAAGTACACCCTGGTCATCTGTAACTCTTGTCTTATGTGACTTTGGATGTAGTATTCTTACAGGAAGTACACCCTGGCCATCTGTGAGCCTTGTCTTATGTGACTTTGGATGTAGTATTCTTACAGGAAGTACACCCTGGCCATCTGCGACCCTTGTCTTATGTGACTTTGGATGTAGTATTCTTACAGGAAGTACACCCGGGCCATTTGTGACCCTTGTCTTATGTGACTTTGTATTTAGTATTCTTACAGAAAATATTCCCTCCATGTCCCTGTCTCCTCACTGCTTTGTAATGTCTGCAATTCACAGTTTATTTCACACCATCTGTAGTACTGGAGCAGTTAAGCTGTCATATACTTATGACTCTGATCGGCCTTTGAACTTGACTAACTAGGAAAGACTTATGACTCTCTTTATGATCACAGTTCACTATTCTTGCTTCTTTTAGTTTTACTTTAACTGGCTTATGTAGACTTTTAAACAACCTTTGAAAAAATAGCTCTGGAATGAGCTAAAAATAATTGTTAGTGATCTTAGTGTAGCTGTTGTATTCCTTAGCGCTTGAGAGTTGACGAGCGCTGTCCCTGTTGTTATTCTTGCTCCTCCCGATGTTTTCATCCTTGAGTCTTGTGCTTCTAAAAGCTGTTCTGTCTATCTGTCTATCAGACTACTAGTAGTTTCACCCTGGTACTTTACTCATCATCCTACCGTGGCCTCAGGATTCCAGTTATAGAGTGAAGCTATTTTGGATAGAACTTTTTCTATCTGAGGGTTAAGAAAAAACAATGTTAACTTTCAGTGTTGACTGGTCTCGCCTCTAAGCTCCTGAATTGATTGTCATTCATTAGTCATTAAGGCCTTGAGAAGTGGTTTATACAATTTAATGGGTTGCTTGTGTTGCTCATGGCATATTGTGTGACATGAGTATAATTGTAAAATGCAAAATTAGGTTCATGAATAATTAATTGACTTGAGTTCCATTGCTGCTGAGAATTTAAATGTGTAATTGAAAGATGTGTTTTAGAGCTGTCATTTTCAACCTGTGATCTGTGGAGTATTTACAGGGGGCCCACAGAGATGTTTGGTAAGTTGGCAAAACGGTGATTTAGTCAATTTGAAAAATAGTAAAAGGGGACCTCCAGAATGTTCAAGGGGGATTCCATCCTGGTCACAAGCAAACATATGTAAGTACTAAGAAGAGGTTTTAAAGCCCCCCAGGTCTTGGGCTTTAGCGGTAGAAGGGGTCTCCAGCTCTGGGCAGTTTTTGTTTGTGAGTCTCTGGTTCGAAAAATCTGTTGGTGATGACTGTGTGTGTGTGTGGTCCCCACAATGTGATAAAAACTCAATCATTTTAATATAGTGGGGACCATTTCTTCAGTCCCCGCAAGGAGAAATTCAGTTTTGTAAAAATCTGTTACTGTAATCAAAAAACTAAAAATAATTAAATTAGAAAAAACATTCGACTCAGTACAAGGATGAACGTTTGCACAAAATGTCCAAACGAGAGTGGGGTCTTTCTTCTGTGTGTATGTCATCCAGGTATACATTACATTGTGGGGACATTTGGTGGTTTAGGGGTTTAGGTTGTCATTGTTGGGATTAGGATTTTTTTCATAGAAATGAATAGATGGTCCCCACAAAGATATGAGTACAAGTCTGTGTGTGTGTGTGTGTGTGTGTGTGTTTGTTACAGTGGTTTATTTTACCCTGTGGGCCAAAACTTGGTTGGAACTGTGGAATGCTGGTATTTCCTGGGAGTACAACCCTGTTTCCAAAAAAGTTGGGATGCTGTAAAGTGTAAATAACAACAGAATGCAATGATTTGCAAATCATATAAACCCATATTAAATTTAAAATAGAACAAAGGCAACATATTAATTGTTGAAACTGAGAAAATTTGTTCTTTTATGACAAATTTGAATTTCATGCCAAAAACAAGTTTCAAAAAAGTTGAGACGGGCATTTTTCCAGTCGGCCCGTTTGAGCAGTAAGACTTTTTTTTATACCACTGTGTGCATGAGCTTTCAGAGACAGTTTTTTTTTCTTGTACTGAATAGACCTTTCAGTCTAAGGTAGTTTTGGCCTAAAGAATAAAATGTGGTGCAGACAGATGTTTGTGTAGTGCTACGATTACCAATGTGGGTCATGTCTGTCGTGTTGTGAGTTAATTTTTAATGTTTGTGAGTGAAGTTGAAATGAAAGTTTTTTTTCTGAAGTCTGCAACTTGGTTTGCACATGCCTCTTTGTTTTTAAAGTTTCCTTTTCACTTTGCATTGCAGTTATTTCAGAATTAAGGGTAAAAACTCAGAAAACATAAAAAGCACAACATGTAAATCAGAAGTAAACATGCAAGGTCAAATTGGTTTACAATTCAGCAATAAGATTTTGGTGTATTTTAAAAAAGGAATCGTTTCACTTGCCTCTGCATGCAGATGGTTTGTTTATTGCTCATAGAGTAACTTGGAATAAAAAGTGTGTGTGTGGTTATGTCTGTGCAGCTTAACACGTCTGAGCGTGACCATTATTGAATGTCTTGGGGAGTTCTGTTCTTGTGCTGTTGAGAGCTTTGCACCCATAATGGCTTGGTATCCTGCTATGGAAGTCTTCATATGAATCTCCCTCAAAACAGCTTTGTGCCATTTAATGGTATATGCCATTAGCTGAAAGTTGCAATGAATTCTGGGAGTTCTGTGTTGTGGAATTCTGGGAGGAGTTTCGCAGAGAACTTCACTGTGAACCAAGCATCCATTCTAATGTGATATCCTGGCCTTCGCACCTCAGATGTAATTTCCCCGGATGTCTTAATGGCGAGAACGGAAATTGCTGCTCGTGTACCATGGCTTGTTATTTTTCAAGTGGTTCCGAATCTGCCTCCGGCTTTTACCGGTGGACAAAAGGCCGACGTGCCATTTTAGAAATGAGCATCGTGTTCTGTAGTCCCTCTGGGATGGGGCTTGAGTCAAATGAGCAGCAAGGCCTGCCTGCGTGGGGCTGGCGTGGCTGCTGCTTTTTGCCCGCTGTTCCCTTCCGTTTGGCAGACTGTGGCTGTTTCTCCCCACAGGCCGCTGTACGTCACTGTGGTGTACCAGGGGAAGCGCTCCCATTGCATGAGGATTGGCGTTGCCGTGCCCCTGAAGAGCACCGTGTCCAGGCTGAGGGATGCTGTGTCCATGGAGACGAAGATCCCCTCTGACCAGGTGCTGCCGTCATCACCATTACTCCCAGTCCACTGTGTGGTACCAGAGTTTCATCTTACTGGCATAGGCAGGCAGGAGGAATTACCACTACAAGACAAATGAGTCATCATCAGGTGATAATCACTGAGCATGATACTGTTAACATCCAGATTACCGTTTGCAAGATTCACTGGCATAACAGTTCACGAAGCGATCAGCCTTATCAAAAAAGTGTGCACAGGATATGATTTGGGATGAACTCAGGATGCATCATTTTTAACATCCTTGCATTGATAAAATCTGATTCTGTATCTGCACCATGTTGAATTGCAAAGCATCATATTCTTTTGTATCAATCGTATCACATCAAATTGCATTGAATCGAATCACATTGAATTGCAATATGGGTGAATCATGTCGTATCACATGTATCTTTAATGTATGATTGTTGCAATGCATCGAAATGTGTATGGCATTGACCTCATTGATGGAGATGCATGTAATATAGTGCACTTGCTGATGTCACAAACCCCCTTAGATCTGATTCGTTCTGGAGGCAGTTGCAGAACAAAGTCATTAAGGGGCAAGAAACTGAACACAGTGCCTCGACCTCTTGTATGGAAGGCCGTAAAGCACCATGTGTACCAAAGGCTGCCCTACCAGCTGGCTGAAGACAAAGACAGGGCCAATTGTGCCAGAAACAATATGCTGCTTGTTTTTTACGTGGCTGACTACCACAGAGTGAGACTCTTGTGTTATTATGGAATAACAACAGGGTGGTAAGACATTTAAAGGCCCCTTTATTTTGAACCGAGTGGGCGGGGCATTTGAGACAGGATTGTTAACATTCATCCATAGGGAAATACAAGAGGTTGTCATGGTGACCCACCTGACCCTGTGGCTTGTATCGGCACTGCGTCTAGTGAGCCGGATCACTATTCTCGTTGATATCGTTTCACCAGCATTTATAGAAGTTGAATTTCCAGTTTATGTGATGGCATGAAGAAATTATAACTCATGTCTTATTCCTCCTCTTTTTATACATTCTGTAATCATCATTCGGATTCTGCTTCTGCAAAGGAGCCGGTGTGTGGCTCAGCAGGATAGAAGGTCAGTGATCAGAAGGTCACTGGTTCAAATCCCCTGGTCAGCAGAGTAATGTCACCAATGGGTCCTTCAGTAAAACCTTTAACGGCAATCGCTCCAGGGACTGTCTGACCCTGCTTCCTCAACTGTACATTGCTTTGAATAACAGAGTTTGTGAAATAAATAAATGTAAAGACTTGCAGGACAGTAGTACACACAGAATTGGCTATTAGTATGATTTTTGTCACTTGATGTATATTTTAATGGAAGGAAGGTGTTTAAAATATATGTCAACAGTACCAAAACTTATTATGAAGCTTAGATTATGAACAATATGAAAACATGCTATTTAAAGCTTGGGATGTTGGGTAGGTATTTTAGGTAATTGTCATAATCTGTCAGTTGAGTTTAAATGAATAAAATTAATTTTCACGGTGTAAGTTTACACGTACTTTGAGATTTGGTGATTTTGTAACTTCTGGTGAAGTCGGTGGTTTGTTTCACTTTTGTTGAGTGTGAAAACGGGAAGATAATGTAATAACAAAACCATTATTTTCTGTTTCGTTATAAGTAAGAGCGGGGGGGAGGGGGGGGAGTGGTGGTGGGTGAGTCAGGCTTGAAAAAAACAGTTTTATACCAACTGCTGTAACAGATCGGCTCTGGAGATTCTTTTCGGCAAATAGGACCATTTCAGCATTGCTCTGCTCCAATCAGCTGGCCGAGCTGAGGGGCGAAGATGGATGGAAATTTCGCTGGAACAATGCTTGTTATTGAGCCACAAGGATATATAAATTCTCTGGATATATATGCTTCCATACCTCTGTTTGTTAAAGTCTGCAAAATCTCCCCATTAAAACCAGTAAGGTTTTTACTGGGAGCCAAGAAAGTTTCTCGGGGATAACTGACCTATTCCCTCCTGTCTCTGATCACATTTGTTTTAAACTGCACATCAGGTGTGCTGTTTGAGTGCAAAGCATCTATTTTTCTACTTCCAGCAGCAATTAAATAAAATCAGCCATTTTTCAGCCATGTTGCAACCTCAGCCCTGTAGCCATTTAGCATTTTAAGGTAGAATCAATACTTACTCAATGGACCCGTTCTCATTGCCAGCTTGTTGGTTACTTTGTGGCTGGTAGATGTTCTGATTGGAACCTAATTGCACATTGATTGCCTCTGCCTAGATTGTCCTGACAGAAATGTATTACGACGGCTTCCATCGTTCCTTCTGTGATGACGACGAAGATCTGGACATCATTCAGGAAAGCGACTCGATCTTTGCATTCGAGACACCCGAGATATTTAGACCTGAAAACATTCGCGCCCAACGAGGTATTTATTTCCATGTCTCTCGTTATGAAATCCGTTTGGCATAGAAATGAAGAGAGAAACACAAAGGCATATGTTACTTCATTTGTCAGTAGAGTGAAACTGCAAGCGGTTTGTCCTCAGTATTAACTTAAGTTTATCGATTATGGCTTTATGTAGCTCACGGATATACCTACAACATCGAGCTACAATGCATGACTGAGGCACGGTTGCTATTTTAGGAAGTCTCCATGCAAATTTAAACCAGAACAACCTCAAACATGGAACAGACCACAACCGGACGTCTTCTTATATGCAAGGAGCAGTGAAGCCCGCTTCAGGAACCAATAAGAACGTAGGAGGTGACAAGATCATCCTGCTGGTCTGCAATCGGGCCTGCACAGGACACCAAGGGAGGAGGTACTGAACCAGACGCCTGGGAGTACTCAAAGAGAACACCTATGTCAAATACTGCTTATCTTGTATAGTTTGTGTATTTTCCCAGAAGCTTAAGAATGTTTTATACGTGTCACCCCAATCTGTCTGTTTTACAGTTGTTGATTATTTAATGCTATGCTCAGTTACCATCTGAGATGTATATATTTGATGACACATTGTTGTGTTGTGACTTAGACAGTCCTGCCCCCATCTGGTCATGTGTGGAGTTGTGCATGTCCTCTACATGTACTTGTGGGTTTCCTCTGGCTCCTGTGGTTTCCTTCCACAGTCCTTCAATAGACTTGCAGGGTAGAGGGGCCTTGGTCCATAAATTGTCCAGTGTGTGCACTTCCCATCTGAAATGGGACTTCCCATCTGAAAACATGCATTCAGACTGATCCATTAGTAATATTCCTTTCCCAGGGGATGGAGGGTGTTTGAGACAACTGCTAAATTCTCTGGATTGTTTGACTTAGGTTTTATTGTAAATTATAAGATATATTCCTGTGGAATATTCTTCACTGTCATCATAGGCACCCCTTTGGGAAGAAGTTGTGTGTGCATGTTTAAAGCTGTTTCAGGTTACATGCAATGTGTGCGGATTTTGCAGTAATTTTAACTCTTGAGAGATCAAACTTGGGCAGGTGAAATTATATGCTTCTGAATAAAATATGGTTTCTTTTCCTTAATAAAACCCAGTTTTTATTGGTGAGGTGTTCCCTTTTTATAAACTTTTGGCTTTTGGTTTATAGTATGTTTTGTTTTGAATTTGTACAGGATTTACCAGTAAGTAGCAGAGATGATGTATGTGATTTTTGTTTTTTAATTCACAGTCACCTACTATTCATTAAAATCAGAGATTCCCATTGTTCAGTTTTCTTTTAAATATCTAGTTCGATACTGCAGTTGAGGAAAAATAAAACTAGGATGAGTGAGGAGAGCCTAGTTACTCAGGAGCCTTTGGTTTTCTGTGTGCTTCATTGTGTTCTTCACTACACGCTTTGGAACTGTTCCAGGTTTGGCCACCCTTTCGTGCTGTACTTAGAGCGAACTGTGACTTGGGACATTCTTCAGAAGGAGATCCTGGAGAAGATGCGCCATCTCCACAGGCCGGGGGTGTACGTACAGGTGGGTTGCACAAACAGTCTCTTCCCACCTGACTCCCCTCAGTGGGTTATACTCTGTTTTTTGTTACCATTTCATTGTCACCCTTTGTTTTTGTGCTCATACAGTGGGATAAATCGCATGTGTAGCGGTGGGAATGTAGTGGGTGAAGCCTTCTGTTCTTGGCAGGTGGGGCCGTTCAGCCTACGGGTGGTCGGAGTTGTTGGAATCGCATACCTTCTACCTCAAGAAGAGCAGCCTTTGTGTCACCCCTCGGTCGATCGGTAAGCTTTCTCTCCACAATGTTCTCCACACCAATTCATATCTGCAGACCTTGACTATAGTCCTCTCAGATGGTCATCGCCAGGAACAATACGTTGATGACCGAGAAACATCTCTGCAAATGTGACGTGCTTCATTGTAGATATAATTGCTCAGATGACGATTGAAAGGCGATGTGTGGCTCAGTGGGCTAGGTTGCTGTACCTGTGACCAGAAGAGTGATCCCAGAATGGTTTTACGTTGACAGCACTGAGCCGCCAAACAAGGCCCTTAACCCTCAGTTTCTCCAGGGATTGGCTTTCACTGCTTTCTCAAAGTATGTTGCTTGGGATAAAAGCATCTCCTTAATAAATAAAAGGTTAATAAATGCATTTTCTTTGTAGTTAGGGGTGCTTTTCCATTGCAACAAGTACTGTCCCTTCCTTTTCCCTTTGGGAACTCTCCCTCCCTTTTCCACTAACTTGCAGCGGAGTACCAGTACCAAAAGTTCCAGTACCAGAAATACCAAGGAAATACCAAAACAGCCGGGGTAATTTTTGGGCTGGGATTTGTAAATGTGTTCATTGTTCACTGGTTCCTCTGAAACACAATACAACTGCCATCTTGAAAAACATTATGAACTCTGAAAACAATGATAAACTTTTTTTTTTAAAAAAAAAAAGTGATGTATGAGTGGACAAATGAAGAGACCCAAGCTGTAATTGCGACCTGGTTGGAAGAACCAGAATTATGGATGGCATGACAAGAAATGAAATAAAGTGTTGCTATAATATACCAGAGCTGCAAAAAACAAACAAACAAATAAATAATCGATCAAATATCACAATGTGACTTTCTTGTAATTAATACTGGGATATTTATAAAGCAAAAAAGGAATTCTGAATAAACCCAATAAACCCATCTAGGAGTGATTTAAAAAGCAAGGATGAGAATGAATGATTGACTTGGAGAATGTATGCAGAGCTCATGCAAAAGCAGTGACACTGAACTTTAAACTTAAAAAACATACTATATAATCTAGAAAGGGAACAACCATTAAAATTGCTGTGCTCATTAAGCTTTATTTCCATTGAAAAAGTAAAAATCTGTTAGTGAAATTAAAACCCCCGCACGCTATAATGTCCAGACAATATGAAGGTATGAAAAAGCCTGATTTCTAACCAGCTGTCGCGGTCCTTGCGATGTGAGAATTGCAGCTGTGATGGTATTAATATCGCACATAATCTAGGCCTAAAATGAATGACAGCCATTTTTTTAATTCAGTGCAAAACCCTTAGCCTCGCGTTGTGATGTCATTGAGCATGAGTACTAGGTTTTATGCCAGTGGAAACCTAACACTTTAGACTGCCTTACATTTGCTACTTTTTTGAAGTGCAGTGGAAAAGTGCCATAAGTGAGTTGGGCTGCAAGCTGTTAAATAGAAATCTTATGTAAGAAGACGCTGCAAGATAAACACGATAAGGGAAATTTCTCAACATTGTGTTCAGTACGTCTCAGTTTTCCTTAAAAATGAAAACGGCTCAATGGCAAGACATGCCCATGACTCAAGAATTAAAATGTGGATTAGTGTTTGTCATTTGGATAAGGGTTAATGGCTGTTTTCATTCCTTCTAGTGCTGTGTTCTTTTGCATGTACTTCCAGGCTGGAGGTTTGCGGAATCACTCCACATTCACCTTAGGATGGCGCTATGTGAAAAGTCCAGTCTAGTTCTTTTATCATATTTACAGACGTTTTTTAACCTGCAAGATAAGAAGCTTATCTCACAGTGACTAGGGAAGTGAAGTGTGGTTGCCAGCTGGGTAACACTGTGGGCTCACTCTTCCGGTTCTGTGCCTTGTGATATGCGGGGTGGGCGGGGCCTTACCTGTACTTCCTGTTATCTTGTGGGCTTCCTCTGGGTGCCCTTTGTTTCCTCCTGTGTTCCAGGACCATGTGGACTGGTGTCTGTAAAAGGTCCCCTTTAGTATGTGTTTAGTATGTGTTTGCCTGGTCCTTACTGCACTTCCATTTGGGGTGTATCTGGCCTTGTTCCCTGTGCTACCTGGGACAGGCTCCAGCCCCCTGGATAAAAGGTTATAGAAGATGGGTGAATGATGAGACAGCTACGTTTGTACTTTCTGGTTAAATCTCTGTTTTTTTGGTGGTTGATTTTATAATCATTTCGCTGATGCGTGTATGAGAATGCGTAACTTAATCATGAAATTAAGGTATGAAGCCCAGGTTTGAAATGTGATTTAAAATGAAGATGTTTTTTGTAGTCATCGTTTTTGCTGTATTGTAGCTATATCTAGGTGACCAGCTTCTGGAAGTTGTTGGAGTGCAAGTGAAAGTGTCTGTCTGCTGAAATGTTATTGTTTTTTTCTATGAAACTAGCTTTCTCATTTGACTAAAAAGTAAAAAAATGCAATACTGCATAACTGTGGGATGTATTCTAATCTGTATTGACTGCTTTGGCACATTTTCCTTAATTTTAAAATTTTCCTCAATTTTAATTTATTTTTTTATCTGCTGAATATGTCCCATTTAACAACGTCTTTTGATGGGCTGAAGACTGATTTTTTTCTACCTTAACTTGCTTGTTGAAGAATTTTGCAAAGGTTGCCACCCTTTGGGCTAGAAGACAGCGATGGCAGTGAAACAATTTCAGTCAATAAAACACCATAAATTATACAGGGCATATACAAGAATCTCATGTAATTTGTAGTGTTACCATAATCAGTCAACGGGTTGTGGGTCTGACTCAAACAGATGTGGTTTCTTCAGATTTATATGTCCAGTTCCCATGTCTCTGGGCTGCTGTTTGGGTAATAAGCTACTTGCTTTAAAATTCCAGGATCGAATGCCAGCATGAGACTTGATGTGTCTTGAATCTGAGGGAGATTAACTGTGCTGAACGTACGTTGTAAGAGATGGTGCCTATGCTTAGAAAGGGCTGCATGAGCTTCCCACAGAAACATATGCCCCAGCTGTCAACATGACCCTAGACCGCAGCACTGCCCTTTTCTTCTTTACCATATTACACTGTGCCATAAGTGACCTTTTTTTTTTCCGGTCTCTTATATTAGTGGTTTTATGGTAAGAACAGTTGCTGCTTGACATGTCAACAGAAACCCTTCTCCAGTCTCCTGAAGTCTTCCCAGCTTCTTCGGATGGGTCTGTCCTTGAATATTTCAGCCATATCTTTTCTCTGCAGGGTGTACAAGTCCTGTGGCCCAGGGGGCCCCCCACACGTCAAGATAGTAGTAGAATGGGACAAAGAGACCAAGGATTAGTAAGTGACAGTGATCCGAGAATTTTAGCCCTGTGCTGGAAGTACCTCCCGATTTTTAAAATAGTTAATTGATTTATTTTGTTCCGGTTTCTGTAGTTGAACGTTTATCTGACAAGTCACAGCCATTTAGTTGGGGGTAATTTTGCTTTTAAACACTACATGTAATCTTTTAATGTTACATTAGTAGAGTAGAATTTAGGAGGAGATGAATCCAGTGTAATTATTATTTTGTATAGGGGCTGTTTGCCTGTTGTTTTCTCCCACGTTGAGGCCAAACATTAAGCTGCCAGCCTAACGCCCACCATCCCCCCCGCAGCCTGTTCGGTCACACAGAGGACGAGTACATCCCCGATGCGGAGAGCGTGCGTCTGCAGGTGGAGCAGCACAGCCACCCCCAAGTGTGCACCCTGGCACAGTGCTTCCAGCTGTACACCAAAGAAGAGCAGGTACCCAGTCCCCTCTCTGTGCACTTATACAGTGGCTGGAGAAGACGCTGAACTCCAGCAGCCAGCAGGGGGCGAGGTTGTTACACGTCAGTTTCCCTGAAGTCATACATTTATACCTACATACATTTTTTTCATTAAGGAATATACATTTTTTTGATCAGCTTTGCAGACTTGTTAGTACTTTTCGTTTGTGTTAACTGAATCTACTAGTAGAAACTCTGAAACTCAAATGAAATCCCTCATTCAGAAATAACTGGTAGCCTCAGTCCAATTATAATTTACAGTTTTGAATTTAGGGCACTGATAAAGTATTAGATAATGTGAGTAAGTGAATGTGCAGGCTTACTTTGTATTGAAGCTTCAGCAGACAAAATTGATTTATTAAATTAAATTAAATTATTAGACAATCAGGTTTACTAATCCTAAGGATTAATCCAAGAATTGCAGGCAATTATTTCTTGGGAAAGGTATATCAGCGACTGATTAACGTCGTTTTGTACATTCAAGCATGCCGTATATTCTCATGGAAAATTGTGATAATTTAATTTTCATACAAAAAAGATTCCCGACTATAACGAACATTTCTGTATTAAAACTTAGACCTGCTTTGAATTAAGTGAACCTTTTTTTTTTTAGAAGTTATTGTAAGTAATTGCGAATGGCACAGTTGCCTTAAGCTGGTCAGCTGAGAGCTTGGGTTTAGCCTTGGTTTGGCCGTGCTGTTAGTACATGCCGGTGTGCGTGCTCTGCGGCTGGAGACGACTTGCTGTCTGTGTTACAGCTGGCCCCAGATGACGCCTGGCGCTGTCCCCACTGCAAGCAGCTCCAGCAGGGCAGCATCAAGCTCAGCCTCTGGACCTTGCCGGACATTCTCATATTGCACCTCAAGCGATTCCGTCAGGTATGGACCGGAGCACCCACTGTCAGACAGTGCTGGATTACTTATGAGACTTCTGTTTCCAGAGTAGGTCGTCATTCTGCCTCAGAAATTAGTTTCATTTTTTTGTTATCCAAAACAGAGTAAAGACTTAAGGGAGACTGTGAATTAGGGTGGTGTGGATTCGGACTATGTGCCTGTAATCGGAAGGTCACTGGATCAAATCCTGTGGCTGACAGAATAATGTCACCATTGGGCCCTTGAGCAAGGCCCTTAACCTCTAATTGCTCCAGGGGGCATTGCATGCTGGCTGACCCTGCACTCTGACCCCCAAGGTTGATCTCACCTGTATATGTGTCTGGGTGTCTCATGGAGCACAAGTAGGGATAGGTGATAATGCAATTTAAAGTGTCACTATTGAAATGCAATTGTGGAATCTGCAGCTGCCTGTGATGAACCAGATTTTTGGTTCTTGGGTCTGCCTCATCCTTCACGATTGTGCGTGGATGCTTCCAGGACCGGGACCGGAGGATGAAGATCCAGAACATGGTGAAGTTTCCTCTGCTGGGAATGGATATGGCTCCCCACATGGTGAAAAGGAGCCAGAGCAGCTGGAGTCTGCCCTCGCACTGGTCGCCCTGGCGACGGCCCTATGGCCGAGACCCAGAAGACTACCTTTACGACCTGTATGCAGTTTGTAACCATCACGGTACCATGCAGGGGGGGCACTATACAGGTAATGTATATATGCTTCTGGCTTAGGATAAAGTCATTGGTCTTAAAGTCTGTCTTTTTTTACTGTATTTTTTTTTAATTCAAACACTACATACAACAGTAGGTGTTGCAGTGGTATATAACAGGGTCTTATAATAAATTGACTAGTTAGATTAAATGTGTTAAATATGTATCTGCCTACCAGTGCGTGCACTAAGTAATTCATGTATTTTTCTTAACTAGGTTTTCCTTAAATGGATAAAACCTCTCCGCTCTATATTATCTAATTCTAACACTGAATCTAAAAAAATCATAAATATTTTGACTGCTTGTATTTTTTAGCATATTGTAAGAACTCCATTGATGGACAGTGGTACTGCTTCGACGACAGTGATGTCCAGCTTATTCCTGACGAAGACGTCTGTAAGGAGACGGCCTACATCCTGTTTTACCAAAGGAGGGCCACCATCCCATCCTGGTCAGCTAATAGCTCGGTGGCAGGTGTGCATCTTCTTGGGAGAGACAAGCTTTATGTGTTTTCATAGCTGAACAGCAGGATAATGTGTCCATGCTTGTTTGAAATCCCTAAATCTGACAGAAAGCTATGCTGACTGATTATCGAAATCATATTTTCTGGTTCATTTGTTCCAGTGAGAATGCTTACAATGATGGGTTTTATTTTCTCCATTGTTTGGGGTTTTTTGATGAGAACAGGCCCTGGATGGATTACTCACGCAAACCATACAGAGAAAATTTATCTACCTCTCTGTTTGAGCTTTGGAATCTCCCTATTCAGCTCTTTATCACACAGCAACGAATCATAACACGCTCATGTATTTTTCTTCACATTCCCTCTGCTGCCCCCTACTGGCCCAAGGCTCCACCAGCTCCTCCCTGTGCGAGCACTGGGTGAACAGGCTCCCGGGCAGTAAGCAGCCCAGCGTGGCGTCCGCTGCCTCATCCCGCCGCACCTCGCTCATCTCGCTGTCGGAGTCGGTGGAATTCACAGGGGAGCGCAGCGAGGATGATGGTTAGAAACAAGCGTTCCCATTCATATCCCTAACATCTCCAGAAAGCTGTATAACTGGGCAGATTGTAGCCCGATTTAATGTTACTGGGGTCAAAGGAGCCATGGTAAAATTCCGTATTATACAGTATTAAAATGTCACTGTATTTACACAGCTTTGAGTAACATTGTTCCTCTTATTAACCCTTCTGATTTAGATTATGATTCTAACTCTTAACAAGTCAAGGCTGATGACCGTGAAGTGTTTGTTGTCAACTGTCTTTTTCTGTTTTACCTTTTCTGTATTCTTTCTAACCTGTAGAATGTCTGGCTAACAAAGGATCTGCTACCATGCTGAGTTAAGAGAACAAGCATGCCTTCCTCTTATCTCAACTATCTATCTAGTCCTGTATCAGTGCATTCGTTTAAACCTTCTTGTCCTTTCTTTTAAGGGGGATTCTCGACCCGGCCCTTTGTGAGGAGCGTCCAGCGGCAGAGTTTGTCTTCTAGATCATCCATTGCCAGCCCCCTGGCAGTGAGTGAGAATGGGACCAAACCATCCTGGTCCCTCTCAGCTAAACTCCAGATGAGATCCAATTCCCCTTCACGGTTTTCTCTAGATTCTCATTCATCCCCTACATTGGAGAGGATAGGAGAGGCCTATGATGACAAGGTCTCCACGTCCTGCTTTGGCAGCTACAGTAAGCACGAGAGACATTCCAGTGGCAAGGCGCCGCTTGCAGTCATGGACGGTACCATAAGTGATGACGGTGGTGGGAAGAGGTCTCTGGATGAGGCCTACTGCAAAGCCCCATCACAGTCTGACAAGAGGAGCTCCAAGGCTGAGCCTGATAGCCACAATCAGGCCACATCTGCAGACCACGCAGCGTCCAAGGAGCAGAAGCATCGATCCAGCTCCGTGCCGAAGTCTGACAGTACGACGGCTAAGAGAAGCTCCTGCAAGGCTGCAGTGGAGTCAGAAAAAAGCTCCAGAAGACGGCACACTGCATCTTCTGCTCACAACTCGCCAGCATCCCAGGTGTCCTCCAGCCCCCATATCAGGAGCTCCACCAAGGCGTCCAGCTCCAAAGACAAGAGTAACTCCAGCAAGACCGGGAAAGCATCTTCCGGAACACCCGCCAAGAAGGAGCCACCTCATGGTCAGGAGGCCGTACTGTCAGCCGCATCCCAACACAGGCAGCGTCTCTCCTCCACCCCTCAGTCGTCGGCCTCGCCCTCCCCCACGCGCAGGAAGATTTCATCGGGGGCTGAGAGAAGCTCGGCCTCCGGGAGGAGTAGGCTGGCGGAAAGAAGCGCCAGTCAGGACTTAACAAGGGCCAGCACCTCCGCCGAGAAGCTAGGTGGGGCGACCTCCCGGACTGGCAGCGTCGCTCGCACCTCCCTCGCGCACAGCTCTGACGGCAGGCGGGCCGACGGCAGGACGGTAAGGAGTTCCAGCAGCAGCTCCTCCGTTACCAGCCTCCGATCCTCCAGTGTCTCCTCCAGGGACCTTCGCAGGAACAGTAAGTCGGAGGACAAGGGCCTGTCCTTCTTCAAGTCAGCCCTGCGGCAAAAGGAAACTCGCCGTTCAGCAGATTTCGGCAAGACCGCCATCCTGGCCAAGAAGGTCTCTGACGGGACGGCTAAGTCAAGTCCTGAGATTAAGAACAGTACAGCTGGGGCGGGAGAGGGGTCAGGTAAGACTGGCCAGCAGATGGCGCCAGAGCCCCAGCTGGGCAAGGCGTCATCTAAGACTTGCACACCTGTCAGAAACTCTGTACTATCTGCTGGCAAATCGAAGTCTTCCGTGTCCGAGACGACACAGTCTCTTGGAAGTAGCAGAAAGCCAGCCGATAAGACGGGGTCCTCCAGAAATCTTTCTTCCAGCACACAATCTCCAGCACGAGCAACACAGAAGCCTCAGTAAAATTTTGATTTGCGGTTCATTTTTTTTTTCCCTGTGATAAAATATTTTTTGTTGTGCCTAATATATACACAGTATATTTTTCTTTCCTAGAGATAACGTGTAAATTATTAAAGCGCCTTTCTATTCGTTAAACAAACCAAAAGAATTGATCTGGTTATAATAGATCTGGTGCAAGGGTATATTATTGTAAACGGAACTAAATACTAAAGATTGTGTTTTTAAAAAGCACTTCATAGGTACTAACTTCTGGTTTGTGTTGAGGAATGGCACGTGTGCATAACCGCACAGTAACTGTAATATACATAAAGCATTTAAGAGGTAATTTCAGGTGACATCTGCATCAGTTGATCGTGAGGGTTTTACAGAGGCTGAACAGTGAAACCTTGTGCTGTTTCAAGGGCAATATTTCACAGTGACTTTTTTATTGGCGAGGCTTTTCAGTGCACTTTAGAAATGTTATGTAATTTCAACAAAACTGTAATTATTGGCTAAACACTGTATTGCCTAAAAATCAAGTGTTTTATAAAAATAGTGTTGTCTATAAAAGGAGAGTGGCTCAGATTGTATGAGGCACTGTTTGCACAGCACTTAGCAGCTACTGAGTTTTTATATTTTTATTGTTGACAGGATAACCGCTGTTATTAAACAGGCGGATTCGAGCCATCCTCCCTGGCTTATCTTACTGAAAAAATGAGAATAATTTTCATGACAGTAGAATGACCTTTCATTCCAATTAATTGGGCCTGTTGGAAGCCCCCTATTCCGTTTATTAGTGTGGCATTTAGCTGATATATCCATATCGCACAATCCATACTTGTGGACGACACACGGCCTTTCTGGAAAGTTCTGCTGTTGACTGCAGGTCCAAAAGAATTTTAATGAAAAACACAGTCAGTCTTTAATTAATCAGACGTACTGTGTGGGATGTTTGAAAGGGAGAACATAATTTCATTTATGATTACCTGTCAGGACGTTATCCCTTAATCTGTTTCAGATTGTTCCGGTATTGTTTATAATGGTTATATACGCTAAGTTCTTCAAATTTTCAGTTTATATACCCGCAGCTGTAAAGAAATACTATGCTTACACTTTATATTTAACTGAATTTATAAGGATTGTAATAAAACTAATAAGATATTAGTACGTTTTTTAATCCTGGATTTTGTTTTTACAATCTCCCACCTCCTGTTACTCTAAATCAGGTGGGTAAACTCTCCTTGCAGTTCTTGTATGTTCATGCAGATATATATATGTAATATGTATATATCTGATGCATGTAATGCTTTCTGCCGACGTGCGGGTGAGTTACTCAGTGGCAATTGGCTTAATCGGGGCAGCCCATCTCATCCATCCTCTCGATTGGCTGTTGAGGAGGGATAACAGCAGGGGGGGGGTGATATGTGTTCTGATATGTGAGGCGTGATCCCCCCACCCTCAAAGTTTTGACAGTCATCACATGAGTCGCAAACAGAGCTCCCCGCTGGAGACCCACCATCCACGGGCGGGCGTGAGCTCAGAGTGGTTTTTATTCTGCCAGTGGAGCCAAAAGGGCAGGAACTCGGGATGCTGTCGGTTGAATCTGCTTCCTTCTATCAGGGCCCGAATGGGGCTGTGTAAAGTTCGCGAGCTGGGCCCCATTATAATGACCTCCTGGCAGTACTGTAGTTATGGCCAAAATCCATTGGGAATTATTCAGAGAGGCAGAAGGGATGGACGTGTTTCAACTCTGTGTGACTCCTCACATTCAGCCGGCGCTGCTCCTGTCTGCCATGGCTTATTTCCGTTTGTTTATTTTCATTTTTCTTTTAATCCCAGTAACGCTAATCCTGTTTTATAGTACTCACACAGGTGCACTATAGTTTAAGTTTTCTAATCATCAAAAACCCAATTTCTAAAAAAAGACAATGCAATCCATCTTTTGATCGATGTATATAATTGCTAGTCATAATCAAGTTTCGCCAAAAAGCTCGTTCTATTTTTGAGTACAGCACTTACAAAGACTGATTGGCTTGAAAGATCGATTTACTTTTTATTGTGTGTGAATGAGCGGTACTGTGAAATGTTGCCCTTTTACCCACGATCATGCCTCGCTTTGCGTTTGCTGTCAATGCTGCCAGTGGCTTTCTGCACCGGACCAATTTCCTACAAAAGACATCTACATGCTTCGGCTCAAGGTAGCGGACCGGACGCTGCGTTACGGCAAGTCCGCGCTGACTCAGTGGTGCACCTTTGCACTGTGGACAGCTTTTGCAAGCGCTTTCTGTCATTGTCCATTTTGTCAAGTTGGATGAAAATACCATTACAGCTATTGTGCCCCTTTTTTTATTGGCTTTCATGTTTAGGAGGAGCAAACAGTTTGTCAATGCACTGACTTTAATACAGAAAAGAAATGCAGTTTAAAGATTTATGGAAGCAATTTTGCATGATACTGCTGATGCATGCACCAAACTATGCAAGCAACTGTTGGTAATGGCTGCACTGAAGTTAAAATGCTAACATGTAGGATTATATACATATATATATATATATACATATATATATATTTGTATTGTATTTTTAAAATGCCAGCAACCGAGAGCATGAGTGGTCCTCTTAAATGTTTTATTTGCACATTATTGAATTGCTCTTGGAACTTGTGTGAACGGTGGGTATTGCTAATTTGCATTAAACAAGTTACTCCAAGTCTCTTACATAACTAGAAGTTTTTTCCCCCGCATCCATTTCTTGTGGTAGGTTTTTTCTGAAGGCTAATACCTATTACAGATGTGTCCGAATATTTGTGCTTTCAGTTCTGCTAAAAAAAGAAAAGATATTGGTCCACCCTTGGTTTTGAATCAAGTATTAATTCAGTCCGAACAAACGTACAACAAACCCAAGACTCTGCGTTTCAGAGGATTCTTAATTTTTTGGTTATGATATGGATTGCAGACACACTGCAGACATTTGGCATTAATCCGGGATTTTGTGAGTAGGCCTAGTGTTCGCAGTTGATTGCCCTTAGCACTCAATGAATGAATCACATCTTTATTTTGTCTGTTTCATCAACATGCATTTATTGTATTTTTTGTTTCCATGTGACATTTGTTTACAATTTTTGATTATTTAAAGAAATATTTCTGATTATGTTCCAAATTTCAGTGTTGTTTGATATTGTTTCCCCCATCATTTTTGACCCATTACAACATTAAAAACATTTTAAAAGCACTTTATGTTCAGTATGCAATCATAAAGACATGTTAGCATAGCGCACACTATGAAATTTAGAGTATTGTAGAATCTGTTTTGATGTCATTTTGCCTGTACAGCAGAAAAATAGGTATTGAATATGTATTCAGAAACTGTATAAAATAATGGTATGAGAATAACCATTAATCAAAAACGAGAATAATTTAACATATACAACATAATTTATACTGTCTGACAACACATATTTGCATTTTAATTTGTGTTTCAGTACGTTTGCACTTTTGTATATGAAATATCTTTTTCAACAATGATTTTTGAAGGGGAACATGTTCATCAGTTTGTTTACCAATGAAAGGATGACAAGATGTTAAGTAATAAAAAGTCAGTTTTTTTTGTTGGTTTACTTTTGTAAAAAATTTTTTGATTGTGTTCATTTGTTTCTGCACTTTGAAAGCTAGTTTTGAGAACTTTTCTTTACATCCACTGGGTGGCGCTTTCTGACAGTTACTTTACTCCTCCAGGATACAGCTATGCTTTCTATATGGGGATAAAGATTCTTAATCTAATTTCACAACAATCTACTGTGCCTGGTTCAGTTTAAGTTAGACATAAAGCTTTCTTTACCTCACCTCAAAATAAGTTTTCAGAACATTTTTATACATTTTTTTAAGGTTTGTAATTTTACCACTGACATTTTCAACAGCACAGCAATAAAAAACATGGTATTTTTTAAAATTGAAGGCCTGGACAATTCTGCCTTTTGGTACAGACTATGTCTTCCCCCCACTCACCTGCCTCTGCTCCAGATATATATGGGAACAGAACCGAAAGAGCTACTGCCCCGGCCTCTAGTTGCGGTACCAAACGTGGCACCAGCCCTTCTCCCATTGGGTGTCCCTAGCGTATCTGACCCTTTTCAACACGATGTACGGCAGAGTTGTTTCAATGCAGGATTAATGTCCGTCCTATATCTGCGTACTTGGTCACTGTTCTAATAATACTTATAACCCAAATCAGTGGATAAATATGTAATGTGAGCAGCAGGCAGTATATTTGTCACGGGGTTTAATGAATGTAATAAGTATTATTAGGATTGCTGCGAGTACCGCATTTCTCTAATGGTCACTTAGGCCAATGTAAGCCTTTATTGTTATTATTTGCTTACCTGTAGGCCATTTTGCCAGGTTAACGCACTGTACAGCTAGATAATTATTTAAGTAATTCCAATTAAGTATCGTGTTGATTATAGCTGTCGCTACTTCCTAATTAGGGGACACTTGTATTTTAGAGAAGTAGAGGGACTTGCTTGTAGTTGTGAGTTCAGGAAAACTGCCACAAAACACTACCTTTCTGCATCCCCCAAGGTGAAATAAAGCTATTTTAATATCGGTATGATTGTTTGTGTTTAGCGTGAAGTGCTGGAGACGGATTTGGGGTTAAGTGCTGTTCTGCGCCGGGCCTCATTCTTCGTTGCTCACGCTCATTCTCTCCGGCGTTCAGTCCAGCAGCACTTGAGGCTCCTCAGAAAAGGTGCTAAACCGCCCACTCTGGGCTGTAATCATCCTTTGTGTTCAGTCGTCTCCCTTTCGGCGTGTCTCTCAGCAGCTGTAGCCTTCCATTGCCGTGATAATTGGGGTGGCTCCATTCACCTAATCATTTAGAGGCCAGGAGCGGCACGCAGCTTCGCCAATTTGCATTTTTATTCAAAAGAAATGCAGAGCCGCGATTCAAGCGGGGTTAAGCTTCACTTTGTTACGCACTGGCCCACGGGGATTATTATGGGAAATGCATCGCAACATTTTCACGATGATTCACAACAGTGTGGAGGATGTTTGGTCCTTTCTTTCGTTCCATCTCTCATTCTTTCTTTCGTGTTTGGATTGCTAGCTTTGATACTCATGAACAGATTTCTGGGTTTTATTTCACCTTTGTTGCTGTGCCACGTCAGTGTGTCCCACTGTAAATACTATTATATTCTTATTACTGTTACAGTGTTGCATTGCCTGCAACTTATTTGTTACATGCATGGTTGAAAATGAATGACTTTTTGCTTTGGTCTGAGATGCACTGAGATGCCTTTTGCAAACTGAAGGTTTGATTGGCATGTGGTAGGACATTAACACATACAGCAGTTTGCTTTGGAAAAACATGGCTGGATCCCTCGTACTTGTATCCATGAGAAATAAGAGGTCATGTGTCACATGGCATCAGTGACTCTGTCAGTCCGCTCTTTTAGAATGCCCAAGGTTCTGCCAAACTTGTGCTTAGCCAGGGGCTCCTAATGGAAGTGTCAGTCTTCATTGAAGGAGCTTGCTTCGGTGTTTCACAATTGATAAGCTGGACCCTTACTTGACCTTACTTGTTAAGGCTATTCTACAAAAAAATTGTCACATATTGTCTGTGTCAGTGTTTGTTCCTACATTGATTGATGTCTTGTAAAGGGATAATACTGAAAGTTTTTAGCTATTTAGTTATATATTTAACTCCAGTGAAATATCCAAAAGCATGAAGTAACTTCGCTGGTTAACTTTATTGGTAACTTGTTTTACATCGTACTACCACTAGATGGCACTCCAGCATGGCGCATGTTGTTACAATAACGATGAGACGTATGCGTGCTGGCAGGACGAATAACAGAAGTGATAGAGTGAATTGGCTCTTGCACACATGCAAATGCCCATTTATTTATTCTGTGGGAGAAGATATTAGATTAGTTAAAGTCTGCATGCTTTGGATCACGTCCTCTGTGTGCGTGCGATTAAGTTTGTAAAATTGGTAAACTTTTAGCCTTTCTTGATTACTGTTCACAGCACCAGTTATTGAATTTAATTATATTTAATTCTCGCTTGAGCAAACATGCTCTTTTAGGATTTTTGCTGTTAGATTGTTAGATTAATCAAATTCTCAGAAATACAGAAAATGCAGGGTTTCTAATTATGTTTGGGGGTGGGCTTTGTCGGGCCACAAGAACTAAAACACGGACCTTATTTATAGGGGTGAAACAGCATTAGCATTTTAGTTAATAAATCACTGATAAATACAGATGCGATGTGTTAAGGCTTATCTCGTGCGCAGTATTAGCATTTCCCAGCAGCGCTCTTGTCGGCATGTGACTGCCCACAGTATCTGCGACTACAGCGGTCAAATATAAATCCGCATTGATTACTCTGTAGCTATTCCTGCATTTTCCAGGATTTGTCGCTACACGGCCAGCTACACGTGCCGGGTTATTGCTGTATTAATTTTCCTTTGTCCGCGAAAATACGCTTGGATTTTATTCTCCGTGTTCAATAATTTCGAGCCTTGCAGTAAAATAGGGGGAAAATATACGTAATGTTCCTGTGGGTTTATCTGCTTTGTATTCCCCTATTTGACACCACCTGAGAGTGCCGAGGGGGAACTTTATAACAAAATCAATAGTAATTGATTCCTCAAGGCTGGGGTAAAGGAGCCTTTTTAACAATCTAATTTAGCACTACGTTAGAAGACCTTGAGCCTGACAGTCCAAGGCAGTTACAGTCGTAGGTCTCTTGGCTTATACTTCATATGCATGCAGTAGGGGCACAGAGCAGCTAAATGTCACCAATGTGTCCTGTACTGTAGCCACAAATTCTGCTTGGAATACTGTCCTTTGAGGTGCTAATGTGTAGTTTCATGATCGGAAACCCAAAGGGGCTGAAAGTGACATCGACTTGTCGTCGTGCTTCAAGGCAGCGTGCAATGGCCAGGAATGCATCCCCCCCCCCCCCCGCCGCCCCTGATATTGCTGCCACGCAATCCTTTGCATCACCGCCTGATAGGAGCTGTCATCCAGATTTGAGAAGCCGAGGATGGCGCTGGCCAGACGTAGTGCTGCATAGCACCTTCGGGGTGATGAATCGCAGCAGCTTCCTCTGGCCTGTGGTGCAGTGCTATATTCTAATAATCCTCGCTTGACTTTGCGGGCTGGGTGGTTGCAGCGGCGAGCGCTGGTCAGCGCTGGGCCCCTTGTCTTCTTCCACTGCTCCCACACCTACCCTGCTTGTCTTTGACACTCTTGTCACATGACCTTCACACCTGCCCTCTGTCTCATCCTAAATTTTAAATTTTTTTTTTGGAGCTGTCCTATAGTCTGTTGTCTAAAAGGACCCCTCATCTCTCCATTTTTGGGTACCAATGGCTTGTCATTCAGAAGATGCTATTTCTTCATTCACTTTTTTTCTTGAAGGCCGGAAGAGTCCCGAGCTCTGTTATTTTAACTAAAAATAGTTGCTTCACTAGACTTTAGACATTTCTGGTGTTTTTATCGCAATGACAGGGTCAGGATCTGCTCTGAGGGGCCCCGCATTGAATCCAGCCTTACTTTCTGATTTCAGATACTCAATGTAGGCCAGTCTTTGCTGTTTTTTCTCGGGAAGTGGATATAATATTGCTGGTTTTCATGGAGTGTACCTTGTGGTCTATTGCTGATATTCTTTTAGAGTTCATAGTAAACAAATAATATATTTCTTGTGCAGTTTTCAGGGACTGAACATGAGTGAATGATTTATCTGGTATTCAGTAACCATAGAGGTATAAATTAATAATTCAAAAGGGCTAGAAAATTGTTATAGTGTGCCGTTTGTAAGATATTCCCATCCAAGACCAAGACATTTTTTTTTGTCTGTTCCATTAACTGTGATTTATTGGCATGTATTCAGAATGCTAGAATTCAGAGTGATGGAACAAATGAGAAAAAAATCATTCCTAATATGACAATCATTTGTAATCCTCGATCTTCAGAGAGTGCTGCTGTTGACTGAGGATATGTTATTTCTTGCCTTGTGTCAGCAGTTTAGCTTTCCAGAATTAATATAGGTTCCTCTCCACATCCTTTCTGTCTGGCTTTCTTCTGATGATGACCATTTTGTTCTGTCCAATCTCCCATGAAGCTTACAGTCCACACCCTCATCTCAGACCTGGCATGCCACCTTCATGAAGCAAACCCGATATTCACAGAGGAACCGCACATTGTTGTCGTCACCCACGGCAAAAGAAAAACATTTGATTCTGCCTCCTGGCTTTCATTTCATTTTTTGGGCTCACTAACGACCCCTTTCCATCATCCAGCAGAAGTTTTGCAATGTTCTACAAGATAAAAATGCTTCCTCGGTATCTGCAAGTGGTGAACTCAAGCCAAGGCCGGGCAGATGGATAGCACCTATATGGGAGAACCAGTGTTTGTTGTTGATTTCCGCATGGCGATATGCAGACAGGTGAGAGTACCTGTGCCCAGAAAGCAGTGGAGCGAAGCAGAGCAGTGCCGATCATGGTTTATATCGTCTCACGCAGCTTGAGCGGTTTTTCTGCCTCTGCAGTGCATTATATGGACTTTGGTTTATCGCCGCAACTTTAGGGATGTCCTCTTGGCAGGGGAAGGTGAAGAATTCAGAGCGGCTTTAGAAACTGGCCACCTGAAACCCAACTGTCGGACAGCATGCTTAGTTCAGCTTCTTCCTCGCCAAGCTTAACAAGGCCGAGGCTCTCTGATCAGTAATCAAAGCGGGCTGTGTGCTCTGCCCCAGAGCTGGGTCATTTGTATGGTGGAATAGCCTGGCAACCCTGAGGGGATGGAAGATCAAAGTTGTCATCCACCGCCGGTCACAAGGAACTCCGTTTATTGCTTTTGTGAGGCTGCTGTTTACTCTCCACAAAAGCCCCTCTTCCCAAACTTGTGCATGTGTTTCTGCGGGCGCCGTTCACACCCGACCGGCTGAGTAATGCAGCCTTCTGTAATAGGAACTGAGGATTTTGACTCGCTTCTGCGTTCAGGCCGCATGATTTTCATTTCCTGGGCAGTGGCAGCTTTGCCAACCCGACACTTGATTTGTGTAGCTGTCTCTCAGGTGGCATAGGTGCGAAGCTGTCAACAGGGCGACGCTCTGTCATGGTGGCATCAGCATGCTGACGAGGCCTGCTGACAGTCCCTAGGAGGCTCCTGTCCTCATAAAACCAAGCTTTGCTGGTGGTGAAGATAGTTCTAGTAAATGAAAGGGATTTTATTTTCTCTCTTGACGGCTTAAGGTGAAACTTTGCTTCTTTTTTTCTTAAAAAAAACTTGCCTGTCAAATATAATAAATTGTTTCCAGACTCCAGCTCTCTCCATCTAAACCAGCTTTTTAATTTAAAAAAAATAGCTGTTTTTATTGTTATTTGATGTAGATTTTCCACTCTTCTCTAAAGTGGATGAAGGCCCAACGTATAACTCTACCCTTATACTTTCAAAGGCCGTATCAAATATGTAGCATCGTTAATAGATTAAATGTGCTCCAGTTAAGTTCAGCTCCTGTCTACTCAGAATATGAAGTTTTGTATGAAGGTGTGATAGCAGATTCCCTCATCTTCTGGTTGGGCTGCTTCGCATGGCACTGGATCGTCAGTGAAGCTTTGTTCATCTGCACTTTCACGCTACCTGCTAGCACTCTGGGCACTGAACTGTCTAACACCATCCCTTTCATGTTTGCACTACTGACAATTAAACAGTATTCGATATGTGGGGGAAATTTCGTCTGCCTGTCAAAGTGGTACGAGCTTGCAGCGGGAGGCGACTCTTGTTCGTTCTTTTTCTGTAATGGTGGAGCCTCTGGAAAAGCATCGAAAGAATGGTCAATCAGTTGATTCGCTGATGATGCAATATATTATATGAGCGAATCAGTGTCAGATGGTTCCTTCAGGGAGTTTCTCCAGCCACTTGCCCATAGCTTGTCTCTAATCACCAGCCTCTGAATGCTTAGTTCCCCGAACACAAAAACAATTACCGTGCTTAATGGCTCAACGTTCGAGCAGAATCAGATGCTGTCGTTGAACCTTAAGAAATGTCCACTTTTCGGTTCGGTTATCGTGGGCTTGTAATGGAGAGACATAATTCATCCAATAAATGGACTGTCTGAGGGGCACCGTGTTGTGAAAATAGGCGCGTTAATGAATTTCGTGCTGCCTTTTCAGCGTGACCTACTTGGCAGACACATCTTCATATGTCATTGCGAAGAAAAGCGTCTATAATATATTTGTGTAATATGATCTTCAGGTCAAAGGTACAATTATCACAGGTGTTTTTTTGTCTTCATATTTCAAATAAATGGAGGCGATATTTAAGAAGTGGCTATATAACGCTTGTATAAATGTGACACTGGCATTGTGTGAGTTCTCATGGTGATGTATGGTCCTGTCAGACCTGATGCTAATATAGAAGGGAGATGGCATGTGCCTTATTAAACTATCGGGCCATCATTTATTTATGGATGATTGTATTAAAGTAATATTAATATTGCCCAGGGCTGAGAAGAATTATGAGTTAATATGATTTTTCTTCCTTCTCTTTTTTCTACCATTGCCTATGATAAGGTTAAATCTTTCATGAAATCGGTTTTTATTTTTCTCCCAGTCCATTTCTTTGCCTTTTGACTTCCTGGATATACGCTGCTCTGGTATGTGACACAAAAGGCCAGTAACAGTAGAGGTCAGTCCACTTAATGGAGGAACAGGGACAGGTATAATCTGATTCTGTTGTTTTTCACCTTCTGGCCAATAAGATTACGGCGGGGTGTTCACTTGAATAATTTGCCAATATCCTCCAGAGGTGAAAGTTTGCCAATTTTTTTTTTGTTCTTATGCATTTGATGAATGGTCTGTACTAGATATTTTGTATTGCACCATTTTATTCCTGGAAAATATATAGTTATTGCTCAACCATAGGGCTTTTCCTGCGGACCACAACCACGTTTCCTACAGTCTTTTGCATCTGTATTTTTTTTTGTTAACCAATGAATTTGAAATAGCTATTTCCGGTTTTAAAAATCTTAAATTTGGCATTGTGGCGAATTATCAGACGAAAGGAAATTGATGTGCATTTCTATTCGAAACCTAGTCGACTCAATAGTATTTGAATCCTGTGTGTATTTCAGTATTTTTGAATTTGTTAATGTGGAGCTTGATTTGCCTTAATTAAGTGCTGCAGTAAAGTCTGTAAAGTCTGCTGTATTTTAATGCAGCTGTTCTTCTACACAGGTTCTTCTTTAGGAAATCGTATATGTCAAGGAGAAGTGCTGTAGTTAGAGAGAAAAAGGGACTTAATTGATTTTTTTTTACACCTGTTTCAATTACATGGCAGGTCTTTTTGTCTGAAATCCGGAGACTTTCCACATCTCCTCCCATTATCAGAGGGGCTTTTCATTGCTTATTGGCCTTGAGGCATCAGCAGATGATCTTTTGTTACTGATCTTCTTGCCTGTCCCCTGAGGCAACTTTTTGTAATTTATTGACCTAACATTTGTACTTGGTCAAAATTATAAAGGATGAGGAGTGTATTCAAACAATGCAATTTCATCTAAGGTAACTGCATTTTTAATTCAAGATATTATTTGTTCATTTGACCTATTTTGATTAGTTTTATTTCAGATTGTATAACCTCACACAAATTATTTGGAGAATGCTTGACACTGTGTGTTATTACAGGGATAATGGTGCATGTAGTTCCACACTGAGGCGAGACAGTATAGCAATGTGCCTGCTTTGGGCTCAGACAGGAATTGTAGTGTATTCCCTGATATATAGCTCACCATGGGATTTTTATGATAGTACAATCATCATGGGTCTTTTTCTGCATTATCAACATGCTTCCCTCTGTTTTATGAAAATAATCATTTCTCTGGCTTTTTATAATTACCAGAAACGACTATTGATTTGTTATGTCTGGCAGGATGCGTTATGTTGCAGGTCATTGGAATATTTAAATTTAAAAAAATTCAACCTAGTATGAGGATGAACGCTTGCACAAAATGTCCAAATGAGAGAAGTGTCTCTCTTGTGTGTGTGTGTGTGTGTGTGTGTGTGTGTGTGTGTGTGTGGTCCCCACAATGTGATAAAAACCTATTATTTTGATGGAACAATTTTTCTCCACAAGGGGGAAAATCAATTTTATAAAAATCTGTGATTGCAATTAAAAAGCTAAAAATGCCAAAAGCCTTGTATTTTGTTTGGTTACTTATGGTTAAGGTTAGGGCTGGGTAGGGGTTAAGGTTCTGGAATTAGGGTTTTGCCCATAGAAATGGATGGACGGTCCCCACAAAGATATGAGTGCAGGTCTGTGTGTGTGTGTGT
>JAODJW010000094.1:21799087-21818328 GCA_026777045.1 Hyperopisus bebe
GGCGGCCCCAACCACCCCCCCCCCCCCACCCCCACCCCCCACCCGGCAAACCACCACACCACCACAGTTGCTCTCCAGCTGTCCCCATTTCGGAATGTGAGAAAGCAGCATTTTCGACATGGAAATGCTGGAGATTAAAATGCAAAGCCACATCTCTGTCAATGATATTTTCTTCATATGAGTCACTGAATAATGTAGATTTTATTGGAAGACTTTCAACTAATTGATTTATATAAGGCCTTATGTGGGACTAACTTTACAGGGTATTTTAATCATCTTAAGTTTTAAACCAAGGTGACGGACGAAGGGTCAAAGTTCTCTCCTAATTTTAGTTTATTATATCTGTTTTGTAATCAATGTTGAGTACTGTATTACACTGTAACTTTAACCTAGGTCAGGTATGACTTAATTTATCATTTTAAAGGTTGCTTTTAGCATCTCACACACAATATCTTTTTATTGCCAAATGATTTCAAATGTCAGTATTATTATTTCAGGTAACTACGATTACATCATTGTGAAGTCGTGGAATGCTTATCTGGTGCTAGATTTCAGTGATATCTTTTGGCAATTTAGCCAGCGGGAAACTCTCTGAAAAAACAAAGGCAAACTGCAGACTTCGCCTCCACTGACCTTAACTGCGGGTGAACTATATCTTTGTATGCGTGTGTTCTTGGATATAAAAGCAAAACATATAAATAATGCATCGAGATGGATTGTGGACAATTTAACACACTGTAGTTACAAGTGTTTTTAAATGTTCTTATTTTGATGTACTTTTAATCAGTAGTTAGATTTTTTAAAAAAATCATCAATAGTCTGCTTGAAGGTTGAGTACAGCTTAATTTTAGACACTTAAGATTTTGAGGAGGTAGAATTTTCCATTTACAAATGTCCTTTGATTACTTTTTTCCCCCCCCGAGTCTTATACAGGATTCAGCAAGGATAATGAATCTTAGTTTAAACGATACTGCGGTGTAAGCTTGCGGTTTATTACACAGTCGGCAGCTCATTGTTTCTGATCTTCAGGAGTGTCACCGTAATGGATTACAGTCCAACACTCTGTCTACTGCCTGCCACCCCCCTTTGCTCAGCCTGATGTTTCTGTACAGAAAATACCTTGCTTTCTATCCAAGGGAGACAGAAAGTAACAATGAAACAAACCACTAACAGTCCCTGCAGCTGAGTTCGGCTGTGGACCAAATGCAATCCCCCCACCTCGATAATTCAAGCCCAGTTGATGTACTTCTTTGCTTTTCTCTTGGCCTTGTTCAGGGCTGGACTGGGCGGACACTGCCCCTCTAGTTAGAAACAGGAAGTGCTTTTTTTTTAGCCATTATGACGCAGACAAGAAGCATTCATCTTATGTCACTTTTCCGTCCTGAAACGATATTGTCACTTTACTGTAGCAGCATTGTACCATCTATAACCTCATATCTTCTCACAACATTGGTTTATTGTTCTTAAAAAATAAAGATTAAATAAAGCATTAAAATGTATATGCCGGAGGCTTAATTTCTATCTTATGAGGACTAGCTTGGATGAGCTTAGATCGATGTTCTGTTGACGCAACAGCATCTACTGTAGGGCCAGGAAAGGACAAGAGAAGAAGACCATCAGTCCAAGCCCTCAGCTTTACATTCAGGTGTTCTGAAATGGGAAGAGTGTATATGAACTCCAGGGCATTAAAAAAACCAGGCATGCTGGGGGTGTGCTGAGCTGTGCACTACCTGGTCCGCCTTCCACTCTTCAGCTGCAGTAACTCCTCCAGTGCAGCTTAATATATGACCATCTTCAGCCTCAGGGTCATGATGAGAACAGCTTCTCTCTGCGATTCTGCTCCTTCCTGCTGCATGAACACAGGCACACCTTAATGGCGGGGGAGATAGGATCATTCCAAGGGCCCCTCAGTGATGAGGAGCCTAAAAAATTGACACCATAACTGTATTGTTCTGAGTTGGGGGCCCAATATTTTATGCTTTCGTGGGGCCCCAAAACTCTAGCTGCACCACTGGAATGAACGAGTTTTTTGCAAGAAACATCTTGCGAGATGGAACCAGTCAGTGGCTCCATGGGTGTTTGCACAACATAACTTCTCATGCTCCCCTGCTGGCCAGGCTGTAATTACAATTTACCGACTTAGTTAATGGCCTATCTAGAGAGTCTTGCATAATTTAGCTATTTAAACTTTAACCGTTTACAGTATATGGGACATTATTGGCTAAAAGGCTACATGGTATTAGTGAATTTGGGGATTCGGCCTGCCCGATGGTTGCTCTACTGTAACTTTGAATGGGACGTGCTTTGCAACATACCTCAAATGCAAAAGACTGCTGCCTTGAGCTTATTAATAATGCATAGTGTTTGTGGATATATTGTGCCACTGTTGGGCCACGCAATGCACTGAAAGAGCTTGGCTTTTATGTTTGTCTTGGGGTTTTTTAGCCTTTGCACCAGTTTTGTCCAAGTAAAATATGACTGCAGGGAATAAGTCACTTTTAGGAAGATGTTTGTTACGCTTTATACCGACAATTACAGAGGGCGTAATAAAGGAAGCTCTGCTTTTAGCTAAGTGTTGTTAAATAGCATCAAATGCTAACTGTTGTGTAGCTTTACGCTCATCATAAGGTTTGACTCCATATAAATTTCATAAAGCTCTTGTAGATATCAGTGTAGCTGAGTTTTTAATTAAGTAGTTTCTTGATGTTTATCTTTAATTTTGTTGCTTAATTGCTGTTACAAACAGGCAGTTACAGACGCAATGCTTGCTTTATGGGTTTATGTGGAGCTTTCCGTCAAATGTACTAAATGAGGCTAATCAAATTTGGTGTTTAGTGCTGAAAAGTACAGTATTTATTAAATGAGATCTTGGGTAGGTGCTGTGTGGGAGAATTTTGGTCTTTGACTTGATTCACACTGGCAATGGTGAAGCAGCTTACTTTTTTTAACTGTAACTTTGAAGACTTAGGATGCAGTGAACTGAAGGAATAAATAATGGAAACCTTATTTCTTGTGATGGACTGGCATCCCATCCAGGGTGTATCCCAGTCTCGTGCCCTGTGGTGGACTGGCATCCCATCCAGGGTTTACCCCAGTCTCGTGCCCTGTGATGGACTGGCATCTCATCCAGGGTTTACACCAGCCTTGTGCTCTGCGATGTGACTGGCATCCCGTCCAGGGTGTACCCTAGCCTTGTGCCCTGCGATGGACTGGCATCGTGTCCAGGGTGTACCCCAGCCTTGTGCCCTGCGAAGGACTGGCATCCCATCCAGGGTGCACCCTACCCTAGCGCGTTGCGATGGACTGGAATCCCATCTAGGGTGTACATTAGCCTTGTGTCCTGAGATGGATTGGCGTCCCATCCAAGGTGTACCCTACCCTTGTGCTCTGCGATGGACTGGCATCCCGTCCAGGGTGTACACTAGCCTTGTGTCCTGAGATGGACTGGCATCCTGTCCAGGGTGTACCCCAGCCTTGTGCCCTGCGAAGGACTGGCGTCCCATCCAAGGTGTACCCTACCCTTGTGCCCTGCGATGGACTGGCATCCCGTCCAGGGTGTACCTTAGCCTTGTGCCCTGCGATGGATTGGCATCCCGTCCAGGGTGTACCCTAGCCTTGTGGCCACTCATGGTACAAAGTTGGAAGTTGGACAGATTTATATTGCTGTCAAAGACTTTTTCCATCAGTCTTACCCTCTGGAACAGAAAACCAGCCCTTGTCTCAGGGTTGCAGTGTTAGGTGAGTGAAAGGTGCACTTTGGGCCAGTCTGCAGGTTTCAGGAGTGTCAGAGTCATCAAAACTCCTGCTGGCAGCTGTGAACTTCAGTCTTTTGTTGATGCTGGAAGAAGATAAATGGGCATTTTGCAAGAACTATGAATAATGGTAATGTGTGCATCAGTCCTGTGATGGGTGTTGCTGTCATCGCCAGCTGACACTCTATCTGGAGCCTGCTGCTGTGAGTGAAATATACAGAGACCCCTCTGGCTGCAATACTGGACCTCATTACTCTTTAACTCCGTGCAGCTTGTCAGCTGGTTGATAATTAATTAAAAAGCCATTAGTGAAGTTTGTCACGGAGCGAGGAGATCTCTATTAAACCTGCCTGAAATAGAGAGTGCATTTGTAAGTTTGCTCTTTCATGCCACACAGATTTGCTTCTAACATTTAGTACATATGATTTTTTCCCCTTCTTATAGTGGCTGATGATAACATCAGCCATCAGTGTAGGGAGTTAGGATCCAGCCCTAACCCTAACCCTAACCCTAACCCTAATGTATCTGCCCTTACTGTTTAGAATTGCTGAAATAGGCTATGGATCTTCACTGTCCTGTAAGTGGTACTTACGGTAGGACAAATATGGCATTTGATGGCAACCCACCCTACAATTTGAAGTAAAACAAATATGAACATACATTTCTCTGAGTGCTTAAATACTCTGCATATTGCTGTTGTTAATGCTGTTGCTTACAATTATTATTGTCCCTTTCATGACTCAATACTGTCAGTAGTTACAGTTTTCAGCCCATTCTTCTCATAAATTATTTTGCTGATGGTGGTGGAAAAACACATCCTAAATCATAATAGAAGCACCAGAACCCATCAGCCCTTCCTCATGAACTGTACTCTGTGAGATTACCTCCTCACGCCTCACAATGGAATCTGCAGTCGACTGATTCAAAGCTGCTCCTCTGTTTAGTCTCGCATATCAAATTGATGTGTGGGCATGCTGGTTAAGGAGAATGCAATTTCCTCCGCAGCTGCCCCTAATTGATGATGTCATTCCCTTATGCTTCCATACTTGCATCATTTTAGCCCCTATTTTTCACAAATTATTATAAAGTTGAGTTTTACTACTGTAGCTCTTGCCAATTGTACCCATTTCTTAGAGGTGGAAAGTTCAGGTCCAGGAAGTACAAAACCAGACCAAAACTTTGTTTCAACTAACCAGTTGAGTATAAAGAGTTACAGTCCCAGAGTATGGAACTAGTTGGTTGACATAAAATCTTGGCCTGGATTTGTACTTTCTGTACTTGAACTTTCCACTTCTACCAATTTCCAATGAGATTATCTTTAGTAGTGATAGTAGCCAAACCAATGTCCTGCAATTCTGTGATGAAATGTTAACTGAGGGACCTCACTTTTGTATAAACACGCCTTTTCAATATTCTCTGTATGCCTTGAGCGTTTTCTTTGTTTGAGGGAAAAAAACTGAACTTCAGTGCATCCCAGACCCTTTCAGATATGCAGACCATAATTTCAGAAAGGAGATGTGGACAGCTTTTAAGTGACACGTGCTGGTCTCGAAAGGATCTGTCTAAGGGAGCTTCACCTTCTGGGTAACCCTCCAAGTTTTTGAACCAAAGCAAAGTTTGCAACCTTTGTTTTCAGTTGATTTATTTATTTAGAGACAGAAGATGAAAAATATTAAACTAAATATATTTTTTCAATATAATTTTCCTGCAATGGTTTACTTCTGATCTTCAGTTCAAGTGTTAATCGGCATAAATAATTGAATGTACAAAGGAAGAAAGGTTCATACAGTACTCAATAATTCTGCTTCTTTCCTGCTGCGTGATCATATTTTGGTATGCAAAAAAATAAGAGCAGAAGTTTGCATTTATGAACCCATGTGAAATGTTTGTTTTTTATGTGAAAAAAAAAATTTGGTTTATAATAAAATATGCAATTGCACTATACTGTAGGTGTTGTTCTAACTTTGGAAAGATTATCACTTAGTTTGAGATGCATGTCACTGAAAATGAAACTTGATGATAAACCAAAAATGCACAAATCCTGTAAGGAAGAGGAATGGAAGAGCATCCAGTTCTGTTAAGCAACTACAGAATATTTTTGATGAAAGGCAATAAGCTTCCTCTTTCATTTGGCAGTATGCTAGGATCACGATTAGCAAAAATTTAAATAGAAAGCAGATTGATCCAGCTATGAAGGCATAAGAACAAGCATTTAAAAAGAGATGGGCATTGACCTGGTGACACTTTCACTTAATTGCATTTCTAATTGTCATTAGGGATAGAAACTCCAGGCATACTTTAGGGGCGGCTTGTCCAAAGAGCCTTTGGTCCCCTTAATTTTATGTATCACTGGAGACCATGATTTATTCAAATGTTATTGACAGAGAATCAACGGAGTAAATTATTGATCTATTTCCATGTTTTTTAATAGGAGCAGGAACAAACTGTTTGGCAGCATTAAAAAAAAGGGTCTCACACCAACCAAAACAGTGTGTGTGCAAGTGTGTGTAGGTGTATATATATTACACTGTGGGTACCAAATGTCCCCACAAAGGGAAACTCAATTTTGTTAAAAAAAAAACAAAAAACTAAAACTGAAAAAGGCCAAAGTGTTGTATTTCGTTTGGTTACTTATAACTAAGGTTAGGGCCAGATAAGGGTTGTCATAGTTGGGATTAGGGTTATGCCCATAGAAATGAATACCTAATCTGTGTGTGTGTGTGTAATAAATATATATGGTAAATAAATTAATAATAAAATGTTTTTACAGTTATTCTTAGACACTTTGGTACATTTCTCAATTCATCATTAACAATTGTGAACAGTTTCTTGAAACAAATTGTACAAACAGCACCACACGATAGCTTACCTCTCAAACATACATTTATATGTCAATGAACATGCCAGTGCCATGAAGTGACACAAGTCTTTGTTTACAAACATGACAGTCAAAATGCTTAGTCACTTGTCAGTGTAACAATGCACTCTGTAAATATTTTCTGATGTTAACTATGGCTAAGGTATTGATAACAATGATTGAAAATGCACCAGGCTGTACTTTCTGTATGGGATATATCAGTTTCAACTGTGCAAATATAAACCTACTGTACTAAAGCATACAAACACACACATATGTAAACATATACACAGTGTGTGTGTTTGCGCGTATGTAAATGTATACGTATGTGTTTGTGTGTTACAGTATGTGTATGTATGTATCCGTGCAAAGTATACTGTACAATGCAAGAGGAATACTGTACTATGAAGCATTATAGTATTACAATATACAATGTTACATTACAGAGCACATTGTTGGATTACATAGCTGTTATCTTTATGAAACGTTTAAATGATTGAGGACACAGTTGTTCTCCCAACATTTGGCTGTACCCTTCGACCAGCCTCAGCTACTGTAAGGCCATGATTGAGGACACGGTCCACTGGTGTGGCCCTCATTTCATCAGGAATGTGCCTCTGTTCTTGGCCTCTTCTACCTCTATTTCTGTTTTGCCTCCCTACTCTTCCACCATGCAGCCTTACTCCTCTTCTTCTTACCGGCTGTTGATCCTGTTCATCTCCTTGTTGTCCTTCCATTGCCAAATTGTGACACTGTGTTGTGCTCTGTCAATACATGCTTGCCAACTGAAGGTTCATGAGATGTACCTCTGAGCTATTTTAGAGAACTGGTTGATCATTGGTTGATCTAATTCTTCAACCATGCCCCTCCATTGGTGAAAATGAAGATTCATCTGATAGAAATTCATCAATTCGGTATACATTTGCATTAAAAAACTGCATAGTAATGTATACAGAACATTCTTGACAGATTATGACAACTGGTGCAATCATTTTGCATGTAATGACTTATACTATGAACTAATGCCTAGATGTTTTGGAGGGTAAGACTATTCAACAGAGAACCAGTATAATACATTTTGATCAGCATGACATAAGGAATTGATAATGTAAGAAAAAGAGCAGACAATTGTAATCATTTGCACGAATGTGCCAGAGCAGCTGCAATTTGTCCAAAAGACTGAAACATTGTATTTATGACACACAAAAGTGACTTGATGATGAGGAGGTTGGACAAGGAGTTTTGAGGATTTCAATTCTGATCTGAGAAAAGCGACTGAGAAGAACCATAAAAGGAATGTGTTTTATATGTTCTCTACCCACTGTCTTGTCTTCTATTATAGGGATTTATGTGCTATTTGTATACTTTGTTGTGTGATATCTCACACAACATATGTCACACAGATTCTTTGCTCTTTTTTAATACTGTAAATTATATGCTATGATTTTAAAGCTAAAGTCTAGAGTACAAATCTCAGTCTGTGCAAGATACAATATTTATTGATTAAGAAAACTACAAATCCAGGGATTTGCGTTTGACTGAGCATCCTTATAAAAATGCTGCACGACTTATAACCAAAAGGCACGAAGGGATAAAAGTGGAGACTTTGGTGAATGAGGTATGAAATATTATTTTAAAATTTCAGCATAACGACTTGGTTCAATAGACTTTATGCTTATGTTAAATCAGTACTATTTAACACTTTAAATATTTAAAAAGTGAAATATATATTGTAAATTAAATTACTGCGCACAGCACAGAGAAGCTGCATACTGTACTCTATGTAAGTCTTAATGATGCAATGAGGAATATATAATAATATATATAATATGTTAATCTCTCCTTTGTTTATAGAATGAATCATTGTCTGACTATGACTGAAGTGTTTGCCTATCCTGAAAGGGAGCCTATATCTCAAAATGCTACATACTTTTTAAGCTGCCAAGAGAATTTCACTATGCTGCTGCCTGACACTGATTGTGTAATTGGTAAATGTATCAGTCATATTTCAGGGTGAATAGAGCCTCTTAATCTGCATTGATCTGTCTTCTCTCATCTCTGCAGGCAAAGTCTGCATCTCTGTCCTACCATCTCCCCCCACTTACATATTCTCCAAAAGAAAGTTTGCTTTAAGTGACCTCTTAATAATTTAAGGAGCTAAATAACCCCAGGAACATGCGCTAAATTAACAACACTGCTTCTGCCTTGCAGAGGGCCAGCTCTCACGCTCTCAATAATATATCTAGGCAAGAGACCAGGGCCGGCAAAAGAGTCCTTTCCCTTTAAATTATGGACACCATGCAAGATTTATTGGCATTATTCACTGTGTCCCAAATTACACATCAAGAAATTAACACTGCAATTTTCCTTCTCAGGGGGCTTTTAAAGGAGTGATGCAGCTCTTCGGTTGAGGCCTTGTTAAAGAACGGAGGAGAGGGGTTGGGACTTTATTGTCTCAGTGTGGATATTGATGGCCCCAGAGTAGTTTCTGGTTCCTGTGAAATTAGGCCGGGCACCACAATGACGTTTGATTAGAGTGTGTTGCAAAGTGGACCTGCCTGTTACATCGTCCTGGTTGACTCACAACGATGTGAGCGGCGTTTCCTCACCAGCTCAGGAAGGTGAACGTTTCGCACATTTCTATTTTATATTACCTTTTTTTTGTCCAGTCTCTATCTACTGTGGAAAGTTGCCTATATAGCGTGGGTGGAGGGGGGAGGGTTGTAGTATGTCTAATGGCAGAGGATCCGCTGATGTTTAGTGTTCATTAAAGTTGCTAGTCACATAACCTCAACTACAGTTTTGACTTCTGCAACAGGAAACCTGGAACAAGACACACTTATTTATTATCCTCCCCACAAGAAAAATGGAAAAATGATTTTAGTCTAGCTCTAAGTAGCCAAGGGCTTGTTTTTGTCTCTCCATGAACATCCGGTGATGCTTTACATTAACTGCACCGTCATAATGCATTCATTATGCATTCATTGAACATTCAGTGCACCGTCATAATGCATTCATTATGCATTCATAGAACATTCAGTGTACCTTCATAATGCATTCATTGAACATTCAGTACACTGTCATAATGCATTCATTATGTATTCATAGAACATTCAGTGTACCTTCATAATACATTCATTGAACATTCAGTGCACTGTCATAATGCATTCATTATGTATTCATAGAACATTTAGTGTACCTTCATAATGCATACAAAGAACATTCAGTGCATTTTAGTAATGCATTTGTAATGCGTTCATAGAATATTCACAAACAGTATACCTTAACATGTCTTAAAACACTGCAATACGTTCAATTATGACTGTATAATCATACAGTATTTATTATTAATGTAAATTAAAACTGTTAATGCATGTTAGGATGTTAAAGTATAGTTACCTGCTGCTTATAAATGCCAGAATCACGCCAAAGGCAAAAAAAGCTGGTGGGCAGCATAGCAGCTGGTAGAGTGGGCGTTGGATACTTCTCAAAAATGCAGGTTGGCAAGGCCCAGGGCAAGGAGAGACACCTTCTTATCAAGGAAGAGGTTTGAGCAGGCATGGAGGAAGACGGGTGAATAGGACAGTGGGGCTCAGACAGCAGGGAGTGTGGACAAGGTGGGAGAGTGTACTGCAGTGCAGGATTAGCTGGTCTAACGTCATGCGGGAAGACTTCCATCATATCCGGTTCCTTGTGCAAGTTGTCTACGATGCCCTATCTAGCCTAACAAACCTACATGTCTGGGGTAATGGTGAGACACCTTCCTGTCCTCCTTGCTTCAGAAGAGGACCCTTAGAACATCTCCTCAGCAGCTGCCTGAAGGCCCTTGGGAAAGGCTGCTACTGCTGGCGCCAAGACCAGGTGCTCAGGGTGCTTGCTGAGAGTATAGCCACTGCTATATGGTCCAGCAAGTATCTTCACACCATAAAGAAGATCTCCTTTGCGAAAGCTGAAGAGAAATCCTGCCCACAATCAATAATGGGGTCGGGCCTCCTTTCTATAGCCCTTGACTGGCAGCTGCATGTTGACCTAGATAAACAGCTGAAGTTTCTGAAACGTATTGTCATGCCAACACTCCGGCCAGACACGATCATCATCTCTGAGGTGACAAAACAACTGATCATGAAGGAAGTCACAATGCCCTTGGGAAGAGTGTATGGAACAAGAAAAAACATGCAAAGTACCAGGAAGTGGTGGAGAAGTGCCAGGACAGAGGCTGCAAAATGCTCTGTGAGCCCATAAAGGTCTGCTATAGAGGTTTTGCAGGACGTTCACTCTGCAAAGTCCTCAATCAACTGGGCATTACAGGAGAGGCCATTAAATCCATGAGTGAAGTCGCAGAAAAAGTCATCGGGTGGCTATGGATTAAGAGGGCTGATCCGTGGGTGGCTGCTGCTAGGATGCAAGTCAGGGCTTGATCAACCCCGGCTGAGTCACCAGGGCAAGAGTGTGTGATGTTGACAGACCCAAAACACCCCATGACCCCAGGAACATCACTGAAGATGCGTCCTAGGGCATGTAGAAGACTCATCTTACAATGTTCTATGAATGCATGAAGGTGCACTGTTTGTTCTACAGATGCATTACAAAGGCATTATGAAGGTGTAGTTAATGTAAAGTGTTATTGAATGTTCTAACCCTGGTTCACTGTCAGCTCCCTATATCACGTGATTCTGTGTCGTATCTTCCACATGCAGATTTTTTTAGCAGGTCTCCAACAAACATTTCCTTTTATCTATGGACTTTTATCTGTGGACTTTCAGCTGCACAGCACGGATGTTACAGTACTGGATTGTATGAAGCCAGTGTACAGAGCCAATCTGCTTTCCATTATGCTGTTTTCCAGCATTTTACTCCTCATATAGCATACATTACACATAGAGATTGTGTGTTTAGGCAAACAAAGAGCTCCTACCGGTAGCATCTGAATACAGTTAGGAGAATGACTTTGCAGAGACACCAAATACCACTTTACATTTCCAGATTTATTTGGTACCACAAGAGTAAATCCTATACCATACCATCATCGCATTTAGCGACGTGGCTAACTCTGAAATCTGCTCTTTGAGTTCAGAGATTTTTGTAGACATCAGGAGGCTGGTAAAATGTATGGGAAAAAATGTATGAAGCGAAGAAATCAATCCAACAACTATGACCAGCTGTCACTGTGTCAGTCACTTTGAATTATTACATGCTTCTGTCACAGACATGCTTTAAAATCCATTTTCCATTGTATTGATTTGGGGAAAGCTGCTAATGCTATTATAATGTTTTGGCACTGTGATATTGATGCCTCCTGTTAGTTTTTGAATGAATATAACACCCAATAGTCTTACTGTGGCATGTGCTGTCAAGATGTGCCCATCTATTTTGTGCCAAGTCTCAGAAAGATGTGCAATTTTAATTACTAAGTCCTGTGTTATTGTGTTATTTCTCCCAATTAATTATAAGTTCCTTTCTCTAGATTCCCCTCCCCCTTTGTCGTGAAGTGATATTAATACCCACAAAGGTAGCAGCAGGCAAGGGTTTCATCCTGCAGGCAGACTGTGCTCTACAAGAGCATCACTTACCGTCATCACTCTGCCAGGGGAGGGGTCACCTGACCACGGCAGCTCAGCACGCTTCTTTAAAGCAGTCTCGCTGTCACGAAGTGCCTGACAATTGTTGTCTGCCAAAAATGACAGCTGTATCCCTCCTCCTTGTTGGCGTCCAGCTTGCCTTAATGCCAGCAGGAGACGTGCCATGTGAAGACAGAGAAGCTGTAACAGGTACGGGGATAAGCAGAGCACATGTCATGCTGTTGTTTGCTATAAGAAGACTGGTGAGTCAGATCCAAATTAGGATACAAGATAAAAAAGAGACTCTGGATCAGAATCAGTGAACCCAATTAACAGTTTGAGGATGATATACATTACAATGGAACTCTTACACTGATCATCTTACATTACACCAGTGGTGGAAGGAGTACTGAACATTTGTACTTAAGTACAGATACTGTAACATTGCTGAAACACTACTCAATTACAAGTAAAAGTACTAGTGTTTAAAAAGTACTTAAGTAAAAGTACAAAGTACTCTTCTCAAAAACTACTCAGGCTACTAGTTACTTTTTTTTTAGCCGTTTATATTTAATGAATTATCAATAATCCCTGAATCAAGTTGGAGAACCATGTAGAAAACAGCTACTTCAAATATACCTACAAGTATATGAATGGATCAAATTCAGGAAATTTTTGAAAATAAACATTAAACAAGAGTTTTGCCTGTAGTAATAATAATTTTACCAGAGCACAGCAAACAGCTGGGCAAGAGCCTTAGAGCCGTGGACAAAAATACGTCTTGGACAGTTCACTTTCTGAACCTTTTGCTAAGTTTCAGCAAAAGCTGATTTTCAAAGTTCACACAGTCTTTTTGAGATTAGAGGCTGAAGTTTTGTATGCCAAAATCACCGCAGATCTAAATTGGACTAAGCATGTGGCCAGTTTTTTATGCTTAGTGTTTTGGTTTGGAAAATTATATTATCCCCCATTAAGAATAATTATCTCCCAGAGCATTTTAAAGAGTATGTGAATGTTTTGGTGAAATGGCATCTATGAAAGCCCATCTGCTAGAAGAAGTTAACAGTGATTTCCTCTGCCTGGATATCTGGGAATCTGAGTTTGACTTTCCAAATTACTAGGCACGTGTTATTTCATAATTATTCATTTGAATATTTGAATATGGTTTTTTAAAGGTTTAATGGTGAAAATTACTTTAATGTCTTTGATGCATGATAAGTGTATCATATTAAACTATTTCATATGCTACCATAATGTGATAAATATGAATTTAAGGCAGTAAAGGTGTAAATGAGTTACCTGAAAGCATTGTTTTTGCATGCCTTATATATTTAAAATGATATATTGATTTACAGTATATAGCCCCTGTTCCAAAGCATAGCATGGCTTTACAAGATTATGAATTATGTTAAATTTCACCTACCCTATATGGAAAACAAATATTGGGACACCTGGCCATTACACCTACAGGAAGTTTTGTGACATCCCATTCTAAATACATAGGCATTAATGTGTAGTTGGTCCACCCTTTGCAGGTATAAAGCAGCTGCCACCCTTCTGGGAAGATTTTCCACAAGATTCTGAAGTATGTCTGGGAATTTTTCCCATTCATCCAGAAGAGAATTTGTGAGGTCAGGCACTGATGTTGGGCATGAAGGCCTGGTTTTCCATCGCCATTCTAGTTCATCCCAAAGGTATTTGATGGGGTTGCGGTCAGGGCTCTGTGCAGGCCAGTCAAGTTCTACCACACCAAACTCACCCAACCATGTTTCCATAGATCTTGCTTTCTGGACTTGTCCAAAACATTTTGGAATTATTCAAAATGTCTTGGTATGCTGAAGGATTAAGAGTTCTCTCAGAACAGATTTCTAGTGCTCCAGAGTCCAGTGGCAGCGTGCTTTACACCATATCCATTGGCATAGCACTTGGGGACGTGAGGCTTGCATGCAGCTGCTCAGCCATGGAGGCCCATTCCATGAAGCACCTGATGCACAGTTTTTGTGATGGGGTTAATGCCAGAGGAAGTTTGGAACTCTGCACTTATTCAGTCAATAGACCACTGGTGACTTTTACACACTATGTGACCCCACTCTGTTACTCTGTCTGGCACTTTGTGGCTGAGTTTCTGTTGTTCCTAAACACTTCCATGTTGCAATAATACCACTTTCAGTTGACTGTGGCATTTCTATCAGGGGAGAAATTTCACGAACTGATAAGTGGCATTCTATGACAGTACCACTCTTGAATCCACTGAGCTCTTCAGATCAACCCATTCTTTCACAGATGTTTGGAAACCTGACTGCATGGCTGTGCTTGATTTTATACACCTGTGGCAATGGATCTGAACGAAACACGTGAATTCAATGATATGAGTGAATAAGAGGTCTCAGTACCTTTGTCCATATAGTGAATGTTAAAAACAGTACCAGAGTATTAAAATTAAAATTCCTCAAATACGGATACTCCTCTACTTACGAATGATATACGTTCCGAACGGCCGTTCCTAACTTGAAATGTTCGTGAGTCGTTATTCAACATCATTTTAAGGGTATACGCAAGTACAAAGAACTAGGATATGCTGAGAGTTCACACGCTACGCTGCTGCGCGGCGGGAGTAGCGGCCAGAAGTCATACTAGGCGGAATTGGCGCGCAGAAAAAAAAATATGTTGCTGACAGGAAACGGGAGCCCAAGGAACACAATTTGGACTTACAGACCTCTTCGTTCATATGTCTGAAAGTTCGTAAGTAGAGGAGCGTCTGTACAGCACTTAATGCTATTTTGTAGCTAAGGTGAACTGCTTCACACTTGAGGAAAGAGACGGATAAGCTTTGCTTTGTGGTCATTATCTTCTAGCACACTGAGCTATAGGTGGCTGTTTCCTGAATTATAGTTGTATTACTAAAGAATATTCTGTAACTCTTCAAATTAAATGCACCTTGATAATACCTTTATAATGCATTTGTAGAATATTCAGTGCATCTTCTTAATGCGTTCATAGAACATTCAAGAGTAGCATCCAAGTATCTCTTAACATCTTAACATGCCTTAACAGCTTCAATGTACATATAATATAATAACAATTATTTTAATAATATAATCAAAACAGCTAATATATGTAAGAGCCTTGTTTTGAATATGTGATATGACACCAAATACTGATTTGGGTCTAAATCAAATTGTTTTAATGTAAATACATCAGGTGTAATTGTGCATGGTGTGATAATCACAAGGCAACGATAATAATCACCCAGACTACATCAGTCTGTTTGTGAACATACTTCCTGGATCTGTGATGGGAACTATAACGATAAGTCAGTACCTGAGATATAAACACAATAGATGCCTGTGGTAGCTGAACAAGCAAAAAAGCTAAGCTGTTCTGGCACAAACCTGACGTTCGAGCAATTGACTGCCTGCTTGTTCATATGCCATTGTTTGATATGTGTAATATACCTCAGCAGTGGCTTAGTTTTGGTGACACATTTCTGTGATACATCTCTGCACGGGAGCCCTGTCCCATTGCAAGACACACGATGGGTGACGGTAGAAACAGTTCTGTCTTCATTATGCTTATCCTCTGTCATCGCCTACAACTTTAGCCTACTTCCCAATACTTAATTGCTACTGGGTCAAACCAGCCAAAAAATGCAGTTATAAATGAAACATATTGTTGTCATATTGTACTGTTACAGTATGATTCTCAACTGATTTTCATACTGTGTTTCACTGGGGTTTATTTTCTGTCTTACAAATACAGAAATGCTACAGCTCATAATCAGACAGATAACTATATAATTATTGGCATTGACAATTGAGATTTACCCTAGTTAAGTACATTTTAAATGTATCAGAATTTTGCCATCTTTATTTTAATTTGCAAATGAAACTTGGGAAGGATTATAAGATGTCAGCCTGAGCACTGCTATTAATATTAAAACATGCTAAGCATACAGCAATGCAGCACTACTGCCTTGTCATTTCATATTATTAGAATCAACACAAAAGATTCAGTGTGGACAGGTATCAAATATTGGATGGCAGACAGAAACTGAACCACCCACCACACAGGTGTCCATGAGGTCACAGGAAGTGTTCTTTTTTTTTTAATTCATCACTGTTATCAGACTGAAAATTGTAGTGTTTTTGCAAATTGACATGTCAAAAGGTTCAGTTTGCAAATTACTATGTCAAAGGTGTGATTATGCATAGATAATGTATACAGTGTTGTGCTTCAGGAAACTTATGTCCTTTAGTTTCAGCAATGCATGTATTTGTGAAGCAGTATTTTCAGCCAAGTAAACGGTGTTGCTTAACTGCCTTTAATTCTCCGAATTCCTGGCACTGACATATACAGTATTACATAACTAGAAACAGCCCCCAAAAAGTGAACAACTTTATCACAAAGAGTATCTTTACAAAACTCCTACTTCAGCAAGTTTGAAATGTCTGTAAAATCTATTACAAAATGAATTATAAAACAACTGGGCTGTGACACCACAAGCCATTAATTAGCAGCAATATCTGAACTAAATTATGAGCCTTAAGTTTAATCCTGTTGGAGCCCCTTCCTGGGTTAAATTCTGCTTTCTGCCTGTAGCTGCTGAGATTGGCTCCAGACTCCCACGACCCTGCACAGACAAGCGCGTATGGAAAATGGTTGGATAAAAGTTTAATCCTTATTCCTTAGCTGAATGGTAACATGTTTATGGTTAACTTGATAAGGACATCAGTGGGAGGACTGAATGTTGACTTGTTTTACTTAAGACTCCTAACCCTTCAAAAATTATCGAAGTTAATTCATTCAGAATAGTGGCCAAAGGGATATACAAATGAGTACCTTTTCATGAGAGGTACTCTCATTTCTGACACTGTTCATTTTTGCTTGACAAGCAGAAATCCACCATTTATGCAATATATTATTCTCAGCAATAACTATGACTAATGTATTGGTTAAAAGAAACATGATGAGATAGATGTGCTGTTTTTACATGGATATTGCTTCCTGTAGGACATTTCTGCAATTCTTAAATCAAATATTCAGTATTTAACACTGACCTTGGAAAGAGTAACATGTCTTAAATCATGGAGGAAAATGCAGGAATCGGAAAGGCAAAGTCTTTCTCTTTGATTAAAAGTGATTGAGGCAGAGTAGCAAAGCTGGAAGTTTGCAGCAATCTTCTGTACTTTGTAGGGCAATCAGAGTGGAACTGCAGGGCCTGACCTAGGCTCAATGCCGAAATTGCACTTCATAATTGAATGTAAAATGTGATTTATGGAATACTGTGCAGTAAAACCAACGGCTCTCCTTGTGCAAGATGACACCAATAAATACGTTTTTGTAAGTCATTTCTCATCGACAGTTACTAAACCTTAGAAGCTGACTATATGTAGTCAGGGAAGATGTTGTCATGGTTCGCCATAGCCTGGGACAGGAAATGTAGTTGCAAGCAGTAAAGCTTTAACTGCAGGAATACGCAAACACTGCAGGATCTTTAGAAGGACTGCAGGTTTTAAACTGTGCAATATGTGAAGGATAGGGGCAGTTTGCTCATAACCTTAGCAGGATGTCATTTGATAACTTCCTATAGTGGACTTTGCAGCCCCTGGTGCCGTGAACTCCCCATCTGCACAGACTTTTCTTCTAGTTCTCTAGTCTTAATTAATTAGCTTTGATTAAGATTGAATTAACTACAGGATTCAAATTAAACTGGGCATATTTTGAATCAGGATTTAAATTTTCTCCGGTGTTTCAGTCACCTAAAATAGAACAAATGAATAACTAAGGGTTCATTAGTTTTAAATAGCTGCTCAGCACGTCCCTAACTATAATGGTTACTTGAAATTTCTTAAAAACAAACTTAATGCTAAAATACTATCTCATGATTAATATTGAAAATCATAAGCTGACTGATAAAATGAAGATAAAAAAATATCTAAAATTACTTTAACCCCTCAGATTCAATGCATCAGCCTAATTTCGTCACCCATATCAAAATATAAAAACATAATGGAAACATAGTATGTGTTTTAAATGCTCTGTGAAACTGATAAAAAGTGCTTATAACTGATCGAGTTCAATGAAATGGCTGTTTTTGAAAAAGTAAGGTTATTCTTAAAATGTATAATCTACAAATCAGCACATTTTGCTCAAATGACCTTTTTAGGCCCGGGACACACTGGGTGCTTGGCGTGTGTGTGGTGGCCGTGGAAAGTCCTGATGATAATTTCAGCGCCCATGTTAACAGACTAGAGTAGCCACACTGCCTGTGTGAGCCGTGCAGCTCAAGCGCATTACACACCCTCGCAGCAGTGGTGCGTCATCAGAAGTCAGAGCGACGCCTATTTTTCACGCGTGCAGTAAGCGGTTATCAGCAAAAATAAACAGTTAAATGATCTTTTGGTAGCCATACTGAAATCACAACAACAATGTTACATAAAGACACTTTTCACTGTAGTTTCAGGGTCTAGGCTACATATCACTGACATGAAAAAAAATCTAAATATTAATTATTTTAAACATTTTGTTAATTGTAAATTGCATGTTATTATGGGAGATAGTGGAGATTACATGTGTACTCTACAGTCAGAGCAAAAACCCAGTGTAAGCTAAAATTATATTATGTCAATAAGTTGTACTCGACAGTCAAAGCAGAAAACCGGTGTAAGCTATAATTATATTATGTTAATAAATTAACGGAACATTAGGTGCAGCAAAAGAGTCTTGAGGTGCGCTGTCTCTCGCTCTGATCAAGAGTAAATAAAAATAACATGACTGCTTGCTGGTTAAACCAATGTTGAATTGGAATTTGCACTGGAATGTCAGCAAGAAGAATTTTATTAAGTTCAATTCAAAGTAATTCAGTGCAACGTCAGCAGCCGTATCACCTGCAGTTCGGACTAAGTTAACCATCTGAAGCTATGCAGGCTTGGGTCGGGCCAGTAATTGGACGTTAGGCCACCTAGGAAAGCTGTGTTGCTGCTGGAGGAGGTGTTGGTGTGGCCAACAGGTTAGCCCACCCTGTGGTCAGTGTAGATCCCAGTGCAGTGATGGGACACTGTGCTGTAAAACTGA
>JAODJW010000094.1:21823779-21851846 GCA_026777045.1 Hyperopisus bebe
GGACTGCCGCATACTGGATGTTTTTCCCTTTTCACACCATTCTTTGTAAACCCTAGAAATGGTTGTGCGTGAAAATCTATATAATATATAGATAAAAATGAAATGAAAATGAAATATATAATTCATTTTGTAAATGTAATCTTTTTCTCTTTGCTTCCCTGAAGAAGTACTATAAATGGGCACCTTATATAGTTTCCTCTTTGTGGAAGCTTTACTGATGCTTGTGGTATTTTATTTTTTAATGGTAATTACTGCAATAAAGCTTTAAGAAAAGCCCAGCATAATGAACAGACTATAGCTCAGAAAGATTGTGTTAATCATGCCATGTGTTCTCTTAGTGTCGCATACTAGTGCAGATGGGAAGGCCAACCTGTTACTCCAAGGATTATTTTAATGTCCTTTTTATAATCACAGCCAAGCTCCCAACACAGAACTGGACACGTTTACCTCAAATTATTTGTGATGAGCTGAATGAATTTTTAATAGTATGACTGTTTATACATATGTCATTAAAAAGCTTTGACATCACTAATCTCGGAAATGTTATGTATAATTTTGCATGTTGTTAGACAACTGAGAAAGTTTCTACGATAATCTGTGAACAGATTTTTATAGCAGAGGTTCATTGGTATTGGTAATGCTGCTTCAGCAATAAACGCGAGCAATCTGGATCAAACCTACGGCAGTTTGAGTGACACCTTGATATTCAAGGTGAAGATTTGGCTTCAAAATGTCAAAGATGACTAATGATGAATGTAATCTGTAAGACAACAACATTAACAAAATGTGTTCTCCCCTCCTATTTGCAGTTATTTTAACTTCTAAATATTTCTTGTCAAAACCAAAGGCTTATAAGTAGGGAAATGGGGATTTATATGCCACATGTGACACATTGTTGGTAAATAAATTTAATTTACTTGAATGAGAAAACTTGGTTTTCAACACAAAAATTCATAAACTGAGTCAATGTTAACCAGATATTTCATTTAAAACTCTTAATTCTATCTTTCATTTATCTAAAGAACTAGACCATCTGCAGGTGTGAGATACCTGTACGTTTTTTTATTCCTTGTCTCACAATGGACACTTTTTCTTAGCTTTTCACACTCATTAAAACTATATAACATTACTGAGTTTCAAGTCAATGTGCATTGCTGCTAATGCCAATGACTGATTTCGGGGGTGGTGTGTTAGCTTTATGGGCTAAGTCTCTGTGCCTGTGCTCCAAAGGTTGCCGATTTGAGCCACGGCAGAATAGTCACATGCAGTGCTGCCAACTCTGATGCATCTGTTGTGACACTCATGGTTTCGACGCACAAGCAACAAATCTCACAGCAAATCTATATTATTCCATTATAGACCTAAAATTAGCTACATCAAAAGTGCTGGAGTAGTTTGGAAAGCTTACAGACTATTTACAAGATTATAAAACTCTTACATACATGTAAATGCATGTGCATGTGTGAGAAGATTGTTTTGAATTGAAAATCTCCCTCCAGCCAGCTGACCAAAGTTGGCAATCCTGCCCAAGTCCATGGACCCTTGGGCAATGCATTTAACCCCCAGTTCCAGGGGCACTGCACGCTGGCTGACCCTGTGCTGTGACCCCCCCAGTTCCAGGGGTGCTGCGCACTGGCTAACCCTGTGCTGTGACCCCCCCAGTTCCAGGGGCTCTGCACGCTGGCTGACCCTATGCTGTGACCCCCAAACTTGCTCTTATCTGTATGTGTTTCTCAGGGGGAGCAAGATGGGGTAGGCAAAAAGAGAACTTCCCCAAGGGGATTAACAAAGTATTACTATTCTGCTATTTGTAATGTTTTGCTATATATATGTTAGGTTACCGAGATACTATGTTTGTAAGGGACCTTTATAAGGGAAATGAATTTAAGCACGCTGGGTCTTAGCATGGGTACGGTCTGGGTTTGGTTCCAGCTCCTAACTCTGTATATTGATTTCATTTTCTACCTGCGTTCATTCCTTCCGCAGTCCAGAAGCAAATTGTTATAGCAAATTGGTGTAGTAAATTGCTATAGTAAAATATAAATTGGTATAGTGTCTCTAAACTGGCCGTGTGGGCTTGGTGTGTGGTTCAGCAGGTTAGACACTGTGCATGTGATCAGAAGGTTGCCAGGTTGAATCCCAGAGATAACAGACTGAAGCTGCTGTTGGACCCCCCAAGCTTGCTCTCACCTCTGTGTGTGTCTGGATGACATATGGCAAAAAGGCAATTTCCTGATGGGGATGAATAAAGTATCGCTATTCTATTCTATGTCGGTGCCATGCAAGACGCTGGAATCCCATCTAGTGCCCTATGGCAGTGGCCTTCAATCTGGCCCTCAGGGACCCCAAACACTCAGATGTCCCTCCTCCTTTTGGAAACAATTTAATGTAACCTGAGAGGCTCATTAGTTACATTTTATAGAAAGTGGGACCCCACTGTCTCCTGTATCGCCACTAGTCCCTCACTGGATTTTAGATCATCTCTGTGCTGCCATGGTGTCTCTGGGCTCTGCCCTGTTGTTTATACTGACATTAATATGCATTGTCTCTCTCTTCTCAGTGACTGTATTTGACTGGTCATAATCTGTTTGTGTTGATATTTAATCTATTTATATCTGTCTGGGGGGTAGTTTTATCTACGTTCATTGTTTGTTCATTCCTACTTGTATTTTTTCCTCTTCTTTAATTGCTTTATGGGAAAAAAACATAAAATAGGTGTTTATTGTATTTAATTGTTGTTAAATGCATTTTGCCTGATAATGATGCATGTGGAGAAAATGAAATTGGACTGTCTGGCTGGGAGCAAAAACGTGGACCATTTGGGGGTCCCCAGGACCAGACTAGGAAACGCTGCCCTATGCCTCCTGGGATAGGCTCAAGGACTGCAGTAACTCTGCTATTAAGGAAAATTGATGCATGTTACAGAATGATTGAAGTGAGTCATGGGTCTTCATTTTTTATGAGTCTTTATCGCCTTGAGTCTTGTGGTTTGCAGACAGACTCGGGCGCTGGGTACCTGGAGACTCTTTCGTATGCATTACGACTCTCTGAACTTCTGCCCCTGTCTTGACAGTGTTACTGAGTGATACTGGAGTGTGCTAGACTGAATGCGCGGTCTTTACAGTTCACTGGCCAGTGGCTGTCTCTAATCACTGCTGATCTTACCCGTAGCAAACAAGCTCTTCAGAGGCGCTTTTCGCCCGCGCAGGCAATGAATGATTCTCTGGCTCCAGCCCTGCATCCTTTGACTGCGTGAAATGATGAACAGAGAAGTGACATCGACACCTCCCTCACATTGCACTCCCACATCCACGGTTCTCGCACGCTTTTTACCGCATCGCACGGCATAATGCGCTTTCGCGCCACGTGGCCAGTGGAGATTTTCCATGTGTCTGAAAGCCTGACCTGTGCGTGGTTTCTGCCATTGTCCTCATTCTATAAAGTGAGACTCCTGTCTATTTTAAGCCATCAGATCTTAACAGAATAAAGGCAGCCTTACGCAATGAGATGCATGAAGTATTAATTTCAGTCGGCCTTGTGGTTTTTGTATCCACTTAAAAACATATCTGTGCTTTGACTTAAAGTCACTGTGGTGGAGGTTTTTGCATTACTAAAATTGACCTTTGTGCCTAGGCTTAATATTCTTCTCTTGTCTCTGCCTCAACCTTTAATTTTGGCCTCTATAGTGCCTTTGTTCAATGATTCATACCACCCCCAAGGCAACATGTCCAGTAATTGGGTTTGAACTTTTAAGGAATGTCAAAGATAGAAATGAAATTCGCAGAACCTCGATCCTAATTCGTGATAAGCTTTCATAATGGCAACTATCAAAGGTAGCAAAGTTTTTGGATAAAACAGGAGAGAATCCAATGCATGTGGACCATTTGGGTGGATTGGATAATATTGGACATTAGTGAGCTCATAACATTGCATTCTCTATGTGTGACTGTTTTGTGTGGGGTTATTTAAATTAAATTATTTTCCCTTGCATGATAAGTACATATCTATAACTTCTAACAGATCCTACATAGCTCAGTAAGCAGAACAGGGAAACCAGGAGTTTGGAACAGATTGTAGTCAGGTTCCCAGTTTCAGGATGGCAGTAGGAAGGAAATACCATGCTTAAAATTGTCTTTTCAGAGGGGGCGAAAACAACAATACTGTTACTGCTGGTGCATTTGGATCGCACATGGGTGGGCTCAGATTTTCTGTGAAAACAAAAGCAAAACCCACCGATATACAGGCAAGTTGAGAACTGGGAACCAGTGGAATGTATCAACGCAAATAATGAGTCACAGCAAACAATGCACATAATTATAATTATATAATCACAAATGAAGTGTAACAGAAGAGAGTGACAGACAACCTCTGATCGCATGTGAAAGCCAGCTAGAAAGTTTAGACAACACACAAAATGTTCTTGACAAAAAGAACAGAACAAAATTAGAGTAAAATTACAGGAGACCATTCAGACTCCTTTAGGCCAGACTTTCTGAAATCTGGCCCCAAGTATTTTAGCATAATACAACTGATGTTTCTGGCCTCTACAGTGAATGAAGCAGACAACTTATAAAGACACTCATTTACGTTTCGTTTTTCCTCCAGTCTCTCTGACAAAACAGGTGAAAATATCAATAAAAAATCCCTCTAGTTAGAAAATGTTTTACTTTATACAACCATACCTGGGAACTGAAATTAAAGAAATAAATTGATTTATACTTTGTAATTCTGCATGTAATTGCTACTTATGGAACAAATAGCCATAAAACAAAATCAAAATGTTTTTACTGTAAACTTTAACTCTAACCCAAAACATATTTTGCCATGAAATTAAATTAAGGAGTAGGAAGACTGTTTGGTCCATATTCATAATATTCTGCTTGTATGTAAATTTCTACGTGTCCACCAGGAAAACGTATTTAACTGCTATTTCTGAATGATTCATGAACATGCATTTCACTACATATTTCACTGTGCATCTTTATTGCCCTGAAAAACCTTCATAAAAGCATGTTAAAGGATCTTGGTCAAAATATTTTCTTCTTAAAGAAGTCAGTAAATGCACAATGTGCTTAAAAAATACCCGGTGTGTCCTAGTCGTATTTTTTTGTTCTGTTCGTGACACTTTGCTCAACTCGCACCTTAAACTTTTGTCCTGAATCTTCATGGTAGGACACAAATGAATAAGGTGGAAAATGTTACTTCACATAGAAAAAGAGAATAATGAATGTTGTTCTCTGACACAAGGTTTAATTTATGTCACTATACCACTGAAGTGGCAGCCATGCCCCAGCTATAACTGTATAGTGACTGCTTCAGGCTACTATGAGTTAAATAGTCCAGCCAAAGAGCCACTGTTAAATGAGGTCACTTCATTGGGTTCTTCTAATATCAAGTCCGTAGATTGTCCAATCAAGGACTGACAAAACACTGTCATGTAACTACGGAAACGAGAGTCGTAAGACCTGCCTCCCAGTTGTGACTGACAGGAGCTATTACGGTGAGTGATTCTAGACAGCTGGCATTGGAGTAAAGGTCCATCACCCCATATAATAGAAAATGCCTTTTGACACACAGAATGTATTTAGTACATCAAGTCCTTTATCTTCCCCACTCACTTTTTTTTTGCAGAATGGAAACTAATTTAAACAAAAAAATAATTAACTTTCAATTTATAAAGTAATGCTTTATTTAATATTAGTGTTACTGTGCAATCATTACCTGTTGTCATCATCTCAATGTGCAGACCTTGTCTACTGAACATGTCTAAAATGGAAATTTAGAAGTATTAATCTTTTCAGATATTGGTATTATATGATAAATCATGTATCAAAAATATAATGTTACACTATATAGAGTGTACCAAAAAAAAGATATAGGTGGCATAATGGTTGTGCTATTTTTATGAGAAGATTGATTAGAAAGTTTTGGGTAAAAAGCACAGAAATCAATATACTGGCAACACAATGTGACTACCTTGTGACTGACGGCAGCTGATGAAACACTAGATGAATGTTAACCACACTGAGTTCATGTTGGCTGGGAGACAGGAAAAGGTGGACGGCACTTAATGAGGAGAGAATCCTCAGCCTGTGCAGTCCAGCATGTTTAATGATGCCCTGCTGGTTCTAATAGGGTTAACAATCCATTAGTTCTAAGACCAGTTAGGCTGTAGACTGGAAGATTGGTGACTGGGAAGAAACTGGAGGAAGGAGCTGCAATCAGCAGGACTGGTCCCAGGGAGCGGATGATTCAGATTGGGGTCATTTGGCTTTTTCTCTGATAATTTAAGAATTTCATTCTGTTTGTTCAGTATCTGCCTTAACAACGGCCTCTGTTGCTACTATGTGGTTTTAGGACTGTGCCTGATAAGTGAACCCATGGCTATTGGCTGCCTACCTGCACTGTATTTTACACTCATATGCTCTTTTTTGTTCAATTTTGAGCCAAAGTGTCAAACAACTTTTATTTCATAATACACCATGTGACAGCGAAAGTATTCCTGTGACATTTATATTCATGACTGTGATCATATCAGATTTGTCCTTTTTTTAGGTCTACCACGAATAACTAACCATAAATTTCTGATATGGTTGGGATAAAGAAGTGCCTTTTACAATTTTACAGGACTAGTGGGTTTTTCCTCTGCTATAAAGATTGACAGGGAAATTTTTTTTAACAGCGAAACCCAAATACTTTTGGAAACACCGTATCAGGCTGGTGAGGTCACTCCTTCAGTGGCACTATGGACTTACCCCACCAGGGAACTGGCTTTGAGTTCTGCCCTGGTTCTGTGCATGTGATGTTTGCATCTCCTCCCTGTGTCCACATTGGGTTTTCTCTAGCTTATCTGGTTTCCTTCTACGGTCCAAAACCATGCAGTCAGCTGAGTTAGTGTCTCTAAATTGCCCATATTGTGTGAGTGCGTCCCCTGATTCATGGCCTGTATTTCCTGGGATAGACTCCAGACTCCCAGTGAAACTGTACTGGATAAGCGCTTATGGAAAAACGATGCATGGAAGTCCTTTATCAACAAAAGCACATGCAGCTAATGGATGGAAGCAGTTGTTTTCTTTTTTAACACGTGATCCATCTGTTCATATTTAACTGCCGCTAATCGAGGTTCCTGGTGATCCGGCACTAAGCTGCCGCACATGGTCCCACGTTCAGACATCTATCTGTGTGACCTGAGAATCACTGTTGCTCTTCTTAGGACCTGCAAGAGGCCTGACCATATATGTCCCGTAGTAAAAAATAATAATGAAACTAAAATAATAGGCAATGCTAAAAACCTAATAAACTAAACATATGAAACAATTTTACAAGTGTAAATCACATATTGCAGACTGTACCCCCCTTCATAACTAAATAAGTAATCCAAATCAGTATCGGTCAGTAGGTTAGGGCCCTGTGCCCATGCTGGGAAGGTTGTGGGTTTAAATCCTACAGCTGGCAAAGGAATCATATCACCATTGAGCCCTTAAGCAAGGCCATTAATCCCAGCTGCTCCAGGGGCTCTGGATGCTGGCTGACCCTGTGATGTGACCCTAAAACTTGTTCTTGCCTCTCTCTCATGGAGAGCATGATGGGAAATGAGAAAACTATTCAGTTCCCCCACAGGGATCAATAAAGTAACTCTATTCCCTAACTGACTGAAACAAAAAGCCAAAAAGCTGGATTTTTAAAAATGAAGGACACTGCCCCATATACATAAAAATGAGTATGAAAACAGTTTCTTGCAAAGGCAAAGAGAGCTGTTTCACAAGACTGAGGTGCCACCTCAAGGTATAAAACAATTAGATGTAAATAGAAACCACTACAGTGCCTTGCAAAAGTTTTGAACCTCCCTAAAAATCATCAGATTTGCAAGGGCTACATACATCTATTCTTCCTGTCAGTATTTTTATTCAAACTGCTTTTATTAAGTTATGCAGTGTGGAAGCTTAGACATCCACATGCTATTTCCGGAAGACTTACCATTACCCTTCAAAAGCCAACCAATCAGTGAAAGAACTAAATATGAGCTATAAATAACAGGTGAAGTAATAGCTTTGTCTTATATAACCAGAAAGGTGATTTTCCTTCTAAGTGAATCTTGGTGTGTCAACAGATATCCCGTCTAACTGAACCCACATGTGCCTGCAGTGTCCCTGCCAACCAACTATAGGAGCACAGTGTGATCTCTATGACAGAGACAACAGGGGCCATATATGTCTAATAAACCTTACTTTAAATTACATTTCAGAAGATGAGTTTGGGGGTGGGGGGGGGATGATCAGCCTGAGGTGGGAAGAAATCAGGTTATGGACCCACCCACTCAAATCACCATTCATGGCAGGCTTAGAACCTGTCTTATACCCCGGTAACACACAACTCAAACCCCACTTACAAAATAATCAAGCTCAGCAGAAAAGCTATGGCAACAGATAAAATATCATCAGTGAATTGATATGGCCAACAAGATAATTTATTAAATATCCATGTGCTGAAATTTCAAGCACAGAAGTCTAACAATAGCTTGTGTTACTACCGATCAAATATTACATCTATATTTCGTACGTGACCTTCAGTCTTAAGATTCATTTATCATTCTACTGTTACGAATCCAGGCATCACATTTTTTAGTTTCATCAATACACCTATTTCTGCTTTCAGATTCTGCCGTGCCTCTATAATTAAATGCACCAAAACATCTCTCAGATTCAGAGGAAGGGAACAAGAAGAGTATTTTGGGATAATGCTTAGGACTCCCATCCCAGGGTGTCCTCCTTTCTGCTTACTCAGGGCACACTTGCCCAGGAATTCCCTTGCTCTGGTTTTTCGTCACCAGTCCTGGTTATTATGCATGTATCCTTATTGGGGATGGGCATAATCCTCACCACTGCTGGTTAATGTTCACAGAAATGTAAACCATCGTTCAGTGATTCTATGGAAGAGGATTCTATTAAATAGCCTTATTTTGAAGAAACAGGCTGCAACCCATTTGCTTCTGTATGATTTGCTTCCCTATGCATCGACTAAAGTTCTCATTCCAGTTTTGTAGCTGAAGGGTTATTCCATTGTGTGTGTGTGTGTGTGTGTGTGTGTGGGGGGGGGGGGGTGGCTTGTGTTGTAATGATCATGTGACATTTGCTTGGGCCATGAACAGCATGGTTCAGTGTACAGGTCATCGTTGACTTACGACCGCGATCTGTTCCGACTGACTGGTCGTAAGTCGATTTGGTCATAAGTCAGCCCTTTATTTCATATGCAAAAATTATAATATGTATAGTATACTGTATAATAAAATTATATCACCTTTAAGTCATATTCTTTGGTGTTTTTTAACCTTTTCATCACCATTTTCTTAGTTCATTGCTGCTGGATGGAAACCGTCATACACTCGCGTTGGGCAACATTTGTGTTACCAGATGCGGCCACATATTTGCGGTCTCAAAACAATTATAAAGCCAATCAGTTGTAAGTCTCTTAGGCCGTAAGTTGACGATTACCTGTATTAAATGACAGGGAGAATTTGGTAGAAGTTTTAAAGGTTTTTCTTGTAAAGATACTGTCCAAATCCAACCCCATACCCCCTATTTAGCCCCTGATCCAGGCTGTATTTTTCAATTACCTGAAGGAACTGAAGTAAAACTGCATTTCACTTTGCTAAGCTATTTTTACATGCTCACAGGCACTGCACATAATTAGCTGTTCAGCAGGTACTTAACCACCTACCGTTATAGCTGGGTCGATCTAGCTATGATTTCTACAATGCAGCTGATCTACCAGCTAATAAAATGTGAAAGTAAAAAATTGGAGAAGCACATGTGTCAAGCGGGAAACTCCAAAGGACTTCATCTGTTTCTGTTCTTACCTTCTGTATCGGATTGTCATTCATCACTCAACTTCACCGACTCAAAGGAGACGAGCTCCTGGAGTTTACAAGCCACCTTAGAATGCACTTTGGGTATGAGATTAAGATACCGCCTTTTAAAACTTGGGACTTGGTGGACATTCATCCTTCAGCTTATACTCCATTCTCAAGGTCTCAAAGAAGAATGCCAGAGTGCTCTATGTACTTTGAAGTGTTACTGTAGTGAAGATTGCTGACCAATATTAGATGGTCTCAGAACAAACTGTTATGCTTCTTACGCATCTTAAAATAAATGTTTACTCTGAAATATGTCATGGCACTCAATATTCATATAAATAATAGTGATAAATTTAATGCATGTTTTAATTTACCAAGTTTCCTTCTGACATCAGTAATCCTTATTTCTTCAGTCCGAGAGAAACGTATAAAGATGCCAGAGTTTCCAGTAAAACTAAAATAAATAATAACAGCAACTCTGCGTGGTTGGATTGTGCAGGGAATGTTTTTAGTAATTCATAAATACATTCATAAAGCATTATAAACATGGCTATAAATATTTATAAAAAGGCAAAAAACACATTATAGTCATGTGTATTATGCATTACTGTATGAATGCTTTATGGAGCTCTCATCTATAATGTACTATAGATACCTTTATAATGCAGTACAAACCATCGTTAATGCTTATATGGACCATTATAATGCATTATAAAGGTATTTGTTTTTATCCATTATTATTTGCTATGAATGTCTTTAAGTAAAGTGTTACTGCAAATTGCAGTAAAATGCTAGGCACATATTCCAGCGCTTTTGTGGAAATGACTTGTTAGAGGTGAGTCCATCCCAGGAAACACAGGACAAAAGGTAGCAATCACCCAGGACAGGATAGTGGTCCATTGTAGGCCACATATCCACACAGTACTGGGATAGCAGCACATTTCCTGACTGCTAGAGGGAGTACCAGGAGCAAACATGCACAAACAGTGAGGATGAGCAAATGCCGCAGTCACAGAGCCAGGGCTGGGTTTTGAACGCCTGCGGTACCGCTCACTGCTGATCCACCATCCTAGCAAGTTCAGCCTTCATAATGAGCATAATTCAAGAACATTAGTGCTGTTCTAATTTGAGAATTTGGTTGCTGTGTAACCTTTGACAATAAAGGCCTCATTCTTTTTTATTTCGAAGATACTCAATGAGAAAGCAATATTAGTAGCTTTGAAAGAAATATTGTTTTGCAGTTTTAGTGTGGTAAAGCTGCATGATCAATTGACACAAAAAATGGTATTTTTAGAATTACAGTATGAGAATTCCTATTTCCCTCTATAAGTGTTTAGTTAGCTATACTGTGTACTCTTAGCCCATTAATAACAAATATGTGTTTTTGCTGCCAAGAAACATGCAACATATTCTGTCTCTTTTCCCTGTAGTTTGTCTTCTACTGCAGTAACATGCAAGAGTTTGATATGCCGTGGAATACAACTAACTCTGTTTGGTTATTTTTTAAAACGATAGCTGCTTACTTATTTAATCTACTAAAGAGCAAGGAATTATCTCTGCAGGTGGTTAAATAAAAACATTAGAGTACTATGGCACAATGCAGAACACTTTCTTTTTAATATGTCACTTATTAAAAGGCAAAAAAAAAGCATTATATGAAGTAATCCTTAAGCAGCTGCGCGTAACTAATCAAACATTACTTTGTTTGTGCCCAGATTTACTTTTTAAATCCATCATATTACAGCTATAACCATAGTTAAAATGCATATTTCAGAGTTAAGCAGCAGTGAGTGACCAAGATAAATCTGTAACAATCACTGACTGCAAGTCATTTCAAAGATTTATTACCTCAGGCATTTTATGAGCCATGGTAAATATTTTTAACACTGTAGTGTCATCTGGATTATGTGCAGAAGTTATTTATTTGTAGTCCCCTAAAATCCAGCGTTTGAATTTTATCCACGTTGTGGGAATTAATCTGGTACTGCAGGCACATGGTAAACCTGTGTAGTTTAGGTCAAGTCTTAAATATCAATGGAACTTAACAGCAAAAAAGTCTGAATACTTTTGGAATATCTAGGTGAAAGTAATATATTATTGTCTGAACCACAAGGCAAGTAAATTCCAGACAAAAGATATCATTGATTTCTGTGGCCCTCTCATCTCTCAGCCAGTGAAATCGTCCATGCAGCTCACTGCTTAATACTGAAGGAGGGCAGTCTTGTACATGAGCTGAACCACTGCGAGGACAGTGTTTTGCTGCAGGGTGATTGTTGTTGCAATTTACTTTTTTTGCCAATGGGGACAGACCATCTTCTTTATAATTACTGCGCGTCTACCAAGATGAACATGACTGTTGCCACTGGGTAGATATGCTGACTGTGATTATATTTAATGGGTGGGGCTTATCAAGGGTGAACTCACAACATATAACCTATTAAATTTACTGCTGGCATAGACACAGTTTCCTCAGAGTAGCTGAATTGAATGTTAACGTACTTTATAGCCCTGGCAGTCCTTTAGATTTTCCATCTTTTTATTAAAAAAGAAGACAGCAGAAATTGATACAGATAGTGTTTATGGTATAGATAAACCATATATTCACTTCATACAATGACATTAATCTTAACTGTTTGCATTAAATTTCTTTGCTGGATGCAGTATTTTTAGCATAATATGTGCTAAGATGGTTACTTGCAGCCAATCTGTATGTAATGCATTTGGCAGCAATAAACAACAGCTTACAGTCTTGGGTACCAGATATTAATGGGGCTTAACTGTTTTTTCAACCAGCTGTTCTTCTGTTTCTTCTCTTTAGAACATTTTTGCAGTTTTATGTAATGGAATAGTATATTTAATCTATGATGAGAAGTAAATGCCATCTCTCATAGCTACTACATCATGGAAATGGCACCATTTGTTATAATGCTCACACATTAGAAGTGTGGGTAATTCTTTAAAAGGTAATCAGTTCTAGGACAACACTGTTAATATTTCTTGTAAAAGCCACTGATCTGTGCATTGAACCGTGACCTACGGATGTTGCTCTGAGCGTGAAATAATTCCGTTCCTTCTTGGTAGCAACTCAGTTGGCCTGCAGGCTCCCAGGAGACCGCAGTTCATTAAGTGTCTATCAACTGTAATTGTACCGAGAAACTTAGGCGAGTGTCACTCTCCGCACCTGATGGTCAATCCCCGCTGTCTGCTGTGACCCAAGAGGCAGAAATCACAGGCAAATGAATTAAAAAAATACACCCTGCAGTCATGGCATCCAAACAGGGAAATTATGAAAAAAAAAATAGGCAAGATAAATAGCTTTACATCTAATACACATCCTGACCACTCATGCCTTTGCCATCATTAGTATCTAATTCATTGGAGATTAATACTATGCAATAAATTTCAGACAGATTATAGACCACAATGGAAAGTTCCCTGCTTTATGAAGTTTGTACCAGTTTTTAATATCGTGCAAATGTAAAATTATCTACAGAGGCTCATCACAGAGTGGTATTTGGGGAGCTGTAAATTACAGTCCTAACCATGAGTAATGTCATTGGCTGTCAGGCGAGATGTGGACAACTCCCATCTGGCTGGTGTGTATACAAATGATGACAGCTTCTTTCTTTGGTTGAGAGTTTTACAGCTTTTACTAGGACCTTGCTGAAGGCTGCTAAATGTACCCCAGACCACCCTTCAGTAGACCCTGGTGCAGAAGCATGGAAGATGTAGGCTGAACACATAGTGAGGCAGAAAGCCGGAAATGCATTTAGTTATAGTGGAAGCTGTTTATTTTACGGCTGGAATGTTCTGCCAGGGATGAGACAGGTACTGGTAGTTCGACAAAATGGGTTGCATTTCGAGTATAAAGCACACATCCCAAAACAGCGGGAAGGGGTTACACATCTCCACCATCCTCAGCTAGATCTGCGTATCCAAGTGGCCTGAATGTGAAATAATTTTATCTACACAAATAGGCCTCCGAGAACTTCAGAGCACCATCTCTGCGCCGACAATGGGATCGCTGCAATTCAGGTGATTTTCAAAAGAAAAACAAATAAACAAGATAAATAGACAGAGATCCCAAATTTACACGGTATGACATTTTAGTCAGTTACTATTGTAGGAAACACAGGAAAACAAGTAACTCACAGGTGGAGAAAAGGATAGCTGTATTCTAATGGGTGCAGCAGAGCTAATGGTGATATGCACGGATTATTTACTTCTACCAATGCAGCTCCATTAGCCTCCTCTGCCCTATATCCTTGTTACTGCACACAGCGAATTGAATGATAAAATATAGTCTCTCTTTGTCACTATCTTATTATCAGAACTCACAATGTCAGGAGGTCTGTATGTTATCCTAAGTGAACTGTTTTACCTGGGTCTTGATGGCAAGCCTTTTTGTAGTTTCCTATTAGCCATGTCCCTTACAGCACATCGCCCAAGGACCTGATTTACTATGGTTTATCTCAGCAGTGTGGCTTCAGTAGCCTCCTTCTGCGGCTTTAACAGAATCACATTCTCTTAAGCTGACAGATGTTTCGTAATAAGTGTCCAGAAGTAGTTTTGCACAGTACTAGTCTTCAAGTTTTACATTTTTCAGAAGTTTTATACTGATGCAACATTATAGAAATGCTGCCCCAAATTTTGTTGTGAGATTTTGAATAGCGAAAGAAAAACAACTCAACTCTGTATCACATCTCACTTTAAGATTTAATGTTTAGTGTGACTGATTTCCTCCATTGTAGTTTAGTATTCCACAGACAGCATAGCTACCATCATTTTTCGGATGCTGTGCATTTCTGCTCAGAGATGATTGTTTATGTTATATTTCAAAAATTCACGGATATCCATACCTTATATTTTCTTCTTTCTCTTTGACACCAAAATCAGGAAATCTGTCTATGAATCTATCAATACTTCAGCTGGCATATACACACTGTATCACACTGGCAAACTGATGTGCTGCTTATATTACAAGTCACTCTCTGTTCCTTTTGGGTGGGTTTTTCTTATAATTGATAAATATTTTAGCAGTTATCAGAAGGCTGTGGTTAAATTACAAATTAGCACAGAAGAAACAAGTAAATTTCAAAAAGGTTAAATAAAAGTATTCAGTAAAGTATATAATACACTGTAGATGTTAACCTCTCCAGTGATAACAATGAGATAGGTGATTAAAATATAAAATAAATAAAATATATTTTGTTGAAAACTGTGAGGCGTTAAAAAAGCCGGGGTCTCCTTAAAACTGCCATATATATTTACATACTGTCTCTTTGCTGAAATATTACATATTAATTCTATGTGTATCAGAAAAAGTCCACAATGTATTGTGCTGCACATAAGCTGCATAAAGAAAATGCATTATTTGCCAATCTTGTCTTTAAAGCAGTACATGCCATTTTGACATTTAAAATGTTGAAGCGAAGTGAGGGGAGAGTCGATTTTCCGACTTCAGAATGAATAATGACCTTTACGATAATTTCAGTGTCAGGGGCAACAAACATTGAAACGTGATAACAGGGAGGATATTGATTTTTTATCCCACCAGTAAATGTTAGTAAATGTTTTACAGTTGATGTACTGAGGGTTACGAAAATGGACATAAGATCATGAGATTCATATCAGTACAGTATATTTATGGCCTGTTTTATGTATTAAATACCGAGTCATCAGTTATTTTTAAATAAAAATTTTCAGGCTTGGTGGCTCTCAGATGCGTTTTACCTGCATTGGGCAAGAGGGAGGATCGTAGACAGAATATTTAGGTGATAACAAGAGATGCAGTAGTGATGAGAATGATCTACTCAAACCTGCGCCAAACAAGTTTTGGCAGAGACCACAGTGAAAAGCCAGGAAGCAGAACCTAGCAAAATGCAGATTTTATGGAATCTTAAATGTCCTTTATGCTGAAAATGAATTAAAACATAAAATTAGCAGTAAAATATCTCACTAGTTCACAACAGTGCTGTGCAGAATAGTCTGTGTTATTACCTAACAGTTTCAGCTGAAAAGAAATAAATTATTACTTAAAAGAACCTGGTTTAAATACAGCAATACCTTGTTTTTGGCAATTTTTTGTTAATAGAGTTAGATAAATAATTTTATGTAGGCCTCATGATTCATGGTATGATTATAACAGGTAAATTTAGCTTCCTTTGTTTTAGTATCATGATATTTGAATTGTTATAAGTATTGCAGCAAATATGCGGCACATTATGTCAACATGATATTTTTGTTTAGAAAGACATTACAAACATTTCGTACATACTGTACTGTACATTGAATATCAGTGTGTCTGTGAACTGTGTAAAATTCTGCAGTTTAACTTACAGTGCATCAGCAAAAACAGAATATGTAGATAAACAAGAAAGTCAAAAATAACTGAAATTAGTAGAAATAATAAAAGAAGTGTGTCAGCTCTGCTGGGAGCTGGCCTTGTAATGAAATTGAAACACAAAACAGCCATGTTGTGAATATAATTAAGGCTGTGATTATTAGATATTTAACCACAATAATATTTCAGACATTCTTAGCATTAGATGTTTTTTTCTTGAAATAACTGCAAACACAATCTCCGTTATGTTAATGGATCATTTTTGCGTATATTAACTGAGTGTTTATTATGTAAATTCACTGTCTTGACTGCAAGATATATGGTAATGATTAACGACTGTTTTCTTTGGTACATATGCCTTTTGTTTTGAGACAGATTATTACATAAGCTCTAGCTAATCCTGCACTGATATATTTGATAATGTATAAATATAAATTATTGCATTGCACACTTATACTCTCATGTGTTCCATTACTGCAGACCTGATTGTCCTGAACTAAAATATTTAAACTGAATAGTAAAAAAAGAGACCTGCCTTCAGAAGCCTTAAGTTGGTGTTAAACAGGAATAGATTTCACTTATTTCATTAGCGAGAAAATCTGCCTCAGGTGTCAGCAATTTGGTGTTCATCCTAGCTCTTAGACATAAGCTCATTCTGACAGCCCCCTTTACCACTGAGACACTGTGTCCGAGGGCACCCGGTAACTGCCATCCTTAATGCAGGGAGAAACACTGAAGGTATCATCTGAAAATTAAAGGCAGAACGTAAATCCTTCATTGGATATTGAAGGGGATGCAATCATGTGAAACAAAATGGTGCAGTGTGCACAATTATTGTTTAGCGTAGGGACAAAAAGCAGAAGGTGAAAGAAAACAGATGCCCAAACTGTCCTTGAAGTCTGAAGTTGAGTGGATACACTTAAAATTATCCTCACTTACAAAGCCTCTGCTGTTTATAATGCCACCATGACTCATTAGAGAAGTAGATTACAGCTCCCCAGATACTAAATACATTTTCTGATAATTACGAGCAGCTATGTGATAAGGACAAAACTCAGACAAAGAAGTCAATTATCATTAAGGAAATGCAGAGGCTCAGCTTTGAATGTCAAATCACTGAATTGTGACGTAAATAAACATTTTGAAAATGAGTGGCAACTAATATCAGTCCACCAGGCATAATTTGAACTGTGTGATTGCAAGATACTGGCCTATACAACAGTCATTATAACTGTTAACACGGTGGGTGGGAATATATGTATTACAACCTCTGAGGCATGCTGAGGTGATAATTTACCTGAAACAGTAGATAGCCAGTAATTGGATGTTCTTTAATATAAAACTGCTGCTCCATTCTTCATCCATCAATCCATCCATTTTCCAAACCACATCCACAGCAGAGGGTCACAGTATACTTAAAGTCTGAAAAATCACAAGCCATAACGCTGGATGGGATGCCAGTCTATTGCATGACACACACACTGACATGCCCAGGTCAGTTCAGATTCATCAATTAATCTACCTTTATGTTTTTGGAATGTGAGTTTGGGGTGGTGGTGGGAGGGAAGTGCTCCCCCTAGTTGCCCGAATTGAAGTTGCAATTATTTGGCAAAACCATGTTCTATGCTGGCACTTTGCAGTGGTGTGTTGGTAGGGGGCGGCATGGTGGTGCAGTGGTTAGCACTGCTGCCTCACACCTCTGGGGCCTGGGCACATATGTGTGGAGTTTGCATGTTCTCCCTGTGTCATCATGGGGTTTCCTCCAGGTACTCTGGTTTCCCCCCACAGTCCAAAGACATGCTGAGGCTGATTGGAGTTCAAAAATTGCCCATAAGTGTGCATGTGTGAGTGAATGGTGTGTGAGTGTGCCCTGCGATGGGCTGGCCCCCCTGTCCAGGGTTGTTCCCTGCCTCGTGCCCATTGCTTCTGGGATAGGCTCCGGACCCCCCACAACCCTGTAGGATAAGCAGTTTGGAAAATGGATGGATGGTTTGTTGGTGCCCTATAGGGAGACTAAATAATCAGCTATGTGTGCCTCACATGCAAATGTTAACACATAAGGAAAGGTTTTTTTGCCCCCCCCCCCCCCCACCTAGTGCAAACATCTAAATCCTCCTGTTATGTGCTCCTCCTATAGTGAGGAAGGAAAAATGGGGAGTACAGGGATGGGAATGGGAACCAAATCCCCAGAATTGGAGGTGTGAGGCACATCGCATTGTTATATATTATGCATTTCTGCAGCATGAAATTTTTGATAAACTCTTTAATAAAATTAGAAGTTTTATGTTTTTAAGGTAACCTTTTGATCATGGATACCTTTATCCTAGAGGGTGTTCTGATTCATGATGCTATTACTCTTAGAATCCATGCATAAAAATAAGGAGTATCCCACAGGGTATTCCGATTTTTATTTCTCATATGTTTCCATTTATCCAAATTCTCCACCTCAATTCTCCACAATAAAAAGGAAACACGTGGCGTTTTTGGAGGGAGCACTAGAAGCCTGTTTACACTTAAAAAGCAAGAGAACGCTGCAAGTACACCCTTCCAGTGACACGCATCACCTCCACCTCCCAGCTCTGCGATGATGGAGGCTACGAATGCATGACAGCAGGTATAGAGATCTGGGCCGTTATTGAAAAGTGGCCTGTTTCCACGCAAGTCCGACTGAATTTGTCATGAGGAATTTGAATTGCAAAGGGAAGAAATTCTAGACCCCTGTCGATGTTGATTTGTAGCCTCATGATTTGACGTGTTTTTCTCAGTAACAAATCCTTCTGTGATTTTCACATGCTTAAATACCCAGGGTGTTTTGAGATTTTTAATCCTATTCTCATAAACTATGCCAGAATTCACATCTGTTGCTTTCCCCCTGTTCATTGCATTGGATTGTTCAGTCATTTATTTTCTTAAATGTGTGAAATGAGTGATAGACCCGGAAACACCTGTTTTCAGTGTTGCCCATCATGAATCACAACATAATGGTAATTCTGTTCAGGGACACCAATTATGTACTACCTGATGTAAAAGATTTGCTCTTGATTGGGCGTGGATTGAATGCAGTTTGTTCAGTGTGGTTTAGAATGTTGATGATGATTTTATCTTTCAAAAATGAATGTTAATGTTGAACATTAATGTTGACATTATTTCTTGTATAAGCTTGTTGTATATAACATTATTAAACATGAAAAATCCAAGCAACTATCCAATGCAAAAAAACGAAATAAACATTTATGTTTGTAGAAGTAGTCATATTAATCAAATAGAATTAAAGAAACGCTGATTTGAATGATAAACAATTAATTATGTTATGTTTCCTATCGTAATAGTCACATGGTCAAATTTTAGTTTTTTTCTACAGAGTGTCTAAAACATTTAAGTGAACTTACATCACTGCCGACAGTCAATTGATTGTAATTACCTAAGGATTACAGTGCTATATTATTCAAACTTCCATTATATGTTGATCACAGTTTGGTGAAAGTACCCAATCAGGCTCTGAGCTGGCCTTTATAGTCCTTTGTAGCTGATCTGCTTAAATATTTCTAAGCTGTCGATATAAAACCTGGAAATTTATGCCAGAACCACTGTTACGACCATAATGTATCTTATGTTGTGTTTTCAAAGTTTTGTGCATCATGTATCATGTGAGAATAATTGTAATGAGATCCTGTCAGAGCAACATACAAACTATTCTGGGACAGCTGGGTGGGGTGTAAAAGTATTTTTAAACAGGTAAATTCTGCCTAGGTGAAGACATCACATTTATTTATTTATTTTTATTTATGACCTTTTTCATAAATGCAGCTTTGTGAGCTTGTGTTTTTCATTACATGTAAGTCTTTGCCACAGTTTTGTAAGAAATAATTTTCTGCCTTTTCAGCACAAAGCCACTAACAAGCCTTGTATTTGTCAGTTGATGCTTTTTCTGCTCATATATCTCAGAGGTCTTGAATGCTGACAGGGTTACAGGGTTTTTATTTCTGTGATGCAAAGAAAAAGATTGAAGCAAAAGTGCTTTGTGCTCCTTGCTTGACCAGTGTCTCCCTCACACAGTGGATGGTTCCGGAAAGAGCAGCAGAAGCCTGGCAGACATGTGATTTCTGTCAAGACTAGAAACTGGTCTATACTGTGTGCCATTAGTTTCATATGAGGTGTAGTGGTGCCTTGGGCAGGAAAAACTGGATGTGGGATTGCGGCTAATGGCTTGTATTTTTTTTTTTTAACTAACCATGTACTTCAGATGAATGACTGTCCATCTAACCAAGTATAAGCTATCTAGTTGTTAGCCCTTCTACCTTTGTGAGTTCTTATACCCCTGTGTTTTTGTTTCATTGTGCATCTGTTTTTTTCCATATAATTGTTACATTGTTCTCAGAATTTGAATGATCAGACGCATTGTGTTTGCCAGGTTGGCGTTATGTAGGTTCTGATCATTTCAACTGGGGAATGACCATGTTCAGTTCAATGAAACGTGTCTTTGTACCATTTTATCAGGAATATATAATGCTGTTGTTATATTCCCAGATATGACACCAATTTAAATAAAAGTTAGATAATATCTCACTTCAAATATATGAATAGAAATAACATTAATTTGATTAAATGAGTCATTTTACAGCATCCTATATATTCAGTTAGAACAAATGAAAATTAGCATTTTAATTGTTATTGCAGAGTTCCAACAAAACAATGAAACGTATAAATGCTGTAATTGCTTCAGAGTTAACAGTATGGTCCTACAATGACTGCATTCTCCTTCTAGCAGAAATATACCAGAGGTCATCGGAGACATAAATTAAACTGATGCCACACTGTGATATTTACATTATTATTCGAATGAAGGAGTTGTGAGATACATGTATTCATTTATGAAACAATACTAAGAATAGGCTCCTTTTTATTGTCAAATTTACAATGGGTACTTATGAGAGTTCTAGATAAGGTGCACCTCAGAACGTGACTAGACCAGAATAAAAGCATCTACCTTTTTGTGGTATTCCTGTGTATGTGTGTGGGGGGGTCTTCAATTGACAAACAGGTGATGACCTCCATACAGAGCTGATTCCAAGGCAATGATTCTCCTTTGTAGTGTTTAACAATATCTGCCCTTAGGGTAGCCCATAGTTCCGGTACATTCTACTTCATGAATATAGAGGACAGTGCAATGTATGATCTACTGCTGCTATTTTTTTCTTTACTTCAATAAATATTCAATGCTAAGTGAGTGTTAAACAGTGAACCATGACAAATATACGTCAGGTATCAGAATTCAGATGCGTTTGTGTGTCTAGACAGCACATCTTCTTGGGCTTCAGGAACTAATTTACATATGTCAAAAAGTAATAACATACATGAAGTGTGAAATCACTGTTCAGCGGAATTTCGCAGGAAGTGAGGGAAAAAAACACAAATGTGTTTAACATTTGCAGTTTGGTCGTGAGGATGTGAAACCCCACCCTCAACGCTTGTTGTGAACGCCAGCAAACACGTCCAAGGAGGATAGCGACGGTCATGTCAAGACACCATAGCTGCAAGATGAAAGAGCAATTTTTAAAGAATCTGTAAAACCTGAAAGTTGTACCTGCATATATTTGCCCGTGCATTTTCCATTCTACGTGTGATTTTTTTTTTCTGAATTATTGTGCTTTCTGCCAGAAAGCAGCTGTATGATGCATAAATCCCATGGATCATACACTGTGGATCATGGGTGAAGCAGCGTTGACCTCCTGAGGTCTCAGGGGAGGCCGGCGCCCTGAGAGCAGGACTGTGCAGCGGCTGCTCGGTTTGCAGGGGAGCCTCAGCTCTCCAACACTGCGACTTAATTAGCTCCACTGTGTGCTGGAAGTCATGTTTCGCGGGGCCCTTCCTTAAAGGTGAGCCGACCTGCATATGTTTCACAGACCACTAGAAAATGAGTGTGGCCGAGGAGCCCGGTGACAAGCGAGCCAGCGGATGTGGTAAAAATATCCACGATTCAGGAGGATGGCGGCTCAGCAAATGCAGAAAAAAAGGGAATTAAGGGAGGGGGGAGGATGGGAGAGACAGAACTGGTACCAAGAGCAGTCCAGGGGGATAAGGGTTTACCCAACAAACCTGTCAGCCATGCTTGTCATCACGGATGTTCCTGTTAATATACACTCCTCTCAGGAGAGCTGATGATATGAGTAACTATGGCAGGATACTTCAAATGCCTAATGTGCAAACAATTTTTAAGCAATTAAATCCCCCACGACTATGACCTAACATCTGTTTTACAGGACAGGTTATCTTTCATGCTAAATGGCTATGGTGCTTTTATTTTAACATATGAAGTGTCTGAAATGACACCAACAGTGGCCAGCAGTATATTTTTATCAGACACAATGAAGCCATTCTTTCGTACATCTCTGTTCAATATAAAAAAAAATATGAATTTTTTGTCATTCCTAATTACACCCTTGTATGAATTAATTGAAACAAGTTGTCACACAGACAGGCATGTAGTGGCCTGGGACCTGCTGGTTTGTACAGCCAACAGGGCAGAGAGTATGCTGAGTGGATGAAGAGAGGAGGCTCTGTGCCCACGGACTGGCAGACCTGCTCGGGTGGGGTTAGGATTGGGTGGTATCACTGAGTCAGTGGACAGAGGAGGCACTGTGCCCACAGACTGGCAGACCTGCTCGGGTGGGGTTAGGATTGGGTGGTATCAATGAGTCAATGGACAGAGGAGGCACTGTGCCCACAGACTGGCAGACCTGCTTGGGTGGGGTTTCCTCCAGGTTCTCTGGTTTTCCCTCACAGTCCAAAAACATACGGAGGTTAATTAATTTGAGTAATGGTTATACAATAAATAATGATTTTTTTTTCTGAATATCAAAAATCTCTGTGTGAAGCTTGCAAAACCTACTGTATTGTGTGACCTGTAGAAGACATCTGAAGGACACTGTTCTTGCTGAGCATTATTTGACCTGTTGTGTTCCAGTCGTACCAATTTCATTGAAATTGAGTGTATTTGAAAATTTGAATTGGGGCTACCTGTGAATGATTTTACAAGAAGGGCTACTTGTATAGTTTCTGGTAAGTAAAACAAATATATTTTGTAATTTATTCCTGGTAATAGTCCTCATAGTCTATTTAAGTTCCATTCAAATGAGATTTCATTTATAGTTTATAGAAACAGCTATTCACACCTTGATGTTCAGACAGTCAGTTATGCGCTATAGCAGCTGACAAAACAATGACAAGCAGCATTCACGGCCAAACACTGCAAATCTCCAACTGTGGCAACTGCTACCTCTTCAGCTTGTAAATGACTCTGCAACAGAGCCAATTAGAGAATATTTATATTGATAAATGAGCCCTCCAAGACCCCACTCAAGGAACTTGCAAACAGACATCAAAAGTTGTCATGTTGTTTTTGTCAGTGTTGTGCTCATACTGCAAGGAGACAGCTTCGCAGGATCAAAAGTAACAACAGTAGCTGAGGCAGGTTTAATAACTAAATGTTCATTATCTTCAGAAGAAGACGGCTGGCTTGAATGAGTCAAGAATTAGTATCTCTCAGTTTTTTTATGGCAACCTAAAATGTTTGGTGACAATTACTGAACTGGTCTCATTAGTTAAAGTATCCTATGAGAGCCTTATAATAGTATTTGTATTGGATATACTACAAATCTAAACTTCTTTCTCCAAAATGTTTTCTCTGTCTTATATTTCAGAGATATTTTTTTCATACTTTTCCACAGAGAGAAAATCATGGCACATTGACTCAGCGGGTAGCAACATGGCCTCAAGCCTCCAGGTTTGTGGGGTTGAATCTCGCTCTGTATATGGGATTTGCTTATTTCCTACAGGTATTACAGTTCAAAAAAATCCTGCAATTAGGCAAACTGGTGTGTCTAAATTGCTTGTAGTGTGGAGCCTGCAGTAGACTGACATGCTGTCCCAGGGTCCCCTGACTGGTGCCCTGTGCTTCCAGTGACCCCATACTGGGTGTGCAGTTATGGAAGATGAATAGATGGAGATAAATATAAGAAATCTCAGGTTTGCTTCTGCAAGAAGGATACTGTTGATTTTTATTCAAAGTATAACACAATCACCTGATTTACTGGCTTTTCGTCAAATCTTGACTGAGGGTCTGCAGTTTGGTGGCTTAGAATATCTGGCCAGTTAATTGTTGTTGTGGAGAAATTAGTGAAGGGAATATTTTTAATATTTGTAAAATTGAGAGGACATATGAAAATTGCTATTTTGACAAAGTACATTTACTACGCAAATAAATCACACAACACTCACAAGATTAGTACAGTACAGTAAAATAGTCATATAATTAATTAAGCATTTAATGATTTATATGGTGCAAATTCATGCATCTTGCATGGCATTCAAGAGCCATCATGTGTAGTTGAAGGAACAGGCAGGCTTGGTGTATTTGCCCTGTTGGCAGGAGGGATGGTTCTGGTATGAAGTTAAATATAAAAAATAAGTGTGCCAGTATATTCACAAGCACTTATTTGCAAAACTGGTTCTACGTTGGTCTTTTAAATCTTATCAGTAGGCAGGAATAAAACTAATTGCTATATGCTTGCTAGTTTTAGGGTTTGTGTAAACGTGAATTCATGTATTTTTATTATCCCATCCAGGATGTACCTCTGCCTTATGCCCTATGTAGCCTGGAATAGGTGCCAGGTCCTCCCTGAGATCCAATCCAACATAAGCAGTTGGAAGACAGATATGTGTAGGTTTTTTGATCATCTCTTCATCGTCAGACCTTTATTTAGCTGTAATGTCAGGCATAAAATGAATCAAAAACAACCTGGCCGTGCTGTCCAAGTTTCCCTTCGATTTTACAAGGTCATTTCTTTTTATCTATACGATTATTTATTTATTTTCTTTAATGAAATGTAACCGTGGGGAAACAAGTTGATCTAATTGTGTGTATGTGATGTACAGGGATCTTAGGTGAATGCAGGAAATCGTGACGTTTACCGCCAGGATGAATTGTAAAGGATCTGGATGGTTGCCCCTCTTGGCTCATATTGCAGACACTTCCAGGAGTCCTTGATCCGTCGATGTGTGCCTGGCACGGAGTAAATCATCACGACGCAGACAGTTTCATACGCGGGTAACGCTGCTCGCTTGCCCCGCCATATGGAAAAACAGCACATTCATTGTCCTCAGTAGATTTGCTACCCAGAGAGGAAAGACAAGGTGACGTCCTGTTACGGAAAACAAAACGCTCACCTTCATTTATATGTATCCATCTGTATGAAACCGCTGGGGTAAAATTAATGTTTGAAATCAGGCACCATCTGTTATGGCCATTTTTTTGACAAATTAATTTAGCAAAAATGTTTACCTTAGCTGGGAGGCAACTGCCGCAGGGGAATGTCAGCACAAAGGCAGAGATTCCCGTTTGCCGCTCAGTGTCAGCGCCCCTATCAGCAACCATCTATTTTATGAGTCAGTCTTGGAACGAAACGCCAAAAGCCCCTCAGAAAGTCTCAGTCATACTCTCAAGTGTCGTCTCAGGTGCTCAAAAATGATCAAGTACGGAAAAATTTATGTAGGAGTTTACAGTTGTTAGTCACCTAACAAACACTTTCTAGGAATGTCATAGAAAATAACATGACAAAAGAACAACCCAACACAATGTAGGCATTTTGTATGGGTACTAACATTGATTCATAGTTCATTTAGTGAATAATAATTCAAAATTGTTACTTATTTATGAAAAATACATAGCACACACAGCACAAAACAGTACTTTATCAGGGTATTGTATACATTTACTGAAGGTTCTAGTTTAATGGAACTTTAGCCTATAGTTTAATTGAAGAAGTACACTTCAGCTTTGCAAAATGTGTAAGCATTGAATATGGATTTTTTTTTTTTTTCGCTTGATCATTTTTTTATGCTGTGAGCTCCACACCCACAGAATGAGTCACCCCCTATATTTTTTCCATAAGCCCCAAGGCATTCCAGATGGAAGCCTTTCACTCATTTCCGTTATCGCTGCTTAAGGAAAAGTCTGGAATCCTGTATCTGTAGAACACTCATAAAAGTATATTCAGTCCAGCATATACTATAACGTAAAGGTATGTTGCAATAGCTGGCTCTTCTGCTGTAAGCCACACTCCATGTTCAGTCTATTCCTTGCTGTGCAAACCAATTCCATTTCTTGTAGCCCATGAAACGCACATGTACTGCAAGCACGCTGTGAAAGAAAACACGTTTGTGAACCAGCTAAAAAAAATATTTAATGGTAATACAGCCTCTCCCTGGGTTAGGATGTGGTTACGTTCCAATAAACCTTTCATAAGGAAAAAATATTGCATTGCAAAAATGCATTTTAATACAGTACACATAACCTAACAAACATCATAGCCTAGCCTCCTTTACACATCCTAAGAATACTTACATTAGCCTACAGTTGGGCAAAATCATTAACACAAAGGCTATTTTATAATTAAGTGTTGAATATCTCATGTAATTTATTGAATAATGATACCCATCGTAAAGTTGAAATATCGTAACACAGACCATCGTAACCCAGAGAGTGTCTCTATTTACAACAGTAACTATTTATTTCCTTACTGCTGAAATCTGTCTTTTCTGTTCAGCATGCATGTCTGAACACAAAGGTAGGGAGATTGTGCATCACTGGGGAGCTCTTGTCCTACATTCCTAAGTACTAAAAAAACTGCTCCAAATCATTCTCCATTCTTCATTATTTGATTAGTAAAAGGAAGCTGGTACTTCCTTCTGCACTAATACTGGGAGTATCATTATGTTGAGAGTTTTTGTTGTGCACTTTCAAGTTCTTTTTTATATTCTCCACACTGTTCAATTCCAGTAAGCTCTATAAAACTGCTTTCTTCATTCATCAAACATCAACAACTGAAGATGAGTTTGATTACGAGATTTGTGTCAGAATACATCTGTTGGTTTTATCTACCAGTGCCTTAATTGAAGGGTATTAATTCTGTCAGTGAGAGATGGACCAAAAAAAAGCCTGCTTCCTTTCTTCATTCTGACCTGTGTGAAATGACTCAGCGGGGGGTTTCGGCCAGGGGCACGGAGCTGTGCGCTGGATCTCGGAGACGGCTTGCATGATACTGAGCAGCAAAACATCAGGGTACGAGCAAATAACACTGGGAACAAACATAACACCATCTTACGCCCACTTTTAATATAATTTATGCATACATTGATCTCTAGCCTGATTGGCTTCTTGCCACTAGCTTTGCTTGATCACTAACTGTACTCTTAATAGCTTTCATTCTTGGTTTAAGGAATCTTGTTGTACTTTGGAGGTAAATGATGCTAATATTCAAAGGCGTTATGTGAGCTATTTTAATATGACAAATACTAAGATAGCAAAACTAAGTCATCTGATACGATAGGTGGAAAAAACCCGGTTCTTTTCTGAAAACTTTGTATTTTATTTCATTTTCTTTCTCACATGGGATCTTAAGACAAGCATTAAATAAGTAATGAGCTTATATTTGTTTCTAGAGAACTGGTGTTGTGGGTCATTAGGTATTCATGTTGTGGAACCACATGGTTTAGACATTCTGTCCTGGTTTTCACATATTTTTAGTCAAACTCTGATTCTGCCTTGATAAACTCGGCCCATCACTGGACAGTGTTGTTGTCGTTAGGGACACTGATTTTTCATTTGGGGTTCTTCTGAATGCTCTGTTTTTCTATCGGAGTCATGCATTAAGTGTCTTTGAATTCCCCTGCTTGTGAGCGCTGAGAGAGTGATTACCGACTGCTTTTAGTGAAAGTGTACAGCTGGTGGTATTAGAGGAGATGCCAACCTGACAACATTCCAAGCAAGTTATGCGAGTTAAGCAAGTTAAACCCATAATTGCGAAGAATAAA
>JAODJW010000094.1:21851901-21865338 GCA_026777045.1 Hyperopisus bebe
ATACTGCTTGTCCAGTACAGCATTGTCGTCAGAGTTGCATTTGATTTATACTCTTGCTTCTCTTTTAAGGATTTGACAGGTTCTTACATCCTTTACCTTTCTGGGTTTCCTTTATGTCCAGTTTAGTCCCATAATACAATATGGGATAGCTTGGAGCTTATCCCAGCATGCATCAGTCAGAGGTGGGGGATACCCTGCACACACTAAAGGTAATATAACAACACAAATGAATCTAACTGTGTGTTTTTAGGACTGCAGGAAGACACTCATGTGACAATCCCTGCACCGAGGGCCAGGGGCACGATTCAAGCCTCCAGTTCTGAAGGTGTGAATCCACAGTTCTATGCCACCTTTTTGAAATCAATATTTAATATATAAAGGACTCATATATTAAGAAGGACTTGTTCAAAACAAGGGAAGACAGATAACAAATAACCAGGGAAGAGGCATTTGAAATATCTGGGTCTTCGTGTCTCTAGATGTAACATCACTAAGTACAAATAAAATTTCAGTTAAGTTACTGTAAATAGTAACTGATAATTATATGTTAAAATTTTAATCCCAGCTTAGAACATGATCGTTTACACTGTGACACTTAAAGGAACAAAAAAAGTTTGTACATAAAGCAGCAGACATGGGTTTCTTTCTATCTAAAGTGAGATAGGAACACTCCTTTTCACTCCATTGAGGATATAATCCTAACAAGTCTTGTGTTTTGATGCCAGACAGTTTCAATTTAAAACACTCTGAGTACTGTGGTGTAGCATCCCAGCAACATCTGCCAGTTCAAACAAGGATAAAGCTCCTGGGCTTATTTTGGAATTTATGTGTGTGCGTGTTTTTATCTGTACACTTTTACTAGAGAATTACACTCCTCCTGTTCTAATTCTGTAAAGTCAGATCTCACTTTGTAATACACCGATCAGCCATAAAAATAAAGGTGAAGGCAGTGAGCAGTCAGTTCTTTAAGTTGCTGTGTTGGAAGCAGGAAGAACAGAACGTGTAACGGACTGAGTGACTTTGACAAGGGCCAAATTGTGATGGCTAGATGGTTGGATCAGAGCCTCTACAAAACTGCAGGTCTTGTGTGATACCTACCAAAAGTAGGCCAACAAGGGAGGCCAACCAGTGATCCAGTGACAGGGTCGTGAGCACCAAAGGCTCACTGATGTTCATGGAGAGATACCGAATGGCCTCTCGTTTGTAAATTTCTTATGTTCTTATGTAGCCTGTCTGGTCCGATCCCACAGGAGATCTACTGTAAGACAAATTGCTGAGAAAGTTGATGCTGGCTATGATCGAAAGGTGTCAGAATGCACAGTGCATCGCAGCTTGCTGCATATGGGGCTGCGTAGCTGCAGACTGGTAAGAGAGCTAATGCTGACCCCAGTCCACAGCTGAAAGCACCTACAATGGGCATTTGAGCCCATGAGCCCATGAGCATTTCAGAATTGGACTATAGAGCAATGGAAGAATGTGGCTTGGTCTGATGAGTCACATTTCCTGTTGCATCATGGGAATGGCCGGGTGTGTGTCCTTTGTTTACCTGTGGAAGAAATGGCACCAGGATGCATTATGGGAAGACGGCAAGCTGGCAGAGACAGTGTGATGCCGGGAACCTTGGGTTCTGAGACTCATGTGTATGTTCCTTTGGCACCACCTACCTAAACATTGTTCCAGACCAAGTACACCCCTTCATGGCAACGGTATTCCCCAATGGCAGTGGCCTCTTTCAGCAGGATAATGTGCCTTGCAACCTACAATTTTTTTTCAGAAATGGTTTGAGGAAATGAAAAAGAGTTCAATGTGCTGACTTGGCCTCCAAATCCTCCATATCTCAATTTGATGGCGTATCTGCGAGATGTGCTGGACAAATAAGTCTATGGAGGCCCCACCTCACAGCTTACAGGACTTAAAAAGGACCTACTGCTAATGTCTTGGTGCCAGATACCGCAGGACACCTTCAGAGGTGTTGTAGAGTCAACGGGTCAGAGCTGTCTTGACAGCATAAGGGGGACCTACACAATATTAGGCAGAAGTTTTTAATATTATGGCTGATTGGGGTATAACGATTGATTTATGGAAAAAAACAATGAAACAGGAAAACAGGACTTTGTTTCTTTTATTTTGTACTATCATTACCATCTACAGCTGTCACTTTATGGAGATACATTATAGTGCGAGCTTCTACAATTTCCAATAGAGTATGTTTTCTCCCCAAAGGCTAACTTGGTACTTGCTTCAGTTGACACCCAAGGCATCTCCTTGAGAGCTTTTCTAAAATTAGCAGAGCAAAGCCAGCTAGATCTCTCACCTTTATCACCCTTTTGATGACGACCACTAGGATTCACACGGACCTCACAGGGCCATCAAGGTGACCCTAGACCTGCCTCCTTCAGATACAGAGCAGACATCTCCTTTGAAAGTCCATCAGTCCATCTTGTAACTGCTTGTCCTGGTCAGGGTTATGGCAGAGAGGGGTGGGGGGCTGGAGCCTATCCCAGGGGCACTGAGCACAGGGATGGGATACTATGAAGGTAATATGCTTTTTCCACTATAGATTAACTAGTACATGTGCTCCTTCATCGACTACACTGAGATGGACCTGGAGCAGACCCAGAGGTCCTGAAGTAGTTACCGTGCATCATACCTCCAACCAGCACACAGATGGAGCTTTCCCTTTTACACCTCAGACTTGGTGGTAGGGCTGTTTTTGGACCACAGTATTGTGGCATATGGTCTCCGATGGAGATATTTCTGGCAACCCCCCTGAAAAGCTATTTACTTAATTTTTTGACCTTGCTGACCTCTGGTAGCATTGGTTAATTTAACTTTGATATGTAAATTTTATGGGGGTTTTTTTGTAGGATTTGTATGTACCCAATATTTTGCCTAAAATATGAGAACACATATTTTTGAAACTGATTTCAATTATTTGCATTTCATCAAAACACTAAAAGACTCAGTGGATAGATAGCATTGCTATGTTACATCTTCCAAGTTGTGGGCTCAAATCTGCTGTGTCTGTGAAGTTTGTGTGTTCACTCCATACTGTGTGGGTCTCCTCCAGTGCTCCAAAAACATGCAGTTAGGATAATTAGCATCTCTAAATTGCCAATTGTGTGTAGAGCCCTGTGACGGACTGGCATCTCATCCATGGCGACTCCTCTGCCTGGTGCCCTGTATTGCCTGGGACAGACTCCAGGTCCCCCTGTTGGAGAAGAGGTTGGAAGATAGACGAGTGGGTGGATTTTTTTCACAGTCATTTGCTTTAAATAACCCTGTGTGTGAATAGGGGCAGACTTACCATAAGGAAGTGCAGGCAGCTGTCGGGGCCCCCGAAAACTAGGGGCACCATGAAGACAGAACTTCCAGAAGTTACATTTATGGAATATAAGATATCATTTAAGTTATAGCAACTTGTCTGTTACAGTATTTGCATTCTTAGCGACAGTTTTCAGGATAGACTAAGTTCTAGCTATAATGGACTTTTCCTACTTTAAGACTTTAAGCTACCCAGCTTTCTTTTACCATTGGAGTCTAGCGGTACAGATTGTTTCACTGTCAAGAGAACCAGCATGTGACCCCTAACAGATGAAGAAAACAACGCAAATATACAAGACTAGCATTACATTTCCTGTGTCTTTGATACTATCCCACTAGAGTGGTAGGCAAATTGTGAACAGACGTGGAGAGAACACAATGAAATTAACTTATGAAAATAATTGAAGACTAACCTTAGCCTCAGGGGTGGAATGAAGCATGGGCTACAGCCTAGGGCCACTGCAAAAGAGGGAACGGTTAAAGTTCTTAAATTTGGCCCATCCACCAACACGATACTCCCCCTCACCTCGATTAGCACATTTTACTGAAAGCACTCTCACCCCCACCCTGATTGGTAAGTTTATCCACTGGCACCCCACCCTTTGATGTTCCATTGTTTTAAATTCCATATTGTTTCTCTTTTGGCTATAAAAAGTAGCCCAATTGGCCCCCCAGAGAAGTCAGTCTGCCTCGGTGTATGACTGGAGAGGGACGTCAGGTAAGCACCACATTCATTCACTTCACCTTATTCATGATATTGCCAGTCATATAGGATTGAATATGGTTTTATCTTTGCTTCCACTCTATAGTACCTGTTTCCATTACCCACCACCTGTCTCGTTTGTGCTGACACCAAAATGGCCATCTTTTGTTTTTGTACCTCACCACCGCTTCGTTAAATCCATCTCACTCCCTCCACTCCTAAAGTAAAATCCCTATTCCTATCTCCCATCCCTGTGTCGAGTGTTCCTGTTCACTATCCTGCCTGAAGCAAGTCTTACACCAAGATTATGGCTATTTTTGCTATAAATGAAAAACATCATGTGAACAGTTCCAACAGCTCTTTATCTTCAGCTTAACTGATAAAATCTGATAAAATAGATGGGTCCGTCTAAATCTCAAACACTGTTTTAATAAAAAATGTATATGTGAACAAAAGAAAACCAATATTATTTTTGTTAACCAGTCTACCAGTGCTCTAGAAATAAATCAGCATTTTAGGGAAATGTAGGTCTTTTTTTTTTGACTTTTTGACTAAGTTTGAAAGTACATTCTCTATCTTACTAATGTTAGGGGACTTATGATTATGGTGTGGGACTAAGGGAGAGGCAGTTGCATGACATAATTGTTGATTTAATTGGCTATGATTGAGCGAAAGGGAGCCAGCACTGAATTTTCACTCCTTGTCCTTGCCTGGAGGTGATTGGTAGTCAAAAACAGCAATAGATAATTTTGAAGGTTTCTTGGTTTAAAAAAATGCTTGGGCTTTTAAATGACAAACTGATGAGAGACAGTTTGGAGGTCTGAGTGAGATGGTGCTATCCAGTGGTCTCTCACAGCTAAGTTAGGTAGCCAACTAGCCAGACTGTCTGCTTGCTGGGGACTGTTAGGGATTTGTGGAATGTTAATTGACCTGAGATGATGATTCACAGCTAACTAATCCTGGCATGTAGTGTCATGTGACTGCAAGATGGAACCCGGGATCAGAAGACTGGAGAGGAGTCACAGAAATGAAGAAATGAATCAATGGACATTTGGGGGCACCCTCTCCCAGTCTGGTTGGTGACATCATTCTCTGTGCATGGACCACGTGTTTGTTTTGACAGGGTGGAGTGACACATGCTGGTGACACGTATCGGTGGATTTGAGGCAACAGACTGAAGAAGATTTTGCAAGCGACTAGCAAGACACAGTGGGCTATGAGGAGTTTTTTTATATGATAACTCATTCCTCTTTTTTATTCAAATTTCCCCTCAATGTACAGGCATGTGGCCTCCCTAATCATGCCATTTAAAGGGGTGACATGAACAAAAAGTCACAGCGAGACCTTGTGAGAATATGGCACTTCTAGATATCCATTCTGATGTGGGGAGTTGAAGGGCTGGGCCTCATTTAAATGTATTCAGTAGGTTATCTGCACTAACCTTGGGCTTGTAAGACTGCATATTTGCATTTACTGTGCTGGAATGAATTTAAAAAAATGTACAAGGTGTGTAACGAGTACTGAACGTAGAAGCACCTCAGGGCAATTTGTTGCTCCATGAACTGTGGCACTCGAAAGTTGATTTCCAGTACTTAAAAAAAAACTTAACAAAAGTTTGTGGCTAGAGAAAGTTACTTTAATCTTTGCATAAATGAAAAAGCAGATTGAATCACTGTGAACGCTAATCGCTCCACTTTCATTTTCAGTAACCAAGGTTTTGTCCCAGGGCACAGGTCCGCCTGGGGGAGCATGAAGCAATTAAGCATGGCAGTAAGTACTTAGATAAGATGCCAGGGCGCTGTAGGTATCCCCCTTTTTTTTGTAATTCAATAAAACTTTCCTATTATTTTCATGCTTCAATAGCTATTATCTCCTTCCCTCTGTAGCAGTAATACCATACTGAACCTGCATTTAACACATCTCTTACCTACTGTATATTGAGCTGAGGGAGAGCGGAGAAGGAGTCAGAAAATGTGAGATGGCTCTTTTTCATCGTTCCCGACGGTCTCTAGAGTTTGGTGCTGTGAGACCCAGCTATCTTGTTATGAGCAATTATAAGCAATGCTTTAAAAGGAGGATGGGTGGGGGGGGGCATAGAGAGCCTTGGTCCAGGGATAAATAGCACGGCTTCCCCAACACTCTGTGGGCATCTTTTCATTTTTTTGGTAGCCAGAGGCAGCTCGGACAGGCTTTAGCTTTAGCACTAGTGATCTTACAAGGATGAGACAGAGGACATGCTTGAAGGCCGTTTCCATGGGGCTATTGTCCCCCACTGCTTGTAGGAATAAATTTTGCTTTGTTAATGTAAGGGAATTTAAAGAGGCATTTAAGTTGCATTCTGTTGCTGGTGATTAGCTCCTGCCAAGCTTGCGTTTAAATCGATGTGATGTGCCTCAGATGCCCCATTTTTGCTTTAATTTTTCTTTTTTTTAAGTTTCAAACTGCTTAGCTAGAGTGCCTTCCAGAATGCTCATATTAGTGTTGGAAAAAATGAGTGAAATTTTTAGGACTGGAGTGGTGAGTGTTCACAACCTGCTTTAACACAGTGAAATATTTCATTGTTTGACTTCCATAGTATACTGTGCATTTTTCTGCATAATGTCCAAAAAGTTTTAGCCTCATCCCAACCATGGATTACCCCCACCTAAGCTCCAAGCTGCCCCCACACCTAATTCCTGCCCAGTATGAGACATTTGATGGAGGTTTTTGCTGCTGCACTTTATTCTTGCGTCACTAATTAAGTTTTGTGTGTTAATGACTTTCTGACATGTTACTGTAGGATTGTGTGATTTGTTCTTGTGTCCATATGAGATATATAAACAAGGAATGTAAACATATACACAGAATATCCTCTTTTCACACTCCATTACCACAGGGAAAGGGGGCCAGCACCATCTTTAATGGTGTTCATTGTGACACATCTTTCACACCTGCCATTTTTTTATATAAACAATTTTGTGTCTCAGCTGCCCATCCATCCATCCATCCATCCATCGATCCATCCAGGATCAGGAAACATTAGGCAAGGTTGGAATGTTGGATGGGATGCCAGTAGCATCCAGTTATACAGAATATAACAAGTATATAGAGTATAACAAATTTACAGTTTTTGTAATTGAATTTTTTTTTTACGATTAAAAAAATAAATAAAATCAGAATACCTGTAACACAGAGCAGATCATTTCTTATACCTTCCCAATAAGCCCATTGTTCAGGAGTTACAGAGAAGGTCAATGTCCCATTAACTTATAGCACTGGTGACACATTAAAACATAAAACATTACAGTCCCTCTCTAACAGCTCTATTAAACATCACTACATCACTCAATGGCATAACTCCCTACAGTGAAGTACTGCGTTACATGATCCTACACTATCCTGGAGCCCTTCTTCCTGCAGATTGGTGGACATTCATCTGAATATCATGGCTGTCATTATATTTCACCAAACTTTTTTTTCTTGAAGTAATATAAGACAATGCTGTGTTACACTCCCTAATTTTCATAATGTGTACATAAATACACGGATTCAGTTTTGACTGATTAGAGTAGCAAGTATGTCTATAAATATAGCAAATAAGGGAGAGAGCAGACATCTGTGTTTCATGCCTCTATTTAAAGTAAAATGTCAAAATGAGACCATTAGTATTTATAAAAACTTTCTGTACAAGATTACAGTATTGCTCAGAATGATACATCTGATGAATGACTCTCTAAAGCCAAATGTTTCCAGCACCATAAATAAAGACTGAAGAATCCCTCGCACTTCAAAGAAGAACTTAGCCTACAGCCCCAAACTCTTATCTGCTTTTCATTCAGATTCAAGAGGACCCTTCATGAAAATGATATTTTTTAACCCTTGTGCGGTCAGGCAATTAAATTATTATTTTTTTTTTAACATCTGATTTATTTCCATTATCCTAGTGATCATTTCCCCTTTCCCTTACATATATTACCATATATTACTATTATTTGCCCTAATTTGAGATTATCTTAATGATTTAAGGGCTGCTGCTTCACATCAGCAGGGTTTGGGGTCCAAACATTCCCCGCTTCTCTGTGTGTGCATGTTACCTGTTTTCCCACTGATGTGTGGATTTACCTCAGCAGTGCAAAACACTGGCAGCTGGGCATCTCCCAAACGACTGCGTGCGTGTATTTCTGTGTGCCCTGCAATGGACTGGCATTCTGTCTGTATTGGTGCACACGGTCCTTCATATTTCCACATTGTAAATTAATATTGTAGCAGCCATTGGGGTGACAATTCTGGTTATCCTGTAACTTTATGTAGCAAACTTGACATTTTTAATGAATAACAGAAGCCATCTCCTGTAACTGAATTGGTTAATGAAAAATAGATTTTTGCCATGTAGTCCATTTAAGTCATTACAGACGTTTTGCTGAATTATCCAGCACTGTAGAAGGATTACTTGAAATCTTTCATTATTGGTTAGCTAAGAGGTAGAGAAGTAGGTGAGCTCAATCAACATTTAAACTGGTTATAAAATGGTCAATCCATTTGTAATATGACACACACTCAGATAAACCTTCCCCGGAATAAGTAGGAATGTCACTTTAAGTTAAACAATTAAGTAAAGACATAAACCTATTGGCTTGTCTCTTATACATTAGGACACAGATCCACCTGCATGTCAGGAGCTGTCTAAGGAATCATACAAGCTTTTTTTAGCTTAAAATCCATCCCAGGTGGTCCTTATTTCCATATGAAAATCTGTGCATAACATATTGGCTGACTGCAGATCGTTTGCAGAATAAAAAGACAAATGGAGCTCTGGAGAGCACATCTTGTACCTGCTGTTGGATCCAGTCATGTTGTATGATATGTTGGGTGACATGTTCCCTGTAAACCTGTTGAATATGCAGCAATCTGCATTTGATGAACGGAATTTAATTGGCCAAATGCTACATCAAACAACTGCAAAGAACAGTTAGAATTCCTGGGAGACAGCTGATTGACTGTACTCCATTACTCCATTAGTCTTTTGAATACTACAGCTATTACTACTACTACTACTACTACTAATAATAATAATAATACTATGCTACGCTACTATAATAATGTTCTAATACTTTGCTGTTCCGTTCATGGTTAATGTAGATAATATGACACCTCATGAAGGATGCAGGGGGGTGGGTTCAATAAAATATGCAAAATTTAATTTATCAATCCTTTATTGTCCCTCATGAGGAAATTCTTTTTACGCCTCCCTCAACTTGCTCTCTGTAGAGCAATCTGTCTGTGAAAAGCAGCCACCCATAGCGGCACCTAGGGAGCTGGGGGTTAAGGGCTTTGCTGAAGGACCCACAGACATGGTGAGGCTGGGTTTGAACCAGCAACCTTGTAATTACAGGCACACAGGCTTAGCCCACTGAGCCACACACTGTCCCCTAGAACACACCAGTTTACTAAAAGATATTTCCAGAAAGAGATGCCATATCCTAATCAAAAATGGTGTTCTTAAGTCATAACTTTCCCTAAAATTAGGTAATCCTAACTGACTGTGTTTGTTCAAGAACTCGCTGCCCCAGTGGGAAATGTATGCAATACCTTGTGAAGGGTGAGCCTTGCAGCAATAATATAAAACGTATAAGAAGCATAGCAAAGCCTCTATATATACCCACACAGCGCAGGATGAATGACTAGATGAATGTATCTACTCTCACACCGTTATCTACAGATACCTCGGTTACTGTCATTGGATCTAATTACCACCTTAAGTTTATTCTCAGTGGATTCAGGGAGATTCTGAAAGCCCAAAGATTTTTACATATGAATTTCTTAATATGTGTTGATTTGGATTTGCAGTGTCTAGGTTTATTCTGAAATAAAACCTTTTTTGGCCTTGTCCTGCACCTCCATCCCACAAATGGGACAGACCTCCACCCAACGAGGTTCCACACCTGTCGTCATTTTCTATTCTTAGCCAACGGAAAGCATATACATAAATATGAACCCACTGTAACACACAATTTTCTGCTTTCCTGTAACACAGACGGACAAAGGTGTTGCTATGACACATGGAGGTTACATCATTTGAGAAACCCTACAACCTGACTACACACCCCAGGAAAAACAGTTAAGTCATATGTGACTTTAGTAGCCGGGCAATAGTAGCCAGTAGGCCAGCACATACAAAGGACCACAGAGGCTCTCGGGATGTGTTTGGGAGGTGAAATTTCCAAGATGCTGCTGGAATGTAGATTGGAGCTCAGTACTAGCATCCTACTGTCTAAAACACCCAGACTGTGGATGCTGACCACAGGCCATTGCATACTCTCACTCTACACCAGCAGAGGAAAATCTGGAAACAGGTCACTCAGTTCCAGAGTTTTCACTTTGGCTCACTGTGATTGGTTGAGAGGCCAGCTTCACAAAGGTCCACATTGGTTATCCGGAGCATCGCAGGAAGCGCTCTTAAAAGGTAAGTCAGATCCACTGGTCATTTACTTTCACTAGGACAGGTCCTTGACAGTGCTGGACACGAGACAACTGTAAGCAGAAATTCGTCCTACTCTGCTCCACACAATTTGCAGTTTTTGGTAATTATTTTGACCTATAAATGAAATAAAAAATGTTACGTACTGATCCCATGTTCATTCATCATTAATCAGTCATAACGGTTCATGTATTTCATGCAGATGCTAAATTTGTTCATGATTTGTACTTGAGTAGCAACTGAGTTACTAAATTACTTGTGCCTCCTCAAGTATTGTGCCCCTCAAAGTGTTACCAAAAAAAGTCCTAGTTATAATGATGACAAATTCATTAAATGACGTCACGGGCTACATGTTGACACCACAGGGAATCTAGGGACACCAATCCACCAAAACCAATTGTTTTAGTTCAGTGAATGAAAAGCTACAGGACCAAAGCCAAACACACGGAGAGTTAGGGACAAAATCAGACCCACTATTCTTAAGGTGCATAGCTTCAGATCTAAACACTGAGCTTCAAACTAAAGTCGCTAAAGGTAAAAACCCAGTAGAAGGTTGTTAACATCAGAATTAAATACCACTGACATTGGAATGCAACTGAGCTACAATTCTGGGATTATTCGCACTCTCTTAGATACACACAAATTTTCGAATATTGAAATACCACGTGTGTTCATATTTATGTCATTATGTCATTATAGCAATCTTCTTCAGGCATCTCTGTTTGCATATTTATCTAGAGACTGGATATTTTCATACAAGTTCATTTCAAAAGTATACAGAGTCTTTAAAAACAGACTCACTGAAATGAAAATCGTCATAGATTGCATATCTACCCATAGAGATATAGCTTACATATAGAATTTTTGTCTCGGGTTCTCATTTCCTTAGAATGAGAACGACCTTGTTGAAATGAAAGATATATGGCAGGAAAGACTGGCCACAGCTAGGTCACTTCCTCCCCCAACATGACCCAGTGAGATTCAGAACTTTGTCTTTCTTTTCTCTGTCAGCTATTCTTATAGTTTTATACACTCTCGTACACACGCCACATCCTCGTAAAGCATGTAATTCAAAGGCAGATGTTCCCATCAAATATAATTCAACGCTTTTTAAGTGTTCAGCCCTAAAACATGACTTGTTTAGTGCTCAAAATCCACTTCAGGAGTACAGTGTCATTAAAGCAGAAAGCATTTGGAACCGTTACTGAGCTTTCTGGCAATTATTTACCAAAGAGCTTCATCAAAGTCAGCCGAACTTTCGGCAACAGATGTCACTTTCAGATAAATACTGAGCTCAGGGCGATGAAAGACTGCCTGATGAGTCTTTATGTGAAGTGTTCACACTATCAGAGCAAATGTTGGTCTGCACATTCACTGGCATCTTTAGGTCGCAAATTAAATTGACAAAAAAAGAGATAAAGAATAAAAATACTAATCAGATCGCAAGTACATATACTGTACAGTTCAAAGAGACTTGCCGAGAATAGAAGATTTGAAATGTATCAATCAGTATCATTTTCTTCGCAAAACATGTTATGGAAATAATCCTGTAATGTATGGCATACTGGATGTGGAAAAAGGGTAATCAGAGTAATTAAATATTCAAATTTGCATTCCGTTTTTGGTAACATTTTACTTGAAGGAATGCAAGTAATTAGTAACTCAGTTACTACTCAAGTACAAATCATGAACAAATATAGTAACTGCATGAAATACATGAACCATTATGATTGATTAATGATGAATGAATATGGGATCAGTACGTAACATAATTTCTGGTTATTTAATACATTAAGTAAGAGTGTAATACTACATTATTTGTACTGTAGAGTATTACCCCATTTTTATATGCCTAGCCATTCTTGGGATATTCAGATTCACACATACTGTACAGTAACCATGATATGAAAGCGGCTGACCCCAGTGGTTAGTGGTACCGATTTCCATAGTGATTCGAAAACGCAGCATTTATGGGTCACCAAAAATACAGCAATTTTGAGTGAGCAGTTATGGCATCTGTTTGAATTTGCGTAACAATAGTGCAGGAGAGCTGCCAAGAAGCTGTGAGGACACTGACATCAGATTTACCACATTTACTCACCACTTTTACAGTATCTAGGTAGGGGTCCATTCATGGGTGGCCACCAAAAGCCTTGCATCTAGCAGGAATCTTCGAAGACGAGGCCGGACACCTCACCTTTATTTAGTGCATATGTCCACCAGTGAGTGGGAAAAGTGCTGGGCACTAAACAGAACAGCATCACATTTCAGTATGAAGGCAACATATCAAATATGTTTAACCAGCCTAAGGGCCGACACTGGTATGTGCACCAGTAAGGCTGAGATGGAGAAATCCTAGCATTAAATACTGTGCTCAGTTACAAGTGCTAGAGTAAATTCCAGAAAAATATACACATTATATATAGTAATTACACATTGCATGTTACAATGTTATAATTATATACAGTATAATCATATATTATCATTTATGATTGCATATTTGTTTTTTGTATAGAATTACAGTCCTCCTTTTGTAATTCTATAATATCAATTGTTATCTTGTAAAAAACCGATGATCCATAACATTAAAACCACAGAGAAGTGAAGGTCTTGAAGATGCTGTGTTGGCAGCAGGAAAAATGGGCAGAGGTAAGAATCTGAGTGGCTGACTTCATGGCAACAGCATTCCATAATAGCAGTGGCTTCATTCAGCTGGATAATACAACCTGCCACACTGCAGAAGTTGTGCAGGAATAGTTTGAGGAACATGAGTTTAAGGTTTTGATATGGCCTCCAAATTCCCTAGATCTCACTCCAATCGAGTATCTGTGGGATGTGATGGACAAACAAGTCTGATCCATGGAGGCCCCACCTCGCAACTTACAGGACTTACAGGATCTGCTGCTAATGTCTTGGTGCCAGATACCACAGGACACCTTCAGAGGTCTTGTGG
>JAODJW010000094.1:21891072-21902880 GCA_026777045.1 Hyperopisus bebe
AGCAAAAATGTGGAGTGTCTAGCAGGGAGCTGCGAGGGAGCAAAAATGTGGAGTGTCTGGGGGTCCCTGAGGACCAGGTTGGGGCACACTGGCATAGAACATTGCTGTGGTTATGCAGGATATGTTAGACTAATGAAAAACCAGTTGCCATTGTATTATTTTTTTGCTTAACACTATAATTTTATTATTGTCATTCTCTGTTCATCCAGTTTGTTGGTTACTTGACTGCCTATAATTTGAATGTGAAAATTCCAAAAACATATCAAGACTATGACATTTGTCTGTCAACAACTATGGTTTCTTTTGTTTCATGTACTGTAAGGAAGAATTTATCACAAGTTTAAATTAAAATAATAGAAATATGCGTCCAATAATGTTTTTTCTTTGAATTTCACAAAGCATTCATTTAAAAAAGTGTGCATTGCTTTATTGTATTATTGTTTGTACAACAACATTGTAAAGTGCCCTAAATAAATAAAACATTATTATTATTATTATTATTATTATTATTATTATTATTATTAACTGGTAGGCTTTAAAGAAGGGTTATAAATATGGAATTATGTTTTTTAGATTTGAAGTTCAAATTTCAGTGGAATGTGGGGTAGACATAGGAGAATAATTATTATTATTTAATCACTATATGAGGGAACCAGGAGCATTTAATTCAATCAACAATTGAGGAGGTAAACAGGATAAAACATGTTTGAAAATTTCATAGAGAAAATACAAAGTCTTCAACTGTATTTGAAACCACAGTATTTAAAAGAAATTACCATATTTTTAAATCGTTTACTTTCTATACTGTGTGGATGCCAGGTGTTGCTGGCCCACATTTAAGTGAATATCACCAGATATCTAAATGTCAGGTTGTGTGATGGAAATCTTACGCTATTACAATGATTCATCTGGTGAACTGAAATTGAGCACGTTGACATGTAAGTTTTCATGTACAGGCTTTTTCAGTGGGATGGCAGCTCTGGGCTCTGTGTTTGAGTCTCCATCAGGGTTCTGTGTGTGTGGAATTTGCTTCCTCTCATCATGGGGTTTCGTCTGGTTTCTCCCACAGTCCAAAAACATGATGAGGCTCAATGGAGTTACCAAATGTTCTATAGGATTGCCTGGGTAAATGAATGGTGTGTGTGTATGTGAGTGAATAGTGTGTGAGTGAATGGTGTGTGAGTGTGTGAGTGAATGTGGTGTGAGTGGGTGAGTGAATGGTGTGTGAGTGTGTGAGTGAATGTGGTGTGAGTGGGTGAGTGAATGGTGTGTGAGTGAATGTGGTGTGAATGGGTGAGTGAATGGTGTATGAGTGTGTAAGTGAATGCGGTGTGAGTGGGTGAGTGAATGCGGTGTGAGCGGGTGAGTGAATGGTGTGTGAGTGTGTAAGTGAATGCGGTGTGAGCGGGTGAGTGAATGAGGTGTGAGTGTGTGAGTGAATGTGGTGTGAGTGGGTGAGTGAATGCGGTGTGATTGTGCCCAGCAATGGGTTGGGGCCCCATCCTGGGTTGTTCCCTGCCTTGTGCCCATAGGCTCAGGGACTCCATACAACCCAGATTAGGACAAGCAGTTACAGAAAATGGATGGAAGTTTTTTCAGCCAAATTTCACATGGAAAAACATTTGCTTTAGCAATTCTGCTTTGTTTACATCCCTGTGCTAATACCATAAAGTCATTGTCCCCAACAAATATGCTTGTTGAGAGATGACAACCATTATGGGGGTACTTATTTTGAGGCAATTAAATAACAAGTTGATTAAAAAAAACACCCGTTTTTCATTTTCTTTGATGTCGCTGTATATTTCACCACAGGGACCATTTAAATGGCAAAATAGTAGTGGGGAGGGAGGTGAGAGAAATGCAAATGACTTACAGATCACCCAAAAAGGTCTGGATTATATAAAGGATGATAAGGAAACTGCCTGCTGTGTATCTAAGTGCCAAAACACATTATCATTCTATGTTGGACAGACCCCATTAGCTGGAAAGACAACCGTCTTATAAATAACAGCAGGAATCTGGGTATGCCAGCATAATTCCAGATGTTTCAATCTCTGCAGTCAATTATTTCGTTCAAGTATGCTGTATATGACTAGATAATTTCTCTTTTAGACCTTCAAAGATGTTGCAATGAAATACACTTAGTTTGTTCATAGTTTATAGTTGTTGTTATTGTATAACCAATAGGACATTGCTATTTTAAAAAGTGGATCGGGCAATTTGTCAGTTGCAATGGCAAAGTCATCCATCAGTCATCTGTAAATGCTTATTCTGTGCTGGGTCATGATGAGGCTCAGGGACACAGGAGATACAGATCGAATGTCAGTCCATGACTGGGCCCATATACTTACAGTCAGATTCACATAAGCAACATGTCTTTGAATTAGGGGCAGAACTGGCCATCTGGCATACTGGACATTTTTGGGTGTGTGCGCTCACAAAATTGTACATGGAGGGCTCCCCTGATTGGCAAAGTTTTTCATGGGGTGTGTATATATGGTGGGTCTGTCTGGGCAGAAATCCAGGACTGAGTTTTAATCCCAGTCCAGCCCTGCTTGTACTTCAGGAGGAAAGTCATGCATGAATATGTAAACTGTACACACACACGTGCGTAGGTTTGTAATTATATCATTCATTTCTATAGGGAAAACTCTAATCCCAACATGAAGACCTTAACCCCTACCCAGCCCCTAACCTTAACCATAAGTAACCAAGCTTAATACGAGACTATTGGCATTTTTACATTTTTGATTGCCTTCACAGATCTTTGTGGGTACCCCAAAACTCAAAAAAATCACAATGCCTCATTGTGCGGGCCCCCCCACAAAGTAATATAAATATGATCCACACACACACACACACACACACACAAAAACACACACACAAACAAAGCTGCAGTAACAATAAAAGCCATAACCATATATATGTGAGGCCAGAGAGAAACCCACTGATCCACTGCATTGCAAAGGTATTGAAAAATGCACAATACTCCTCTTAGCATTAACTGAAAATTTAGAATATTTAAGTATGTTTCTTGGTGTTACTCTGCATGTCAAACTTCTATAACTTGACCAGTCCTACAAAAGTAAAACTGTCCCTCACAAATGCAGAAAAAGTGCAGGATTGGCAGTAGAATCTGTTAAATAAGCATTTCAGCCAACATATTCTCCTCAGCCTTTTTGACGGCGATATTTATGAGTTCAGTGTCTATGGAGCCAATTACACCAGGCTATGAGAATACTTGCTATTATAGTAACTACCCCAAGGTTACTTACTAGATCTAAACAATATCCACAAGAACATCAACCTTCAGTGCTTCTCGCTTCAGCAAAAATCAACACTGCTCAGATGCACTTTTCCTGGCAGTCTATGGGGAAAATAAAAGGATGAGGGTATGTGAAATATGGCCATTATCCTTCTGTGCTTCAGTTTAAACTGAAACGGACCATAACATTCTGCATCTGTCCACCGTGACCATAGGAGACACAGTCTTGTTATGAAGAATTAATGAAATGAGGGCATCAAAAATACAGAGCGGAAAGAAGGCTGAGAGCTTTGGAACAGCCATTTTCTTATCTCTGTACATAATAGTCTGATAAGTTAGTGTGACAAAAAGTAAACCAGGCAAAACTGTTTTGCATTTTTCTATAAATAAGAAAAAAAAACACAAGGGAATGAAAGCAAATATGCATGTCAATCACGATATGCTGTTAGAGAAATTAACAGAAATGAATGATCCTTTAAGTGATTCGCCTTGGTGATGTTGGTGTAGGAGTACAGAAGGCTAGCACAAAAATTGTTAAAACGAGGCAAATGGGTAAAAGCTGTGTTGTTGTCCATTTTAATGGCACAAATTTTTAGGTTTTACTATTGTTGAAGATAACAAAGGCAGCTTACAACATACAGTAACACACACAACATAACAATGTTATGATGATTAGGTCTACATCAGAGGTAAATTTGCACTCAGGAACCATGACCTACAGCATATTATCCATCATTTTCATTTTTTTTTTTTGATGAGGAAATGTATTACTGACCAAAATGTGTCCATATACAGTATATTGTTACTGCCTCAGAATCAGCACAAAAACCAGGCCCACATTTGCCTGTCGAGCCAGTCTCTGGCCCAGCATAGGCTACACCGATAAATCTCCCCTTGCTTTATCCACACATACATTTCATGTAATACATAATTCTGCAGCTGTGTCCAGTACACATGCATCACTCTCTAGTTTGGAACCTCACACTCGTTTGCCATGATAAAGTTCCATCATGTATTCATGTCACCTGCAATGGAATTCTATGGAATTTGATTCATTTGCACACTATTATATATAAGATAAAGCTGGCGGAATATTTTAAGGGTAAGCTTTATTATAGAACTGAAGGATTGTTCAGTTCTGGATCACGCTTGGATATCAGACCTACTGCTCCATTTCACAACAAACTGAACACTTACATCAGAATGGACAAAATAGTTGGTTTTCCGTTTTATTTGTACACTGGTTTATTTTGCATTCTGCAACGGTAAACCAACGGGACTCATAATTCCGTCCAGTTATTTTCATGTTCTGTGCTTGTTTGTTCCAGTCATTTGGCTCACTCATTTGGGGTACAGTTGTCAAACGGTGACACTTGTCGGTTTGTGGTTAATTTGCGGCCTAGGGCTGTTGGGTGCAATTCAGTGTAGAACAGGTTGCATTAAGTGGATTTTAGAAAAATTGCACAAGTTTATTGTAGCACATCCAGTCTGTCCATGACAAAAAAATTTTGGTTTTCATTTTTTTTTATAGGAAAATGTGGGACATTGTACCGATGCAAATATGAGGATAAACACTTAAGTCAGTTTTGTCCTACAAAACCAGACAGGACATTAGTCTGTCGCAGAACACATAGACTCACCCAGACAACTCAGTCACCCAGGCTGTAGTATTGCTCCACTATTCTAATGTTTAAATAACCCTGGATCTCAACCAAAACAGAAAAAGCCACATAATTATTAACTGTGTGTGTGTCCACCCTAGATCACTTCCCCGGAAACACATGCCTGATATTTTGCCTGCGGCTGTGGAGACACACTGCCAGTTGAGCTTCGAGTCTCTTTTTATGACCAGAACTTCTGCAAAGAATTGCCCTCAGGAAAACTAGAGGGGTGGGTCGTGGTGCAGAGAAGACCACATCTGCAATCACTGCAGTCAAAAGTAAGAGATCAAACTAGAGTCGAAAATCACAACACAGACAGGAAGAAGAAACAGGGGTAACAGAGCAAAGAGGAAGCAATTAGACTGAAGCAGCATTCAGCTTTTTTTGGTAGGTAATCATTGTTAGCCAGCATTATTGTCTGGCTAACCAAAAGTAAAGTTTCCTATGTTGAAGTTTAAAAAGTTACTAATTGGTTCAAATTAATCAGTGATTACTGACCATTAGCTCTTAAACAAGGATTAATTAAAGTTTTTTTTAAGTTTTCAGTTTAACAGATTTTCAATTAACGGAAAATATTTTATCAGCAGAAATACATTTGATAATGTAAACACACTCTATCTTTGAAGTACCATGTCCTGATGTCGTTCGTATCCCTTAGGGAAGGTGGGACAATTTCTTTAAAGAACTGATTGGTAAAAAAGACACAAATTTAATTAAAATAAGATTGACTTCTCACTGGCAGGTTTAGCTAGAGCATCTGTTGATGAAGTTGCAATTTCTGCTTTATAAATTTATTTGCCAAAGCAAGCCAGATAATTGATTTATTGCGCTCTGTGAATTGCATGATACAGCAGTTTCGGTTGCCACTGAAATTTCAAGGTACCATATTCTTCGCTCACCATATGTCTTGATGATAATATAAAATGCAGCATATGCCAACTTGTCACTTAGAAAGAAACTTTTGAATAACGCCGTTTTTAAACAGTTTTATGGGTTTTATATGTTCACCTTCCAACTGTTCATTCTAGTTCAATTCACCTGGTGTCAATCCCAACAGCACAGCGCAAGGGTGGGATACACCCTGGGTGGGATGCCAGTCCATCACAGGGCACGAGGATGGAGTACACTCTGGGTGGGATGCCAGTCCATCACGGGGCACGAGGATGGAGTACACCTGGATGGGATGCCAGTCCATCACGGGGCACGAGGATGGAGTACACCCTGGGTGGGATGCCAGTCCATCACGGGGCACGAGGATGGAGTACACCCTGGGTGGGATGCCAGTCTATCACAGGGCATAAACACACTCTTGATAGGAAACTTAAGAAACACCAGTTAGCCAAACTGCCTGTGTTTGATGTGCAGGAGAAAACCAGAGTATCCAGAGGACATGGGGAGAACATACAAACTCGCACGCACACACACACACACACACACACACACACAGATTAGGTATCCATATTTTGGGTAATGTCCATTTCTTTCTATGGTCATACTTATTATCCCAACTATGGTGTCCTTAACCCCTACCCAGCTCTAACCTTAACCATAAGTAATCAAATAAAATGCAAGAATTTAGGCATTTTTAGTTTTTTGAGTGAATTTACAGATTTTTATATTGCAAGGACCTGAAACATGTTTCCACAAGCTAAAACATAACAGATTTTCCACCCATAATGTGATTGACACACCCCCGACACCCCCAACCCCACAGAGGTAAAGCAACAGGGCTACCAAATGAGCCACTATGTCATTCTTTAGGGGTTCATATGAAATAAATATGATTGTGACACTATATAGCTACAGAAGAAATCTGTGGCAGGTTATTCTGTGGCAGAGTTCTTCCAGACAGAAACACTGAACAGCAGTTTAAGAAAACAAAGGGCTTTGTTATATAAAATAAATGAACGAGAAATGGAGCCAGGTCACCCTTTACGTGGCATATCCAAATCTAATAATGTTGAATCAAAATACTGCAGGAATACAGAACAGAGCAAATGAGACACTAATTTAAAAAACAAACAAAAAAAACCCCACTGTAAGTATGCCTCATAGCACTTAAAACACAAGTCTGCCCAACTGACTGCTATAGAGCTGTAACAAGCTAAACAGTCTGATCAGGGCCAACTGTGTTTCTTTAATGGACCTGTCTGTGAGGATGAAATCACCGTGGGACAACAAAACATTACCCACACATAGCCTGAGCTCAACCCCCCGCTAACTTACACAAGCGTTGATCTAAATCAAAATCAAATTATCTTTACTTTCTGTGGCTTTTCAGGAAATAAGTTACCTAGAGTGTATATCGAACCTGAAGCTGACCAATGCCATCTGAGAAAGGTTTTTGCCTCTAGTCACTACTTTCGTGTCATTCACTGACTAGATCTTGTCAGGTCAAGATCAGTATCTATGCTCACTTGCCGTACCAAGCACATTAGGAATCTTGGTGCAGTCTTCGCATTAACTCTCATCCAAAAAGGAGTCTGGAGGTTCACTTTCAGTCAATCTGCATCCCTATCGGCATCCATGCATGTATCACTTGATGGGAACAACAAATCTTTTCTTAAAACTTGTGTTTCGCTGAAAGGGAAACATAACAACAGGCAGATATGCTACTTGATAGATGCTTCCATATGACCCTGTTAAATCCAGCCTTCAAGACTGACTAGACATACACTGTAATCATTATTCAGGGAATTGTTCCATCACCTTGCATGCAAATGTCTCACCGAAACATCATGGAAAAAAGGTCCATTGTGCTGATTCCATTCAAGTTCCCTTTTCTACAAAAATGAGCATTTCCATCACAGTTTGGTTAAATCGGAAAAACCAAAGGGTCACCTTGGGGGTAAAAATTAATTTTCTCAGCTCAAAGTAACCTCCCACATTCACGTACAGGCCGTCCCCAGGTTCAGTACATCCGACTTACACACAACTCGTACTTAAGAACGGACTGCCATAAAGCCTATTGTATAAAAAACTGAACTAAGTACAATGATTCATAATAAGAAATGCATGCAGTAGTTTGTGATGCTCATGAAAACATTGCGCTGTTTCGGAGGTCCGTCGGTTCGAGGTACAATACAGTGCTGTATGTAGTTACCTGTATTATTACTGCATTATTATTATGAACTGCATTATTATATTGAAGATGCTTTAGTGTATTTGGAAGTGTTTTATATATATAGAGAAAAGTAAAAAATATATACTATATTGTAAGACAAACATTTGACTAACTGATGCTAAATATGACGCAGTTATAACTGTCCCCCTCCCGCCAACTTTCTGGACCCCTTGTCGAGCAAAGCGAGTGTGTGAGTGTGAGTGTGAGTGTGAGTGTGAGTGGAGCAAACCAAAAAGATACAAGAAACTTGAGATACAAAGATCACTGCAAGATTACTGCAACATATAATGTGACAGGCTGCTGTCCTCCAGCACTGTAAATATATTTTATGTATTTATAACCTACTAAGCTTTTTGTGTCGTCTGTGGCTTTTGCTAAACTCCCCCAAAAAATTCCCATTTAATTTCGACCCCGTGATATATCAGAAGCACGATGGGAAAGTTGATTGTACATTGTTTATCCTTCTGGAATCTGACAAAATTGAGTAAAAATCCATGCAAGCTACACTGATTTCACCCAACCCTGCAATGACAAGACAGGACACAAAAACAATGCTAAGATATTAAAGAGGACTTTATGAAAGTGCGTGTGAGCCACAACTTGCTTTGTATGCCAACGCTATAATGATTGTGATTATTAATATGAAAGCCAACAATCAACAGTATCCTTATAACATCACCCTACACTCAATTTCAAGGTCTATGTTCAATGCTGAGTTACTCTGGATAAGTCCAATAAGAATAGTCCATTACAAAATAGCCTTTTCAGGTGATCTTAAATTTATGTGGTGCAAGATATAATTTTGTTAGAATGTTGGTGAAGGAATTACAAGACGATTTTCCACAAATAAAGGGAAAGGTTTGTCACTCTGCCTGAGTAGTATATACATGCAGATTTGGCTGCAAAAACCTGCAGCTCAAATTAAAATTTTATGATTCAGAAGCAGCCTTAATATCATGGCTTGAACATAAATGCCTTCAAATTTCCTACATACGTCAGCACCAGGCCCCACTAACCCTCCAGGCAATTAAGCTTTCTTGTCTTTAAGCTTGTCACTTTGTGGAAAGTACTTTTGCAAAGTGCCAGGTCATTTTCTGCACCTGAATGGTTTCCCGACAGCCAACTTTGACTAATGAGGCATGGATTTACTTTTCTTAGCTTTTAAAGATGTTCATTCTCATGTTTGTCCATCAAAAGATGCTAATCCCATTAAAACCAGACACTCGCATTTTTGGAAACAGTGTGGTCGGTTTTTGTTTGCTTTGAGCCGGTTTCAAATTCAGTGGCCTGTAGTACGAAGCGGGGTTACTGGCTTATCAGGGTAACTTGTTGGATTTAAGGTAGTTTGGGCAAAATGTAAGTGAACAAATATGAAGTCCATTTAAACTGTGCTCCTTTAAATCCAACAAGTTTACCCCAATAAGCCAGTAACCCTGCTTTGTAGTACAGGCCACAGGTTATTAATTTGTTTGTTTGTATGTATAGAACCCCTGTTATTTATTTGTTTTATTTGTGCAGTATCCCTAATCATTTAAATTTCCTGATATGGCGAAGGGGGAGTTTATATTTATGACGGAAAGATATTTTTGGATTACAGATTATATCAACATGTTGCTCTAAATAAAAAAGCGTTTAGGTCACTGTTGTGTTGGCACTTACTGTACAATGGGAAGAAGAAGAAGAAGAAGAAACAATCTTTACATCAGCTATAGAACTCTCTGAAATGTATACTTCTCTCTGCTTCTCCACATTGGATTGCTTTGTGTGTGACCTGCTCATCACAGGCTTTATAATCTCCATTGGGAGAGGATTGGCTACCCTATGGAGAACACAGCACATGGTAATTCTGCATTTCTGCTTTACTGTGACATTTTACTCTAAAGAGCTTAGGTGGCTAACTGACTTAAATCCAGGACTCTGGCACTCGTTATATGGCAGTGTTAAAATCCATAGCTATAGAGCTAATTATGTCTTTTCAGGTCAGATGATCTTTCCTTTTGCTGGAGAAATGGACAAATTTTATGATTGTTTTTTAATTGCAACCCTTGAGAGTTGTCTAATATTAACATGGCTTACTGGCCAGGGCCCAACCTCATCAAGTAGCCGTAAAACTAGACTAACCTGCGTCACCAATTAAATTCATTTGAGCATCAACTAGGACACATTGTTATCTGAGAGCAACAATGTTATGGTCAAGTACAGGCACCTACCCAAAAGTCACTTTGAATGAAATGTATTAAGTAATTTGCACAATGCATAATCTGGCAGGATTTGCAAATGTAACCTGTTGCTCTTTGCATAATTAATATTTTCCAATTTGTAATGTACTACAACGCATGCATCCATCATCTATCTTTTAATTGCAGTATAGGGTTGCTGGGGCCTGGAGCCTATTCCACATAGCAACATAGACTATGTGGAATGCCAGTTCATCACAGGACTCACAGACTAGCACGAGGCAACACACCATGGGAAAATTTTAAATGCCGTTCAACATAACTGCATGCCTTTGAACTATGAAAGTAATCCACTCAACCGAGAGAGAAAAAATATGGTAGAGGGATTCAAACCAACAACCCTATACAGTACGTATTATGATCTTTTTTGCATTGCTTTTTTCCACTTGCTGCTAATACATTAGCATAGCATACACTCTAATGCTTCAGTGAGCTTGGACCAATTGATCGAACATTCATGGTTATTACGGAACATAATAAAACAACAAACTGGAGTTTAAAGAAGGCAATACAATTCATTTAGCTTTAAGCACTGGAACATGGGTTGACCCTAAAGTGGGAGCCTAAATATTTTTAATAAAATTAAATAAAATAAGCCAATTCCCATTACAGGAAAACTGTTCACACCACTAACTGTTTATTCACAGGAATCAGCAGTAGTACTGGAGAGTACTTCATATTACCACTATTGACAATCATTGGATAGTTGAAGTATACCATTTGCATGGGAGGAATATGGTGCACATAAAACTGGCATTAATGTCCTTGGTTCTAGGAACAATAGTGCTGGCATTTTAAAATGCGGAAAGGCAAAAATAACTGTCGGCTAAAAATGAAAAATAGCAATTTGCCAATTCTAGTACAAAATGCCTAGGATCATTTGTACTTTTACCCGGTATTTGTTAATCATTCCTGCTTCATTACACATACTTGATTTGTCTGTTTGGATTGATGTCTCTAAAGTGCTGTTAGTATCATTATGTCATTATGTGAGTGACTGTGTTCCTGCAGAGGACTGGTCTGAGTATCCCCAGTCTTGTGCCTTGTGTTTTCTTGGATAGGCTCCAGTTTAACTGTTTCTATACTCGGGATAAGCAGTTATGAAAATGGCATGGATGGATTAATGGCTGTTCTTTTTAGCACACACAATTTAGCCTATTAAAGTCTTGATGAGAGGCCAATTAGTCATGAAGGGAATAAGAATTTATCAGGTACTTTTGATAACAATTTATTACTTGTCATAAAATCAGCTTTAGAATTGGTTCATTAAAATAAAACAACTCAAAGTAACAAGCTATATGTTATCTCATAGGTTGCTTGAGCAGTCAACTCTACAGTATATGTCTATTGTTCAGACCTTTACAATCAGCCTCTGGAAACTGTGCACTGCATTTAAACAAATACATCAATTTTCACAAGCATATTCCATCAGGAATGTCATGAAATATTTCTCTAATATGTCTATTATAAAACATAGCAGTAGCTTGTTTTTCACCTTCAACCTGCGTATACACACACACA
>JAODJW010000094.1:21902980-21914097 GCA_026777045.1 Hyperopisus bebe
ATATTTCTCTAATATGTCTATTATAAAACATAGCAGTAGCTTGTTTTTCACCTTCAACCTGCGTATACACACACACATGCACGCACGCACACGCACGCACGCACGCACACACACACACACACACACAGTACTCTATATAGTACTTGCCTATTACAGCTATACATATTTATACACACTGGTGCAAGCACACAGTAAAGCAGCACAATAAAATCTTCATAAACCCCAGACGTAAAATATTTAGTTAGACGAATATTGATGCAGACTTCACAATGATTTATGGAAATCTATTGCTAGTCGCTCAAATAACCATCTACCCAAACACATATTTTGGAAGTACATGGCCTGGAAGCATATGGCATGAGGCAAGATAAGCTTGCCATAATACCAGTAAATGGCAGGGCCTTCACCGTCGTGCACATTCATACACACAGTCCCATACACTAACTGCTTTACAGTCACAGATTGCATCGCAAGTGATATAGCAGCTAAAATTTTTGGGACTCACAAGTAGTCTGTTGGGAGGAATAGCCAAAGTTAAATGCTGCCATTGCAGGTTTCCATCACTCTAAACATCAAATTATGCACAGAGAATATCATAGTTTCTCATAAATTATGATCTCTCCAGATTCATCTGCAAATTACTACCACTATACAGTAGATATATAAAAAAGAATGTGTATTGGTCTTTTCCTATACATTACTATACAAGAAAATGATTTTGCTTCTACTGAAATGTGTACAATGAAATATTCAGGAAATTGTATTAAAAGTATGAAGGAATCAAATGATTCCTCGTGGCTGAAATGGGAAATGCAAATTAAGGCGACAATTTCGGATGCAGCAATCTCTTCCTGCCCTCATGTGCTGCCCGACATCACACACATCTGTGCAATTAAAGACTCTGGTTATGGCTTCAACATAGCAATAACAAGTCACCTGTAACTGTCAAATTCTGACAAGATTGAGTGTAATATAGGTTGCATGTGGCTGCTTGATAGTAACCAGCTGTTTCAAAGAAGACATTAAACACTGAGTGCTGTCTTTAGATATAACATGAGGTATAAAATAACTCTCCCTTGTCTCTTATAAGGGTAACCATTACGTTCAGTGTCAAGGGTTAAATAACACAGAAAGACTAACCTAGCTGTTTTATCAAATGGCTTCGTAAAAACCTAACAGTACATTTAAAATCCTCAGGGAGTCCACAAGAATCCATGCGTACAAGATTTTGTTTTTGTGGTTGAAGCTTACTGACAAGATTTGAAAAGATGAGTTTCTATTGTATATTCAGTTAAGTTATACAGGTAATGTTTTGTAATTGTTTTAGATTTTTTTTCCATTTGAAACAAAACCAGAATAGATACATTATGTACCATAAGTTCAGAAAACAAAGTACAAGTGCATACCTTGAAATAAAATGTGTTTTTGTGTATTCTATGTCAACTTTCATTACACTGCAAACTAAATGATTATTTGAATACATCAAATAAACATTATATGAAAACCTTTTATAAGGAAGTACTCACTGTGCTTAACACCATATAACTGTTTTAATCTCTCTATCTTCCATAATATTGGGAGGAGGTCATGGTGCAATACTGTGAGAACACTAAGCTCCACATTCACAGAGCAAAGGAAAGATTCAGATCTCCAATGCCGGAGGCGTGAGGCAACAGTGCTACCAAATGGGCTCTGTGACAATGCAAAGCATGTAAATCACCTGGATCATAACCAGAGATATCTTTCAATCCTTCTTGTTCGCAACAGTGACATTCAGCTGCAGCGTGATAGACGATTTACATTTCTGAGCATCACCTGTTGTATATAAGATTAGCTTGTTCCAGATGACTCAAGGATATTTTAGTATTATATATTATTTATAATTATTTAAAGATCAAGAGAAAATCTGAGTGCTTCAAAGAGCATCACAGGGAGTGTTTCAGATAAGCATACAGTGGTGCAGGGCACCAAATCCCTGTATACATTTTAGACACAAGTCTTTCACGTAAATTTCTGCATTATCCACATCCCAGATACAAGAAGATATCAGCATTTGCTTCTATTTATTCCATTTGTCCAACTATCTCTGGCCAAACCCTACAGCCTTTCTGCAGCAGAGCTTATTGCACAAACTAAAGGTAGCAATGCCTTGTCAGCACCATATAGTCCATTTGTAAACCATACAGAAAAGTCTAGTGTGTTTCAATGGCAATGCACACCACCAATACCAAGCTATTACTGTGGAAACTTCTTATATTACAGCCTTAAATTTGCCTCAGTCAGGTAAAGGTAAGGTCAGGTAAAGGTGACATATAGATACCATTACTTATTTGGCTCTTTACTGCAGGAACAATAAAAAACACTTCAGCTCAGAGCAAATAGAAGACTTTGGGCTACATGTATCCATATTATTTGCATCTAGCGCTGGTACTGTATACTTTCACACTTTCACACCACTTTCCCAATTTCATGCATGAAACGCACTAGAAAAAGAGGCACCTGTGCTTTTCTTCACTCTGGTTGTGCATAACAGTCTCAAAGCTGGATGTGAGACAGCAGATGAATCCACTTCTAAAAGCTTTCAGCAGGAAAGACAAGTGAATATTCCAAAAGCATCTGAATCAGTGAAATTCAAGCTATACTCAAGTGCATATTAATAAAGATGCAGCATATTCTTCAACCAACCTTATTATTATTATTATTATTATTATTATTGTTATTATATCTACAATACATGTTCCAGACCTTGATAGTAAAATGTGTATGTTTATATATTTAAGCCTATAAACTTTATAAATTAGCGAACGTACACAACAGAATATAGGAGAAAAAATACATCTAGGAAAGTTTGCAGTCTTACCCTGACATCAGTAACAAAACATGATGTGATGAATTTTGTGTTACTTTTCACTTTAGTGCCTATTATTATAGATGTCTCTATAGATGATATAGATGTTTCTACTACAGCACCTTGCTATCTGCTATCTTTTTCATTTGGGTTCTACTGGTGATGCTTCTGTGATGCGCTTCATTTGTATTTGTATATTGTGTCCAGACATATTCGATATGAACAAGGTACGACCCGAGTTAAAGTTCTTACTTTTAATGTACAAGTAGGTATTGCGAACAGCCCAGTTTAACTTTTTACATCTAATTTTACATTCAGATTTACCAGTAAATCTTCTCGTCAATGGAAATTTTGAGTGAAAGACATACAGTAGGCCTACAGTAATGCGAATTAAAAAAAAACATGTACACACATAGTGCCACATCAACTAGGTTCCAAATATATTAATGTAATAAACTCTATTGTCTAAAAACCATGGATATCACATTTTATATTTGGGATTTACAGTGGCTCATAAAATTTTAATCTCTCATTCGGAAACAGTAATTAAGGCGTAAGTGAATTTTGCTTTTCGATTTTCTTGCAGTTTCCTTCGAACTCGTTTTACGCACGTTTACATTGCGCACCTTGAACGGTTCTATTTCAATCATACAATAATAGATATAGAAGAGATATCTCCTGTTTGCACACAAAATAATAATAATAAAAATGACGAGGGGGCGCTGGTTTACTTACCTATACCAGTCTAATCCTCTATCATAGTTTCTATCAAAGAAGTGCGGTTCCGTGCCGACCGCTCGCACATCTGGGTGGATCCGAATGAACTCCAACACTGCCCGAGTGCCCCCCTTCTTCACGCCAACAATGATAGCATTAGGTAACTTTTTGTTCCCAAATTTTGGTGAGCCGGTGTTGTTATTGGTTATCTTTCGATCCAAAGCGCCGAAACCCCGAGAACTGTCGAGGAAAGGTACAGCTGGAAAGTTTTTGCTTTGGTTGTTTATTTGTATAGTTTCTAAGCGAGTCAAATCTGCCTTTGAGGTTGTATCCCGGGTCCCCTTTGGATCTACGGACAACGTGCAGTAATTTGATTTTTGCAGCATTTTTTTGCTCCCGACACTCTGGAAAAGGAGGCATCTGTGCTGTTCATCACTCTGGCCGTGCATGATGGTATCAGAACAGAATATAAGACTGTAGCACAAGTACGTGAAGGATAAAGAAAGTGTGAATATGAAAAGAAATTTCCTGGTAAGCCTATTTGAAGATGGCACGACTCGGCTGGTAAGGAACCTATATGCCATTTCTCCATGGATTATGAGATTGCATGTTTTTCCTTTTGGACAATCCCAGTTCTTCTGTGTGTTCTCGGAACGTCTGTAGTATGCACCAACATTCCGAAGGGATCTTATAGGCAACTACAAAGCCCAGTTATGGCGACGCGGTAGATTCGGCAATTTAACATTGCCTTAACAAATTGATCACATTTTTTCCGTGCAATATAAAAAACGAGTCTTGCATGCGTAACTGATTTGTCACATGCCATCCGCCACCAAGGCATCGCCTTTTCAGAGTTTAAGACAGTCGCTTTGACTTGGTTCCACGGTTATATAGCGCAGGGACACCACGTGAACATTCCTGGAAAGTGAACATTAAACATCATAATAAATAAACGAGTTTAGCAATTCAAAACAGTCCTGCAAATGTTTTTCTTTCTTTTACAATTCCTTATTGTGAAAAAACTAAGTCGCAGTGTAATGTATTACATCACTGTCCAGGTTATGAACTTCCAAATATCCACTTCAGAATTCCCAGTTAGGCATTTCATAGCCAGTGTTGTCAGTTTTAAGCCTTCTAATGTCTCGCAGGACATTGGGATGCTGTTCCGTTTCTGATCTTGCTCTCTCAAACTTGCAACTATGCCTTTGCAGCAGCAAGGCGCTGACGATAAATATTTAAAGACACCAGGTGACGTCAGTTCTTGTCTACAAAACACGTTATTTTATCAAGAAATAGCGAGCATACGGGAAAACGAAATTTTAAGCATTGACTGTCTCTTATATTACTCCACTATCTTGACACTTATTTACTTGGACTAAGCGGAAATTATGACGGTTTCCTCTGGACTCACGTTTTAATAGGCAACATCTATAGCCCGTTTGCTGAATATACTGTAATGAAATAGGAGTCCAAAACGGCTTGACTACGTGTATTGCAAGGTATTAAATAAGGTATCAAATTTTCTATAGGTAGATTAAATCAGAGATAACTCGGGTATTACGCATTTATTACATTGTAAACATAACTTGTATTATATGTACTAATTTAAGTGGTACACGTCTCCTTGTAGTTCTCTGTTGTGCAGTGTTAAATATATAAAAGTTACGGGCTAAATAATTATAATATAAAGGGATTATTTGGTGGCATTAAACGTCTAATGTATAATATCCTACAGATGCGAATCATAATTTTGGTAGGCTTCCAACAACGCGGTATTATTCGTAGTATAATTATGCTAATCGTGTAAGTTCATTAGAGAGGTATTAGAAGGGCTAAATGCCATTGTGGCATTTTAGCAAATGCATGCCGGTTGAGATGCGCTTGGATAAGATTTCCGTAACTTCTCATACTTCCTAAAGCTCCATCTAGTGTCCCAAAACAGAAACGGAGAAAAGGCCGCGTAATCCAAATCCACTTTCGATAGTTTGAGAAAAAAATACTCTATATACTGTAGCATTAAAATAAGACTACAGCATACAAGAAATTATTTCCAATCACATTTCGTATTTTGTGTTATTAAGATAGATTTAACTTATATAGTTTTTAACGATGGTCATACCACAAATGGGTTAGCTTTTTATGGAGTACTTCTGTCACCAATTAGGGTAGCATGCTAAGCGTTATGGACACAGACAGTGAAAATATAATTGATTCGTCAATGCCTTACCACAGGGAGCTTGGGGCATTTGCCAGGAAGGAAAAGCTGCAAGACAATAAATGCCAGTCTGCATCTGGGCACACGGGACCCTATACAAAAAATTTATAGAGACCAATACATCTAAACAACATTTCTTTTGGCTGTGGGAGGAAAGTGGAGTACCTAGAGGAAACTCATACACAAATCAACTCACAAACCTGGAGGTTATTATTTATTATAGCATCCAGTCCACTACAGGGCACATGCTCACACACTATGACCAATACCGGGGTGCCAGTTAGCCTCACTGCATAGCTATATGTATGCTCTACAACTATATTATATTTTCCTCATGTGTCACTGTTATGTCTCTAGCTTGAGTGAATGTGCTCATATAATGTTCCAGGACTATTTCAATGATTTTTAAAATGCTTTCTTAGTAGAAGAACGTGTAATATAATATGTTTCCATTGGTATATGTTCAGTCAGGTGTGATGCACTGAAATTGTCTTTAAAGTGAAGAAACAACAGCCATATTTCTATTGGCCATGTGCTCCTACTATCAGCATGACTAAGTACTGAAGAAGCCAGTCAGGTGACTTGCATCACTCCCCACAATGTCCTTGTTGGTAATTGTTTCAGTCCTTTTGCATTTTGACGCTGCTGCTTTATTTAGGGGTGAATAACTGGTCGATTCTCTGCAGCAAGATTCATCACTCTCTTTAAGAATGATGACAAGTCCGAAATTAGCCTTAAAGGTTTTCCATGGTTATTTCGTCTCCATTGTCTTGTAAACATAAAATAATCATTCACCCCATTTGGTACTTATTAGATTTTACTGTTTTTTGAAACATGTTTTAAGCATGATTTAGTGTGATTTGTCAGTCCAATGATGTTATTACATTCAAATCAGTGTTTATTTATAGTTTATTATTTTTACACTTGTGATTTTTGTAAGTTTTATATTCCTCATTCTACTGAACAATAAATGGATGTTTTCTGTTTGTTCTTTCTATTTGAGAAATTACTGTTCTCTAGATATTAGACTTTGAGAACATTATATCTCCAAAGACAGATGACAAATGCCCATCAAAAATCTGATTACTACTGAAATGTAAAACAGGGGACTACCTTCTTGTCCAGGTGACATGTTATATCTGATGTTTTAACAAGAGCTGTAAAACAGTAAAATGGCTCTTACAGAATAGCGGGCGGACACTAGATACTGGTGTAACAATAATAAAGGGTGTTAATGACAATGGCGATTATAATACACAGAAACATAATAATGTCATCATGTTTACCTTGACTTCTTTCTATCATTTCTGTGTTTGTCTGTTCCTCTTATTTTATATAAATCTAAGCACCAACTAAAGGCTTTTTCACAGCAAGCCATTCTTTCCTTTAGCATCTATTGAACCAGCTAATTGTCGCTGACATTTCTGCTGTATTGTTCAGCTGAAAAATATTTTCTTTTATTGATTTTTAAAGTTGTTCACAAAAGAGGTAAATGGCTCAGAAATGTCACCATTCAGTGAGGTGCTTCATACCTCTAATGCAGTTATCTGGATTCACTTCTCAGTTCTTTTCTGTCCATGCATGCTATGTCAGTATTTAAAATAAATATTAATTAAAAAATATTTTTCATGAATAAATTCTGAATGTGATATGTATTGCAAAATGAGTGAGAGATTTTGCCAATCCACTACTTTTCCAGACTCACCTCATCACTGGCGAAACAGCTTTGAATAATGTAAAAAAAATATATATGCTACACATCTGTCTTATGTAGCGTGTTGTACTAAAAATAACACAGTAAATGTCTTTATTGTCATGGATTATCTAAAGCGTTTTGCTCGAGCATATCACAATTATTGGCTTGCCTGCACATCATTTTCACACACAATCTGTTTGGAGGAACACACCACCCACCTTTTTAGGATTTTGACACAAGCCCAAAGCATCTTCAGAGATGCCCAGTTTACACCTTAAAACATTTTCGTCTGCCCTTGGTATTTGTTTGTGTGAAGCAGCTGAACATTTGATTTCACTAATGTTATTAGGTGTAATAAAAAGTCACACTCTTTCAATAATAGTGATTTCTGTTATCTTTCCTGCAATTTTATCTTTAAAAAAGAAGACCCATAGCTAAGGGTCTATGTCTATGTGAATACACTTGTGGGCTTACACAGTTGCAGAGGGGGTGGGAGGAGTTTTTCTGACGTTCTGTTGTATTTGTTTTATTTGAAACAGAATCTACAATTTAAAAGCGCTAACTCCCTTAGGCATTTTTCTAACAAAACATGATTTTTTTCCCTGTTTATTAGACACATTTATAAGGCCATAGATGTTAATGTGTCTTAGCTGATGCTGGAGAGTTGGGAGGATTCCCGGTGGACTGGTAACATTTCAGGCTAATTACTGTAGGCTAACAATATTGTGTTTATGTAAGTGCTTCGCTGCTCCATTTGGCCAGCAAGCGATGAGCACGCACAGGGCCACACTGCCTCCCGCATGGGGCTTAAACAAAAACATGCACAACGTTGTAACTATGTTCAGATTTTCAGTAATTTGGGGGAGCGACTGAGTGGCCCCTCCCCAAGTGCGATAGCCCCAGTTAGCTTTAAATTGAAACTAATTATGCAAGGATAACTATGAACTTATCAGGCAGCTAGATCAGCACAACAAAGTTTTAAAATGGATGGATGTTAAAATCTTAAAATGGACAGAAAGTGTCAGACCCATCCCTGCCGGCCCACTCCCTCTTTAGGCGGCTCCCCTTGGGCCGCAGGTCCTGCTCAATCAGTACCAGGACCACCAGGCACCTTAACAACTGTTTCTTGTAGGCCATAAAGCTTCTCAATAATCTTGAAGGAACACTACAATGGACTGTGTTACATTCATGCAGTAAACCCTGTTTATTGTCGTCATTTTTCTATTGGTGTTGTTGTTTGATTTAATGTTGTTTATCAATTTTTTTTTTACCTTTTTGATTACCTACTTTTAACCTTTTAATTCTTATTCTCAATTGCTACTGCACTGTATCAGCAGGTCAAATTCCTGTATACTATGTACATTTAGCAAATAAACTGGTTCTAATTCTGATTTTGATCAAATAAATAAAAGATGTTGAAGAAGTTGCTCCAAGAAGTAGATAGAACAAAGCAGTGGGGGGGCTCTAAGGGAGGGTTTAGCAAAAAGGAAACCACAAAACCACAGCTGGTGGGCAATGTGATTAGTCACTGTAACAATGTTCACATGGATCTTGGAACTAGTTAGCATTGTCTAGCTAAGGTTCATTTTTTTTCACTAGCTGATCAGTTTGATTATTACACTATAGCAAATAAATGGCCGTATGCAAGACAATAGCTAAATTTATAGCAAAAGGCATGCACGCTGCACTGCATGTTATGATCCATGGTGTTGGTTTAGGAGAGAGTAGCAATGTTGCAGAAAATGTGAAGTATATTTGCAGCATATGAGGAAATCTAGATGTGCAGTTAAATATGTACATCTTCTTGTTGTATATTGTAAATTGTCTTTACTATGGTCAGTTGTTCTCAAACAATCTAAGTAAGTGTATGGAAGTACATGAAATAATATTTAGCAATGTAGCATCAGTACTACTAATAATTTCAATTTTGATGTGTAATTAAAAGCAAACATGGATGAAACTGATTCTGTAGGATAGGAGAGAGAAGATTCTACCTGAGGGTCCATAATAGAAACAACAGCCGCTAAAGAGGACAGGAAAAAAGATACTAAGGTATCCTTTTAAGGTAGGAATGTTGTTACTTTTTACAGTTATTGTTTTTTTTTTTTTGAGCTTTCAGATGTGAGTCCACTTGCGACTTCAAATTTTTTTATAAACTTGAATGGATTTTCAGTTTATGATTCAGTTAATATAAAAAGGAATTTGAAGAACATGGCTGTGTTATTCAGGGGCTTGTTAATACAAAACACTGTAACACAATACAATATAATACATAAATAAGAGAGACAGACAGACAGACAGACAGACACAGACAGACAGACAGACAGACAGATAGATAGATAGATAGATAGATAGATAGATAGATAGATAGATAGATAGATAAAAATCACTCCCCATTCCCTGCCCCCCAATTAGTGTGGCCCACTCTACATCATGTGACTGTGACTCCCAGGCTACAAATGTCTTAGCTGTCAGCTCTGTGTTCTTAGCTGTAATCTCACCATGTTCCTGTGTTATTCCTGTGTTATTCTACTATTAGGTATAAAGTCAGAGGCTGCATATTGATTGCAGATTTTTAGCTTCCTGTATGTTTTTGTTTTCTCCTGAGCTCCTGCTGTATTTTGTGCTGCAGTAAAGCATCACTTGTTGCTTATCTCAGTAGCAATTTTGACATTAAATTAAATGACAAATGATTTGTGTAGGCACTTTTTTGGGTCTTTTAAAAATCTGACTTTGGGAACCCTGCTTGCTATCAATAGGAAAATGCCAAAAATGTATTTGTGTATTACAGGAGAAGAGATGGGAAAAAATCAAGTGTACAAAAAAAAAACAAAATTAAGTGTACTAAAAGGCTGGCAAGCAGAAGAGACAGGCATTACAGTTTGTTATTCTGATGAATAAATTTTTTATTATTTTGTACATTATTTACTGCACATAGCAATTACTTGAAGTACTAGCAATAACTTGTTTCATCATGTCTGAGCTAAAGGGGTCCTTGATGAAGTTTGAATAAAAATCAGATGTGCAGTTAAATCTAGATGTGCAGTTAAATATGTACACCTTCTTGTTGTATATCGTAAAGAAATAATCTTTACTATGGTCAGTTATATATATAAATTTGCTACTGTCTAGAATCAGCATTGTTGTGGCACATATCAATAACTTCAGTGTTTGGTTTTTTCATGTCTTAAAGTCCAAAAACATTAAGCAGTGCAACCATCAGAGCAGATATGCAGAGAAAGAAAAACATATATAAAGGGAGAATTACTAGAAATCTAGAAAACTAGAAAACAGTCTGGCTTAAAAGCATTCAAATTGTTGAAAAACATTTTATCCTTGAATTGCGATTTACTCAAATGCTAGGCAGCATCCTCAGTAGGAAGCAGATTGTTATTTTATGTGATTTTAATAAGAAAATATCAAACAGGATATTGCATCACAAAGAAGACCTCAAGTGACCATTCTGGCAAAGTCATATCCAAAAACAAAAACTGAAAAACTGTTTATTTTTCAGCCATGGCTCATCTGCTTTTCAGGCTAAGTGGCATGATCTCATAATAACATGAATATACACTCACCTAAAGGATTATTAGGAACACCATACTAATACGGTGTTTGACCCCCTTTCGCCTTCAGAACTG
>JAODJW010000094.1:21920702-21938664 GCA_026777045.1 Hyperopisus bebe
TGGGATGGGCTCCGGGCCCCTGTGACCCTGACTGGGATGGGCTCCGGGCCCCTGTGACCCTGACTGGGATGGGCTCCGGGCCCCTGTGACCCTGACTGGGATGGGCTCCAGGCCCCTGTGACCTTGACTGGGATGGGCTCCGGGCCGCTGCGACCCTGACTGGGATGGGCTCCGGGCCCCTGTGACCTTGACTGGGATGGGCTCCGGGCCCCTGTGACCTTGACTGGGATGGGCTCCGGGCCGCTGCCCCCCTGACTGGGATTTTATATGAAATACATGGAATATACACTATATGGACAAAAGTATTGGCACACACCACATAGTTATTGAATTCAGGTGCTTCATTTAGACCCATTGCCACAGGTGTATAAAGTTGAGCAGCTATAGCCATGCAGTCAGGATTACAAACATCTGTGAAAGAATGGGTCATTCTGGAGAGCTCAGTGAGTTCAAGCGTGGTACTGTCATGGGATGCCACCTTTGCAATAAGTTCGTGAAACTTCTTCCCTGCTAGTTAGGTCAGCTGTAAGTGGTATTACTGCAAAGTGGAAGCATTTAGGAACAAAAGAAACTCAGCCATGAAGTGGCAGACTACATAAAGTAACAGAGCGGGGTCACCGAGTGCTGAGGCACAAAGTGCATAAATGTCTCCAACACTAGTCACTCAATAACTGCAGTTACAAAGTTCCTCTGCCGTTAACCCCAGTACAAAAACTGTTTTGTATTTATTGGATTTTTCATCTCCAGTATTTTTAGTTTTCTTGTCTTAGGTTTGCCCTGCTTGTGTTCTCTTCTGGTTCTGCTTTAATTATCTTTGTATCCCTAGTGTGTGGTTTGTTCCCTAGTTTCTGTGTTCGCTGTCTTTCTGTTTCCACTGGTTGCTCGTTGTCCTGTGCTTTCATGGATTGGTTAACTTGCTTATTATACTCAGCTGTGCTGTATCATGTGTTGTTAGCCCTATGTGTAAGTGTGCTGTTCTCTAGTCAGTCATTGTGCATTTATTATTGTGTGTGGATACCCTGTCTGGTTTTCTTAGTTCTGTTCCCTGTGGTGCCAACTTCCTCTCTGTATTTAATTTTTTGTTTATTTTAGTTAATTTTTGTTTTTCCCGTCTTATTCTGACCCCTCGTGGGGTTTCCCCAATGTGTTTTAGTTGTATTTAATAAACCCCTGTTTTCTTGGAGCTTCTCTGTGGATCGTCATGTTTTTTTCCACCTCTGCCATGCCACGTCGCAGAGACAATACCAAGATAGTTTGGACAGTTCTATGCTTCCAACTTTGAGGTAAGAGTTTGGGGAAGGCCTTTTTCTGTTCCAGCATGACTGTGCCCAGTGCAAAAAGCAAGGTCCCTAAAGACATTGTTGAGTGAGTTTGGTGTGGAAGAATGTGACTGGCCTGCATAGAGCCCTGACCTCAACCTCACCAAACACCTTTGGGATGAACTAGGACAGAGATTGTGAGCCTGACCTTCATGTCCAGCATCAGTGCCTGAAATCACAAATGCTCTTTTGGTAGAATAGGGAAAAATTCCCACAGACCTTGAAACCTTGTGGACAGTCTTACCAGAAGGGTAGCAGCTGTTATAGCTGCAAAGGGGAAACTAACTCCATATTGATGCCTATAGATTTATAATGGGATGTTATAAAAATTCCTGTAGGTGTAATGGCCAGGTGTTCCAATATTTTTGTCCATATAATGTATCTTCTTTTATACTGCTTTACCATATCATAAGGGCGATGGTGGCGCAGGAGGTAGTGCAATCGGAGGGTTGTAGGTTTGAGCCTCCTGACCCCATAGAAGTGTCCTTGAGCAAGACACCGAACCCCAAATTGCTCCCGGTGAGCAGGCTGGTGCCTTGCAATGCTCGGAGTGGAAAAATGTGCTATATAAATGCAATCCATTTACCTGATTATTTTCCTTTAAATGAAGAGGAAATTTCCAAAACTCACTCAGTCCATGGGATTTCTTTGGGGAAAAAAAAATCTATGGACTGAGTGAGTTTTGGGAATTTAGCAGAAGGTCTTCGTTGGATTACATGGACTGAGTTTTGGTTCCTGATACTGTAGCATATAAGGAAGCTTGACAACAAAAATTGACTTAGTTTTGTAAATAATATTCCTTTCTATTGAACTTCCCATGGAGCTTGTTAAAAGTTTTGCCTGATAACAAATTACACGTTTTGGCCTCTGCACTATTGGGATGGCAATACAGGTTAATTCTTGTGAAATTACACCATTAATGATCAATTAAATAAATAAATCACTCCATCTCTAAAAAAAGTGTTGCAATATGAATCATTAGGTTCCATAGGCGCCAGTGCTGTAGTGTTCCTTTGGCTTTAATAATCATAGCAGTACATGATATGCATTCGCTTTAATTATGGCCCTGGTTTGGAATGAGTGACCAAAGAAATTGTGGGGTATATAATCTGATTTCCTGTATTACAGTTTACAGTATGTGAGTACCAAAGCCATCTGATTACTTTGTTATACCCATCAATGAAGACAGATTAAATCAGCAATTAATGCTATTTATTTTGTAGTGTTGTGTAATTTGAAGACTTTTGGCCAATAAGTACCAGTTTATGGTAAAGTTGTGTGCCATTGAGAAACACCTTAGCTGTTATAATGTGGGTTTTTTGTTGATGTATTAGGTGTGTGAGGTTAAAATGAGGGGATGGTATTCGTATGGTTCAGCTCTGATCCGGCACCTGCACTGCAGCTAAGGGCCCTTAGACTGACAGCTATTACTCATTCCTCTACTGATTCCTGTGATTCCCCTGTGCTGTATAACTGGTCTAACTAGTCTTCCTACAGCTGTGGCCAAAAAGTTTTGAGAATGACACAAATGTTAATTTTCACAAAGTCTGCTGCCTCGGTTTTTACAATGGCGATTTGCATTTACTCCAGAATGTTATGAAGCATGATCAGATGAATTGCAATTAATTGCACAGTCCCTCTTTGGCATGAAAATGAATGTAATCCAAAAAAACCCATTTCCACTGCATTTCAGCCCTACCAAAAAAGGACCTGCTGACATCATTTCAGTGATTCTCTCATTAACACAGGTGAGAATGTTGACAAGGACAAGGCTGGAGATCACTCTGTCTTGCTGATTGAGTTAGAATAGCAGACTGGATGCTTTAAAAAGAGGGGTGCTTGGAATCATTGTTCTCTCTCTGTTAACATTGGTTACCTTTCTTGATGCTGTTGGAGCCTGTGATGCATTCTGTTATGTGCTTACCTCATGCCTTGACACCTTCTGTCCAATCTGCTCCAGACCAGCATACCTGCAACCCTCCCATCCTATATCCAACGGATAAAACTCAAGATGGCAGAGAAGAAATGGCGCCAAACTCAATACCCCATAGTCAAGTGTCAATAAGTTCTATCAACATCTCTACCTCCATCTCTAACACCAAAACCACGTAATACCAAGAGAAGGTTGCTGTCCTCATTGACATTTGCAAGTTATTGTCAACATTCAATGGCCTCATTAACTCTTCTCCTCTGCCTCGATCCGCAGCCCTTGCTACTGATGATTTTGCCATTTTCTTCCCAGAGGTCACAGCCATCAAAAGCCAGTTGCACCCACCACTTGCATGCATCCCTCCAGGCCTGATCCTTCTTTTATAGAAAATTGACATGTGATGGTAATTAGTTCATGACAAGGACCCATTCTCTGTTTAAGAATGAATTCATATACCTTTTGGGCTTTAGCTTTCTTCTTTCCATCATTTTTCAAAACAATTCTGAAAATAATTGTTGAAATGATTGAAAATTTTGGTTGAATATAATGAGTACTTGTATAAGATAAAACATGGTAGCAAGGCAGGGAGGCCATGTAGCTGATTACAGAATACAGTTAAATTGAAGATGGGGCACTGACGTGTCTACAATCTCAGAATAAAGGGTACCATTTGGAACCTTTGCTTGTCATTAGGGCAGTACCCTCAAGGGTCTGCCAATTGTACCTTTTTAAGGTACAGAAATGGACTCTGAGGAACATTTCCGTACCATTGATGGTATATTAATATTGTTTGTACTGTTTGAGGGTTGTTCCTCAGAGTCCATTTCTGTACCATAAAAGGTCCAATTACAAGAGTACAGCCCAGTGACAAGCAAAGATATAAATTTAATATAAGGAGGGTTTAAATATAGACTGAGCCTGGCAGAGCCCAGCTCTGCCTCCTTGTGTCCAAATCACACCCTGCAGGAGTGCAGCCCCGCCTCCTTATGTCCAAATCACACCCTGCAGGAGTGCAGCTCCGCCTCCTTCAAAGTTAACCTTTTTTCTAAATATCCCTAAATTTACTAAAAGATTCAAAGTGAATGATTTTAAAAAGGTCAGCTTTGTGCTAAAAATCTCAATTTTCATCAGCTTTCATGTTAATTTTAATTAGTAGCTCTGACCAGACAATTTCCAGACAAAACCAGAGTGGATGGGATATTCCTACATGTTACCTTCATTTCTGCCACACGTTTTTGTCATTTTACTTATTTTGCTTACCATACTGCTGCCAGAACTTCACTTACTAGCCAGACTCTGCTGGAGGTGAGACGTGTGTAAGAAGCAATCATGAATAATTTGAAATCTCAATACAATTTCACAGGGACATTATGAATGAATATGCAAGAATGTGACATGTAGTGATAAGCCATTTCCATGCATTTTTAGTTTTATTAACATTATGTTTTTAAAAAATGAAGTACTATTTAAGTACGCAATACGTACAATACCCATATCAAATAAACCTCTTTTTGATCACACTCTCATTGCATGTTTATGATTGTGATTATGAATACATGAGATAACTAATAATGTACAGTGGCTTATTCAAGAGCGCCGCCCCCCCTGACAGGGCCCCCCCTCCTCTCTGAATTTGATTTAACCCCCTGCATATAATTCTCAAAATATCCTAATGTCTGTACTATGCTATAGAGGCATTAGTTTTTTAGATTTATATGCACTGTAAATTTCATGGAAACTAATTTGTGAAAAGTGTGGGCCCATCTAAATTAAACTGATAAATCACTGACAACTGGGAAGTAATTGTTAAAGTGTTTTAATGATGGTCAAGCAGAGAACAGATTCCATGGATAAACAGACATAGAACTCAGGGAATGTGAGGATCTCAGAAATGCTAGAAATAGAGACACACAAAGTTAGAATGGATAATGAAGCCTGTGGAAGTACAGAGGTAAGAGGTGAAACACTAGCACCCAACAGCGAATTGGCTGGATAAGCTACAGGACCACTGAAGAGGAGTAAAGGGAATGGGAGGTAGACTGGGACACAGAAAACATCAGAGGTGTGCACGGATCAAGGCAAAGAAAAGAAACAGAGGTTACAGGCAGATGGCTGAATGTGAACCAATGGGAGTAGCAGCAGGTCTTCAGAGAGAAAGCTAGACTACTGTAGCAGAGCAGATGAGCTAGATCAGGGGTCTCCAACTCCAATCCTGGAGAGCTACCGTCCAGTAGGTTTTCTATCCTACCTGGCTTCTGATGAGCCACACCTGTTCTCAGGTAAATACCAGGAGCAGGTGTGGCTCATCAGAAGCCAAGTGGGACAGAAAACCTACTGGATAGTAGCTCTCCAGGATCGGAGTTGGAGACCCCTGAACTAGACGCTAACAATAAACCACGGATTGTAACTAGCACTGTCGGGATTACTAGAGAGAAATGAGATTAACACCTGAAATTATGCGGTGCATGGATCTGCCATAGGTTATAAAGATGATTGATTGTTAATATGCCAGGTAAAGAAAGATCTGGTTGAGGGGCCATAGGAGGCAGGGGCAATCTACACAGGCAGGGAACAGTACAAATCCTCAGGCAGCATGAACAGAAAGTGGCCAAGTGATGTCACCCGTGAATGATGGGCCATACATCAGAAACCCAGGATGCTCCCCTACCAGAAGCATATAGCAGAGCTAAAACACAAAGCTTCTGACCCACATGGAAAAAGCTGAAAGCCTTAATGCCCATCAGTCATCAGTCCTGTCATAAACTGAGGCAGGTAAGGGTGTGAAAAAGTTGTAGTGGCAGCAGGGGAGTCAGCTAGATCAGAAAAGGAAGCTGGTGAGTGAGAGCTGGAATGAGGTTTGTCCAAAATAAAGGGGCCGTCAATCTGCGCTATGAGTATGAGCCAAATCAGGGAATATTGGAAAAGGAAAGAAAGGAGACGGCAAGTCCAAGAGGCAGCAGAGAAACCAGAAGGAACACGACTAATGAACCTCAGCTCAGGGAACTTCTGGAATCTTACTTATTTAATTCAATATAAAAAGTGACTATTTTTTGAGATATTATGTTTAATATACATGCATTTGACTTTATTTTTTCTGTAAAAGGTATTTATGCATTGTGGCTGTGAATCAATTTTTGGCAACACTTTGTGCATTATACATTTTTAAATACATGGCTGGGGAAGCGAGGAACCACCCAATGTGAAGCAGAGTGCCTTTAAAAACATGTATCGCACAGTTTGGAGTGCATGAACTTGGCTTACACCACAGTTACCACACATTTTGCTTACATGTCTGTACTTGAAATCTTTGAAATCAAATTTACAAACAAATCTTTACGTTTACAGACGCAAAAGGCATTTATTTTTAGAACTTCTATTTAGCCTACTGTGGTATTTCCTTTAGGCAAAATTATCTTGGCCCTGGGGCGCCTGCACGATTTGTTCTCAGGGTATGCCTTGATTGAGTAATCTAACAGACTTGGAACAGGGTTAACAGTGGGGGACATCCGAAGCTGGACCAGATATAAGTATCATGTGGACTCCCAGACAACTTGACCACAATGTCTGTAAAATGTGCTTGATGGTTGCATATCACCACATTTACATTACATTTAGGCCTATAACCAAGAACTCTTTTCGACAGGTGCAGATGGGATTCAAGAGACTGGGAGTATGAATGGGGTTGAGCGTTCCTTCCACTGCACCTACTGTACAATGCCAGGTATGCCTTCTAATGGCACGAAAGCCAAGTTTAGTGTCACGCAAGGTATCCCCACCTGCTGAGATTTGTATGTAGTTGCTTGCAGTCTTAGATTTTGAGTGTTCCTCAGAGCTGTGGGGTGCAGTATGCACTTAAGTTGTTTGGGGAGAGCTCAGGTGTGTCACTTGCAAATGTATATTGTCAGACCGGGCTAGGACGGAAACTTGGACCCAAAATGCAGAGCACAAAGGTTTTATTATCCAGATCAGGCAAACTGTATTAAATCAATACTGAATCAATGGGCAAAGTTCATAGTCGTGGTCATAGGTACAAAAGGGTCGGAGGCAAGGAGGAATCAGTCCTATGGAAGCAAGAACAGGAACTGATGCAGGACGAGTTTATAATGGTCAGTATGGCTTATAGAGAAATAACAATACCTTGCACTGAGCACAAGGCAGACTATGTAGGTTTCTACCTCCTTCTTTCACCCAGGCCCCTAATAATGGCATGAAACTAGTCTTGTGGTGGTGGCCATGCCTGGGTGACCCAAGCTGCAGGAGGTATACACCTATTGCATGGTAGCCATTGAGAAGCCATTGAGAAGGGTTCTACAGAGATTTAGAAACATTGCTATCTAAAATTTTATCTGAACAAAACCAAAGCTTTCTATTGCACATTCAATTCATGATCAAATCCGGTAATACACATTTTAAAATGAGGCTTTGTCAAACAGAATAATTTTTGTCAGTAAAAAATAATGAACTGTTATTGAACTCCTGAATGCTGAAATTCAACTTCACTACCTTTTTATGCTTTCATTTCCAAAACTATAGTATAGTAGCATTTCTATTCATTTATAACCTTATAATACCACATTAAGCAAGTTGAACAAATAAATCAAAGTTACTGAAGTGGACAAATTACTTTGCTGTGCCATTCAGAACAATTTTAGTTTCACCAATTTCATAAATATGTTGCTTTTTAATCATCAGAAGGTACCTAATCACCTAATTAAAGCAGTCAAGTGACTGAGCCGTACTGACAAGCAATTTAAGCAGAGTGAGAGATATTCCACTGTTTGCATTAATTTAATGAAATACATGAAATACACCACAAAAATATGTACTATATAGAATATAGAAAAAGTATGTTTTAAGTTCACCTTATACTTAACATTGTTGAAACATTAATTAAACATGTTTTTAGTCATGTTTAGTCTAAGGACTAATAGCAACATTATGGTATTCACTGGACACCAAGGAATACATATGGTTTTGGCACCAGTCAAAAAGCATGTAATGGTTCTTTGTCAAACTTTGCAGAGGCCTTGTATGGTAACAAGTCATTTCTTAGCGAGTCTAAGTCAAGTCTTGAGTCATTTGGCCTCAAGTTCAAGTCGAGTCCAAGTCTTTACATCTTTTTGCTGTCAAGTCACAAGTCAATGAATTTGTGACTCAAATCTGAGTTGAGTCATGTAACTTGAGTCCCTACCTATGTCAGTTTTTTTACCTTTATTAGTTAAAACTTCATGCAGCAAAAACCCACCACACTGTGTGTCATAAAGATATGTTCTTTATAGACAGATGAAAAGTGTATCCACTCACGGTTGTCCTCACACTGTTTTTACGTCCATGTATATGCAGGGAGACTGTTGGAAAGATACATCACTGTCTCAAGTGACTCTGCATTCAGCCAGTTGAAAATGGAGACAGCAGACAAGTAACATATCCTGAAATTATAAAATTAAAATTATAGTATCCAGAGGGGGACTATAACCTCAAGTCTTCTCAAGTCATAGGGTCCAAGTCAAGTGCAAAGCTTGAGTACACTTTATTTGCCCAAGTCCAAGACGAGTGCAAGTCTTTTTGTCAGTTTTGCAGAGTCAAGTCACAAGTCCTCAAATTTGTGACTTGAGTCCAATTTGAGTCACGAGTCAGTGATTCGAGTCCCCACCTCTGAAGTTTGGAGAAAGATTGCACCAAAATTGATGAGAACTGCATAGTGAAAAAAGACAAGTTTTGACACTTGATCTACCTCAAGTATATAACTCAAAAACAATTCTGTGAATTTGTTTCAAACTTTGCAGAGACATTGTATCACTGGCAAATTGGAAGTGACATATTTGAGCTCATTGCCCAAAATTGAAGCAGTTCTTCCCATAAGAATTTTACGTAAAAGCACCGGATAAATGCAAATGAGTAAGATATACTGTATACTGTGCTAAAAACAAACAAACAAAACAAAACTGTCAGTGGCCCCTCCAGGGCTCTGTATAGCTGTTATAGACCTCCTGTAGTGTAAGGAGCAGCCTCTGTCCTGCCCCATTCAGTTGCTCTGGTTTCCTGTTTGGCCAGCTGAGGTCGCTGGCCATCTCTTTCTATGTGTTACCCAAGTTTTATGTACTTTGTGTTCCCTGGTGTATGTGCTCTACTTTCAGGACAGGCATGTAGCTCAGTGGGCTAAATGAACTCTTAAGCATACCCCCTTGATTATTGTGGGTATGAGGTTGGCCAGAGGGCAACCATGCTTAACTATTTATTTCTTGCATTACCTGCGTTAGTTATTATTTGGTGTACTGTATTTCTGTGTGGTTCCTTGTTTTGCTCCCTAGTGGTATTATTTTCCGTTTTCCTTGTTTTAGTTTCCCTTGGTGTTTGTACCTTTTTGTACCTGTTGATTGACCCCACCTGCTCCTCATTACCCCTAGTCTCTTGTTTATAACAGCCGACACCTGCCCCTTGTTACCCTCATTGCCCATCTATATATGCCTGTCCTTGCCCTGTTTCCTCAGTCGGTCATTGTGGTTGCCCTGTGTTTGTTGCTGGCCTGGTTGTTCCTGTTTTGCTCCCTGCCTTAGTTTAATCAAATTACTTGTATTGTTTTGAGTCCTCATGCTCCTCTGGTTTTGTACGTCTGAGTTTAATGAAGTGTTTTTCTTTATTGGAACTGCTATGTAGTGCAAACTCAGTGTAAAAATAATAAAAAAACTAACAACATAAAATAATCTAAAATATAAACAATATAAATAACATCAGACATGGACATTAAAACATACACAGAGGAATACAAGTATCCACCTAATTTAAAAGATATGGAATAACTGTACAATATTTTTATGATTTCCACTTAAATTCAAATGTTCAAAGTAAATTACTTCTGACGCTGTAACAATTAAGATACCTCAAGGATGGGGGGGGACCAAAGTCTGAGGCAACAGTGGTAGTCAGGGACAGAAGCAAAGGTCATGAAGCCAGTAGGTCTATCCTTTGGGTGAAGATTAAGGCAGGCAGATGTACAGACATTAGAGATCCGGTTTCACAGTCGCCCTGCGACAGTACTCACTTTGCAGTGTAACAGAAGAAGCACACTTGTTAAACCATATGAGGGGGAAAAAAAATCAAGCACACAGGGAAGAGCAGGAATCCGAGACACTCCGTAATCAAACATTAGCCAAACAATTCCTTACACTGGGGATGCCACTCAACTCAGTTAAGTAGCCAAGTCAATTAGGAGAATCGGGTACAGCTGTCAATACTCCTGGGTAGTCCAGAGGCAATGAGGGCAGATGGGGGAACAGAATCAGGCCTTCCAGACACTTTGGAAACCTTTCATTCTGATGCGAAATATTTGTTTCTTTTGGTCATAATTGGGTCCCTTAAAGCGTATCAGATTATGACTATTTGTCACTTCCAGGCACAGAAAGGAGGCACCTCTCATCCAGGGCAACTCCAGAGTGGAACAGAGTCCAGTCTCTCTCCAGGGGCCTCATTTATCACAGTTATGTATGCACAAAAAGATGCTCAAAATAAGCATACATAGCTTTTTACACAGAATCCCGGATTTATCAAATAAAACATGACTGGGAAAAATTGTATATTTATGGAAACTCAAGAGGTGATGCATGCAACATTTTGGATAAGTAGAGAAAAGGTGACATCCAATGTAAAGCAGGAAACAAGAAGCAAATCATTGAAATGCAAACAATTCATACCAACAACCTGTGCCTTCACGTGAAAAACAGTAGGACTAAATTTAAAAATGTGAACTGGGATGTATTTTAATTGTTATTATTTATTATTATTTTATCTGTTTCATTTATGTGTAAGCCTGTAACTATCTATTTGCCTTGTCAGAATATGTCATCTCTTTCCATGGATCTAAATTATTGTCAATAGTTGTACTAAATGTGAATTGGGCATCAGACATTGAGATGCATGTATAAAATTGGCCAATATTCACGAGAATGTAATACGGCATAATAGCATCCTTGCTAGTATCTATATAAATGGAAGAATTAGAAGGGTATGAGCTTTCATGCACTACCAAGATTATTTTTTACTTGTTTGATTACTTTGCACTACGTGTTATGTCTTTGCGCTTCCTCTGTTTAGCAGCATGTGGCTCAGCGGGCTAAGGCTCTGTGCCTGTGATCAGAAGGCTGCTGGTTCAAGCCCCTGGGCCCTTAAGCAAGGTCCTTAACCCCCAGCTCCATAGGTGCTGCTGCAGGAGGCCACCCCTCACTGCCAAGCTTGATCTCACTTATATATGTGTCTGTGTGTCATGAGAAAGCAAGATGCGGTAGGTAAAGAGAGAATTTCCTCAGAAGGAAAGATTATTACTAAATATATGTTTCTTCAACCTGTGGGTGAACAGGCAAACCTACAAACTATATTTGTATGTCTTGTCCAGTTTTTCTGTTAATGTGCAAGAAATCTGTAATGCTGACATGACATTGACAGAAATAGCAGTGATGGTCTGGGTGAGCTTATGATTTGGTCATTTGGAGTTTCACATACCGCATTCAGTATATCCCAACTGCTCTGGCACAACACTGCATGCTAGGGCTTCCCCTATTATAGATGCCATACTCCTGTCAAAGTTTGAGGACAAAGGTGTGGGTTTGCCCCGATAAATGCACACTGTGCACAGCAAGTCATTTCTTTCTCTTTATCTTCAGATTCAACCACTTTTTTTCTCAGGTTGTGGAACTGAAGGAGTTTACTGCAGCAGTGATGCGTCGCCATTCAAAACTTTTTTAGATTTAACTTTATCATCATTAGACAAAATACAAGTACGCAGACATGAAGTGCAGTTTTACATCCGATCTGAAACAATGAGAAGTTCCTAGAAACAGTTGTACATTATGTGTGATAAATAAATAGTTGGAAAATGCACATCTATACATTGTTTTGCTTGTGATAGATATTTTTAGCCCCCCACCCAGATATATATAGCATTTTATCATGCCACTAACTCACACTGTTTAAAATTCCTCTTTTTGTCTTTTATATACAGTCACTCTCATCAGAGTTCACCACCAGAAAGGCTTGATTTGCATATTATATGACCATGCAGCTCATTTGCATTGACCATTTATGGTTATTTGTGAGTGGCAACTGGGGAAATTGTGTAAATATATTTATCAAAGGTTTGATAAATCAAAATTTTTTTGTGTGTACACATTTTTTTTCTTTTTGTGTGTGTGCATTTTTCGTGATGAAATTAGCATTTTTATACAAAGTTTAATAAACAAGGCCCTGGGAGTTTTGTTCCAGAGACTGTGTTATGTGTGTGGTGAATCTGGCTACAGTATACCTAGACGTGGGTTTCTCAACGTTACCAACTACAAGGCTTGAGGTCCTACATTTTGCTGACCTGGGGGAGGGACGGTCTGTATTCAGGTCTTTTTTTTTTGCTTAAAAATCACTTAGAATTGCACCGACAGATTCAGAAGATAAGAGGTGACTGGACTGCAGATTGAAATCAAATTTTTAGAAATATATAATACAAAAATAGGCATATTTTGTGGTAGGGCATAACATAAGAAAATGCCAAATTGATTTGTATGATTTGTATGATTTGTTCCTGGAGTTTTTCAGTGAGTGCCTCAGTGCTTGTTCTAGGGAACAAATGTGATATTGCTGGTAGAGCTGTTACCCATCATGTAGTGAAAAATAAAATATTGTGTCCCATTTTTAACCAATTTGGGACATGATTTGTCCCGTGTTTCTCAAGATTGAAAGTGGAAACCTTGATTGCTGGCATCTGTCACTGTAAACGCTTGCATTCTGTATGTTCTACTGGATGGCAATGAATCAAGTGGTGGAATAAGTTCACAGTATTTCCAATTTTAAGTGCCACAAGCTTTTGGCAGAGTATACAATACACACACCAATCTGTTGCGTGTTGGACTTTTACAAACACCATCAACTTCTTTTAACCTTGTTTATCCATAATATCTCTGTTTTTAGAAGATGTTGTGGCTGCTGAGCTGTCCCTTTCTTCATCAACACTTGAAATTTCCTGAGGGGACACTAAATGATCTTATGATTGATTGGAATTACATTCATTTCTGTGATGTGACAGGCTGAAGTGTACTATCAAGCAGTGTTCCTAATTGACAGTTTCCAATTTTCATTTCAGTTTTATATGAAAATGACTCAATATATCATTTATATCACCCAGGACTATTCCCTCAGTAATTTTTGCCTTATGGACCAAACTGTGTTTCCCTGCCACAGTTCAGTGGTCTGCTACGTGGCTCAATACCAGTAGTTGAGAAACACTGATCTAGATACTATCTCTATACCTCCAGCCCGATCTCCGGCTCTTTTCCCACCAGAGAGGTTATGGTCTATGTTGCAAAACCCACTTAAGGCTCCTGCTTTTGACTGCTGCCTGGTCCACATAGCACCCAATCTTTGGTGCCCACCCCATAGCTGGTGAGCCCACAAGAGGGTGGACCCTTGTAACACTTTCCCCATGGGTAGAGGCCTGACTACCAGCTACTTGCCTGCAAGCTGTCCCCAGGCCTGGCACCAATAATAAATATTCTGGTGCCATTCTGTTTACAGATAGAGTTTTGATTGATTGAACAGATATAGATAATCCAGTACTTAATCACCCCTCATTAAAACACATCATTATCAATTTTTTTCCCATCAACACCATGCAGTTTTCAAATTTCTTTATAAGTTCAACCTTTCTATTGGTGAGTAGGAACTCACCCATGATTCCAGGTATAACTACACTGAGTAACTGTTGTAGGTGCCATTGGTTTTCGCTTCTCTCCCCACTTTTCGCTGCCTACCTTGTAACTACGCTGGGTGTCACTCTTGTTGAACCTTTTCATGTTGGCTTGTTCCCTCACTCACCAACACTGAATCTTTCAAACCGTGGTAGGATACCATGCTGCTGGACATGCTCTTCACGGAATCTGGCCACCCCACTTGTATCAACCTCTCCACTATCTGTAGCTGCTAGTCTCTTTGTGTTTCAGAGTTTATCTTACTCAGTTTTCCCTGCAACACTGGCTAGCTACCAACTATTAACATTCTGTTGTCATAAAGTCCTCTGTGGTGTTCAGCAGGCTATGAGGCAATGCGTGGGCTATGACCCCACCCAGTAAAAACTAGTTGAAAAGACAGTAAAATGATGACTTTGCCTGATTTATATGAAAAGTGAAAAGACATCTTTTTCAGGTCATTGAAAAGACATCAGTATTGATGCAACAGAGCTTACAGGATGCATGATATTAACATTGCTACTATGATCATGTTATCATTATCATTACTATATGGGTTGGTCGGTGTTGCATGTGGCAGATGTCACAAAAGGACAAAAGGGAGAAAAGGACACACGGTAATGGGGTGGACGAGGGCTACTGTGATGGTATGGCTTGGAGGTAAAAGGTGACTATCCACGGAGTGGCACACAAGGTGACAGGGGTTTATTATGGAAACTGAACAAAACTGGTACAAAATAAAAGGACTGTGAGGGATAACAAGAACTAACTGCAAGTAACACAACAGGGAACCAGGAAACACCAGGAACTAGGAGAACCGGCTGAGTAACACATGGCAATCACACCCAGAGTAACATCTCACAATGACTCACTAAGGAAAAAGAACACAGGCAGGCACTTCAATACAAACAGACAACTGGGCTAATGAGGAGGCAGGGACATGAAGCAAAACAACCAAGCAGTAGAGACACAGGACAAGAAGCAACAGGTAGAACAACAAACAAACACTGGCACAGGGAAACGGGCAATGGATGGAACTAATAACAAAGACAATCACTGAACTAAGAAGCTTAACAGACAAGCTTAAGAAATTGGAAACATAATCTGACACTAGGAAGCTAAAGCAAAGTAGCTTGTGATAATTTCAAAATCACAAAGGCAGAGAACAAAACCAGCACAAGGAGGAAAAACCACAGGAAGGAACTAAGACTTGGGAAGAGAAGACTAATACTACAATCATAGCCAAAATTTTTGAAAATGACACAAGTATTGGTGTTCGCGAAGTTTGGTACTTCAGTGTTTATTGATCTTTTTGTCAGATGTTTCTATGGTATACTGAAGTATAATTACAGGAATTTCATAAGTGTCAAAGGCTTTTATTGACAATTAAAGGCATTTAGTGACAATTTTATTAAGTTTATGCAAATAGTCAATATTTGTAGTGTTTTCAAATCCTCTGCAATTCGCCCTGGCTTGCTGTCAATCAACTTCTGAGCCAAATCCTGACGGATGGCAGCCCATTCTTGCATAATTAATGCTTGGAGTTTGTCAGAATTTGTGGGTTTTTGTTTGTTCACCCGCCTCTTGAGGATTGACCGCAAGTTTTCAATGGGATTAAGGTCTGGGGAGTTTCCTGGCCATGGACCCAAGATGTCAAGGTTTTCTTCCCCGAGCCACTTAGTTATCACTTTTACCTTATGGCACGGTGCTCCATCATGCTGGAAAAGGCATTGTTCTTGGATGGTTGGGAGAAATGTTGCCAGGAGCATGTTTTGGTACCATTCTTTATTCATGGCTGTGTTCTTAGTCAAAATTGTGAGCAAGCCCAATTGAACCACTCTCCTTGAAGTTCTTGATGATCCGATAAATGGGTGATTTAGGTATAATCTTACTAGCAGCAATATCCTTGCCTGTGAAGCCATTTTTGTGCAAAGCAATGATGACTGCACGTTTCCTTGTAAGTAACCATAGTTACTGATTTCAGTGATTTCGAGCAACACCCTCCGTTTAAAGCATCCAGTCTGCTATACTAACTCAATCAGCATGACAGAGTGATCTCCAGCCTTGTCCTCGTCAACATTCTCACCTGTGTTAACTAGAGAATCACTGAAATGATGTCAGCATGTCCTTTTGTGGCAGTGGGAATAGGTTTTTGGGGATTAAGTTCATTTTCATGGCAAAGAGGGAATTCATCTGATCACTCTTCATAACATTCTGGAGTATATGCAAATTGCTGTCATAAAAATGTCGTAAAAATGTATATTTGTGTCATTCTCAAAATGTTTGGTCACGCCTCTATAAACATTAGAAACAACAAAAACAAAACAGGTGAGGCTGGTTTTAAGCAAGCCTCAAACCCACAACCAGCCGGTTCAGTATCTGAGCCCCACACTAGTCCTGGGAGTAAAGAAAACACAACAGTTGAAAGAAGCAACAGGGAGAAGGATAGAATAACCAGCAACACCTGCTGTCCAAACGGGGAGGAAACCCAAAAGGCAGCGTGAGACGGGTGCCTACCCTGACAAGCTAGAACAGCTAATTGTCTGCCTAAAATCCAGATGTATGGTCACGCTATGTGTACTACACAATACACATTTTCATCAAGATTCGCACCTTCTCCCTGTTTTTGCGAGGGGCTCCAGTTTCCTCCCACGGTCTAAAAGTGTGCAGGATAGGTTGATTGGTAAGTCTAAATTGACCCTGTGAGTGTGTGTGCCCTGTGGTGTGTAGGTGACTGCCTGGGGTTGATTCCCGTCTGTGCCCCTTGTTCCCGTGATAAGCTCCGGTCCCCCCCGCGATCCCAGTTGGGATTAAGCGGTTTCAGAAAATGGGTGGATGGACGCACCGCCCGATCTAAAATCGGCGGTGTGGCAGCATTTTAGCTTTCCAGTAATCACAAACGAGAACGGCAAGAAAAGCACAGACAAGTAACATAACATACACAAATAGCATATCCACCGGCACCACAGTGAGCTGAGCGAAGATTATTAAAATGGCAAACCACGCTAAAAAGCTGCACATGCAAGCCTTAGTTTATTTATTTCAATATTTTTTTATTTATTTATTTTGATTTGGGATTTAGGGTGGCAGGGTGCCTTTCTGTGTGGAGTTTGCATGTTCTCCCCGTGCATGCGTGGGTTTCCTCTGGGAGCTCCGGTTTCCTCCCACAGTCCAAACACATGCAGATTAGGTCACTAGCCATAGGTGTGGCTGCTTGTCTGTGTTGGCCCTGTGGTGGATTGGTGGCCTGCCCAGGGTGTACCCTGCCTCTTGCCCGACGATGCTGGGATTGGCTCCAGCTTCCCTGCGACCCAGATGGATTAAGCGGTATAGATAATGGATGGATGGATTTGGGATTTTTTTAAAACAGTATTTTATCCAATTTAAGTTGCACTGTTAAGAAGACACGTTTTGCACAGTTCAGAAAGTATAAATAAAGGAATATTTTTGAGTAAATTTGTCTGCAGCTCATTCTGCTGAAAAATCGTGAGAAAATCATATCATGAACTTGTGAATTGTGAATCGTATCGAATCGTGAGTTGAATGTATTGTTACATCCCTACTATTAAATCTTGCTAATCTCTGTGAAAATATGCAATCTCTGTTGTAATGAGATATTGGTCAAGAATTTTGAGTAATAGCAAACCTTTTGTGATACCAACTGTTGCACCCATTGGTCTTCCAGATTATTTTAAGGGCAAATTTTAATTAATAATAGAATGTTTGCATGTGCTCTTCACATTTAAAAGCTGTCGCTTGCTTACGGGCACTGGTGGTGAATGAACACAGTGCAGTTATGTGTGTGTGTGTGTGCGTGCGTGTGTGTGCATGTGTTTATGTTAGTGATGGCTAAAGGAATATTAAATGGGTTTTGGAAGAGTGCATGTTAATCTCCCTTCATAGTATACCCATTAGCTTTTTATAGCGTTTGATACAGTAAGCATGATAGTATATATATATATATATATATATATATATATATATTTGAA
>JAODJW010000094.1:22021830-22042369 GCA_026777045.1 Hyperopisus bebe
ACCCCTAAATGCATTGAAGCAACTGCCATGTGATTGGTTGATTAGATAATTGCATTAATGAGAAATTGAACAGGTGTGCCTAATAATCCTTTAGGTGAGTGTATGTGAATAGGTAGATTCAAGCTTTTAAGCATCATCTCTCAAATGTAGTTCAAGTACATAATATTGTATAATTCCTGTACATGTCAAAACAATTTGTAGTTTTATATTTCAGTTATGTATATAACATGACGTGCTTGATTAGGTCTTCTGGCATGGAGAGGCTGTGCGCCTAGCACTGTGGCCTCTGATCTCAAGGTCTATGTGATCCATTCTCTGCTCTCTGTACGTGGAGCTTTCCATTTAGAGGTACAATATATGGATAAAAGTATTAGGACACCTGCCCATCACACCTATAGGAACTTCTATGACATCCCATTCTAAATCCATAGGCATCAATATCAGGGCTGCAAGATATCACATTGCAACATCACCCACTCCGAAATCTTCCCAGAAAAGTGCAGCTATTAAACCTGCAATGGGGGAACCAACTCCATATAGATTAGGGCTGCATGATATCACATTGTCATTATATTGCACAAGTGCAATAATCACCAGGGCTATAGATGACAGTCAAAACTTTTGCCTAGACTCCAGCTTTTTGGTACTACATGGATGTTTGCTTATACCAATAATTTGGTAAGCCTAAAATATTAATGAGATCTGTACTGTGACACCCCAGAAGTTCGTAATTTCTATAAATTCAGTCTATCCTTATGCTTATTACATTTGGATTGCATAGCGTGCATCCTGCTGTATTGGTATATCATGGAAGTGATAAGTATTGAAGTGGCCTTGAAGAAAGGGACAGCTCAGCAGACACAACATCTTTTGAAAGAGGAGATATTGTGAATAATCTGGGTAAAAGACGTTGGAGTTGTGGTGGTGCTTTTTCAGTCTAAAGTCTGACACAGTACAGTAATTAAACACAAGGATACTCAAAATGTATACGGATTACTAACTTCTGGGAGTCATATTATGCCTCATTCATATTTTAGGCATGTAAGGAGTTGCCCACTGGCCCAGAGACAGAATACCTGGGCAGCTGAAGGCTCTGAATGTGTGTAGGTCATTCCTGAAAAGTTACTTACCCTTTTTGGCAAACTGTTTAGTGCTTGAGTTAAAATATTCTAGCTGGTTACTTTAGGATTGTCCTGATTACTTCTATGCCTACAGCTGATTAATTCCTGCAGCTCATCCTTGCAGTAATGCTGAGTGGGATCTGCCGATTAAGTGAGATTCCCAATCACAATATAAATTCAGCTTAATCTCGGTTCAGAGACTGTGGTGCAGCTGCAAACTATTAAACTATCGGCATGTTTGATCTACTGTATCTAGCTTAGGGACTGCCTGAAGTCAATATATCTAACTAATTCAACTCAGAGGCTGAAAATACAAAGCCAGCATGTTTGGTTAACTTGCTCAGGGATTGACTCAGTATACCTAGCTGTATACCTAGCTGAACCCAACACCTAGCTAATCCAACTTATAGGTTGCTTAAAGCCAGCATGTTTGGTTAACTAGCTCAGGGACTGGCAGTATATCTAGTTACCTCAACTCAGAGTCTGACAGGCAAGAATCAGCATGGTTTATTAGTTAGTTCAGGGAGCAATTCAATGGAAGTATAGGCACTTTCATGCCATTTTTCTGAAACCAGAACCATTTTCTGGAACCAGGGATTTTGTTCTGTTCACACCACTGGAATTCAGCCAGATTGTAGTTCCTCAGAGGCAGTTCCAGAACCATTTTTGGTACATACTGTACTAAAATAAAAATTTGGTACTTTTCCTTCAAACACAAACTACTGGGAAGGCATTTACAGTGGTAGCTTGCTGATTGGTTGACCGCAAACACTAGCGCTAACATGGAAGTTATGCAGAAGTGCAGAAAAGTAGATGTAGAGGAGCAAAAATTGAATTACACAGAGTTAGCAAGTTCAGACAAAGAACAATCAAAGCATAGTTTATTCACTGGGTAAAACAACATATGTCCATCATCAGTCAAAACCACGACACAGTGATCAACATAACTACATTATATTCATACGAGACAACAGAGACAAAGATATACATACCCATGTAAAAGGTGCACACTGTAGCTGTGAGACAGATTTGACTACAGATGCTAATTGCTATGTGGGAGTTCTGATTACAGTGTGTCTCCTCAGTTAAGACTACACATGACGAGTATGCTGATTACACTTACCATATAGAGGTTCTGGCTACAGAATGTCATCCTAACTGTCTCGTGGACCCTTCCTTAAATACCAAACCAAGATATGGGTTCTCTTTGAAGATGGTGTCACACCAATCACTGAGCAGATGTTATGCTTATTGTTTTACTTAGAGATATTGGTTTTAAGGTGTGATGGGTTTGTGATCCCCTACAGGGTATACATTACTAATAATTCACTGGACAGATAAGTTCTCAAGCTAATGGTCAATTGGAATGTTAATGGTGGGGTCATCAGGGCCTTTTGTTCACTGAGGGGCAGAGCCTTCCAACAAGGCAAGATTTCTCTAATTTTCTAGATCTTCATAATATACTAAGTGTAGTTTAAGACCGAGACCATTCAAATGAGACCAAGCAATGGGTATGTCCATTGATTACATCATCAGACAATGTTTTTTTTCCATTTTGGCATTCTGTGTGACCATTTGGGACCTGAGACAGGGACAGGGGAGCAGGAAGGGAGGGGGGAGAGGGCAGGATGGGTGTATGATCAATGAGCCCAAGAGGGTCTGCCTGTGGGCTCTATCTTGTTCAGTGGGGGTTGAGGTGAGATCGCTAATGCAGTGGTCTGATGGTCTTTGCCCAACAGTGTCAGAGCTGAGTTGATTGTTTCCCCTTGGGTGAAACACAGTGCAGGCTCAAAGGAGTCCAGGATCACAGAATCCTATGTGCCCAGCAGCCATACAGGTGCACTACTAATCAGCTTACCAAATTGTAGGCATAACTAAACATCTGTAGAATACAGTAACGTTGGCATCTGGACAAATGTTTATGGCAGTCATCTGAGGCCCTGGTGATTATTGCATATGCTCTATTTAATCGTGATGTTATATATGCTGCAACTCTAATCAATATGGAGTTGGTTTCCCTTTTGCAGGTATAACAGCTGCCAGCCTTCTAGGAAAGCTTCCCACAAAATTTTGGAGTGTGTCTATGGGAATTTTTGCCTATTCATCCAGAAGAGCATTTGTGAGGTCAAGCACTGATGTTGGACTTGAAGGCTTGGCTCACAATCTCTGTTCTAGTTCATCCCAAAGGTGTTTGATGTGGTTGAGATCAGGGCTCTGTGCAGGCTAGTCAAGTCCTTTCACACCAAACTGACCCAACCATGTCTTTATGGACCTTGCTTTGTGCATTGGGGCACAGTCATGCTGGAACAGAAAAGGACCTTCCCCAAACTGTTTCCACAAAGTTGGAAACATAGAATTGTCCAAAATACCTCTGTATGCTAAGCATTAAGAGTTCCCTTCACTGGAACTAAGGGGCTTGGCCCAACCCCTAAAGAACAATACCATACCATTATCCCTCCTCCACCTAATTTTACAGTTGGCACAATGCAGTCTGGCAGGTAACGTTCTTCTGGCATCCACTAAATTCATCTATCAGGATGCCAGACTGAGAAGCGTGACTTGTCCCTCCAGAGAACATATTTCCACTGCTTCAGAGTCCAGTGGTGGTGTGCTTTATACCACTCCATCTGATGCTTGGCATTGAGCTTGGCGATGTGAGGCTTGCATGCAGCTGCTGGGCCGTATAAGCCCATTTCACGAAGCTCCTGGCACTCAGTTTTGGTGATGGGGGTTATTGCCATAGGAAGTCTGAAACTCTGCAGTTATTGAGTCAACAGAGCATTGGTAACTTATATGCACTATGCACCTCAAGACTTGGCAACCCTGCTCTGTTACTTTACATGGTCTGTCACTTCATGGCTAAGTTTCTGTTATTTCTAATTCACTGAGCTCCTCAGAATGACCCATTGTTTCACAAATATTTTTAAACCTGACTGTATACCTGTGGCAATAGGTCTGAAATAAACACCTGAATTCAATGATTAAGGGGTGTGTCTCAATACTTTTGTCTATATAGTGTATGTAGCCTAGGTGAACTGGTGTCTCTAAACTGCTCCTTATGATTGTGTGCCCTGAGAAGGACTGCCATCCTGTCTGTGCTGCCTTGTACGGCCGCTTGGCTTCCCATGGTCCTGTTCTGGATAAATAGAAAATGGATGGATTTACAGACATGACAATACCCAATACCCTTCCCACTATATGACTGGTATTGGGCTGGTAATGTCATGTAGAGCTCAATTTATCAGACCCTGTGTTTGAGAGTAGCACTGGTACTCCTATATGTATGTATTGTAATTGTTTCACTGCAACAAGGCATGCAGCCCTTCAATCTAGTTTACAACCTCTAATTTCAGAGAAAATTGGATCTCTTTGAGATAAAATTACTAATACCAGGGAGATTTCCCTTGATACCTCTTACAGGATTATAGATCTCTGCTGTGCTGCGATTACATGGGTCCTTCAGCAAGTTTTACCGGGCCATGTTACAGTCTAAACGAAAATAAAATTCTTCAGCTTCAGATGGAAAATGCAGGAAAAAACACTGAGACAGAAGCACCCCCCAGTTTCACAGCAACATAAGTTGATGCAGTTAATACCATTCTTTTGCAGTCTTTCTTACCATATTGAAGTAATGCATGTTAGGCATTTGATGATATTTATGGCAGCACAGTGTTCTGTATACTATCAGGCTGCAGCATCAAAGCTGCAAAAAATGTAAAGAAATCACTTCCAGTGAAATGAATCAACAATGAGCAGGGGCATATAGACGGCATGATATAACTGGTAAATATGGCGGCGCATATTCATTAAAAGATGACTGTTGTGTTGAGAGGAGATGAAGACCCACTGAAAACAAGCATTCAGCATCTACAGTGGTACCTTGGAACATTAACTTAATTCATCCCAGAAGGCTGGTCGAGTTGCGATTTGGTTGAGGTCCAAGTCGAATTTCCCGATAAGAAATAATGTAAATGAATTTAATCCGTTCCAGACCCCCAAATGATCGCCTGTTTAAACCTATCTACCTAATGATTAAAAGGATTAGCAATCAATATAAAACTATTACACACATACAAAAGCAATAAATATGAAATAAATGACAATCCCATACTCTAAAGAGAGAGCAGACACACGTGCACCACCTACAAGTCTTGCTATAATTTCCTTTTTAAGTTCTACACTTAGTCTTACTACTTTACTCTTTGGTTTGCTGCTAACACTGCAAACTTTCTTAGGGGCCATGATTACTGTATCCCTAAATGTACTGCAGATAGAGCACAAAAAATTCACACCAAACACAGCTTGTGCATGTCAAACACAGTGGAGAGGTACCGCGAGACTGAGAGCGATTCATAGGCATCAGCATCTTAGTAGATCCGTCTGGCTTTGTTTCAGCCTATCAGAGATGCATCTTGATCCATACAAGTTTTAGCAGGTCTGTTTTGTTTTGTGTTCTGAGTTTTGGTCGAATTGCAGTTAGATTTAGAGTTAAGTGGTGTTCGAATTCCAAGGTTCTACTGTATTCTATAATTTACAATGATTAAACTGATCACTACCATCGCTAACAGGACAGCCATTTCTAACAGGACCTTTAAAACAGTAAAAAAAAAAAAGAAGTCATGCAAACAAACATCGACTAAATATTTATGCAGCTATATAAAAGTTTATTTTTCAGAAAACTTATATGAAAATGTTTTAACTGGTTTCAAATAAAACAACACAGTTGAGAATATTACCATGGTTTCAAGGCTTGTTATAAAGACAGATTCTACTAAAATTTGACACGTTTGCGATTGGTTCCTTGACAAAACACAAAGATAGTTGCATGTGTGTTTATAGATATTCATTGGTATTATCTGGAATAATATCTATAACTTTTATCACATGGTTTACATGTATTACAATTACTGTATATCCTGCCAGAATAGTGGACTTTGAAAGACAGGTTTTTTTTTTTTAAAGAAATGGTCCCAGAAAATAAATAATCTCTTTGGGAAACTCTGGCAGCCAAATTTAAAGCTGTCAAAGGAAACCCATGGAGTTGGGAGAGGTTACATATCTTTACATAATAGGCAAGCTGGCAGACCTGCCTGCACCCAGACTGACAAACTGGCACATGAAACCTTCACACTGTACAAACTGGCAGTGTCCTGGCAATTCCAAAAAAAAGTAAAACCAGCACAGATTGGCATATAATGATGCTGAACAGTGAATCCTCTGAGGAGAGAGCAAAATCATCGTGAACACCAAAAATACCCAGTTTACTGCTTTACAGATGAGATGGAGGAAACATCTGAAGGACCTACAACCTTCTGGAAAAGGAGACAAATCTATGAGAGACCCAAACTTTGGAGTTCCTACCTGACTTTGAATTATAAGAACACCTCAGAACACATTATGTTTTTGGATGCATCATTATTGTCTTGTATTATAATATATCACTATATTTACATATCTTTGTCTTTGTCAGATACTAAAAGGTTTTTTGCACGAATAATTATATGATTATGATAAGGACCTAGATAAGGTATCCCTTGGATATAAATTCATTCAGAGGTTAGATTAGTTGTATACTGTGTGTGTGTGTGTATGTGTGTGTATATATATATATATATATATATATATATATATATATGTATATACACACATTCCTTTCTATATATTCCTTTCACCTTACCATCCTGACCAGAATAATTGGTTAGAAGATGGATGGATGGATGGTTGGAAACATGAACCTTTACTACAAATGTAATTGGTTTCAAACATGGAAAAATATATCTTAGATTCGAAGACAGTCACATTTTTTAAAACATGAAAATAGTTCTACACAGATCATTTCTCAAATGAATAACCTGGACTGCTAACATCCATCTGTCTTCCCACTGCTTACCCAGCACAAGGTCACTGGAAGCCTGGAAATTATCCCAATGAAGAAGGCAGGGAAACCCTGAATGGATTCCGGGTCACTGCAGGCCACACGCACTCACACTCACTCACACAGGTCGGCATAGTTCGTATTTGTTGGGCAAAAATCAGTACCACCATAATAAACATGATAATGGATTTTAAGGAATGAATCTCCCTAGAAGTTGCAGGTATTTAAAGAACTCTAAAATGCTACAAAAAATGCAAAAAAAATATGCAAGAAAATGCAACAAATATAGCAAGTTGAACGTGCACGTGGAAATTGCTACTTTATTTGAAAAATATGACATTGTCATGTTTGACCCATTGGCCCATTTAAAATATCACAATTACTCATACCAACTGTGATGATCAAAATGTCACCATAAGTATTGGATAGGTCTGCTGTACAAAATGTGAGATGGCTGTTTGGGAAATTATCAGTTGCTTTCCTGAGCCAAGCCCATTCATCCTATCGCAGGAACTACAGACCATGAGGCAGGGTACACTCTGATTGGTATGCCAGTCCATAACAAGACCCACAAATTCACTTACTAAGAATTCAGTGACAACAATTCACGTAAACCACCCACCTGGCTGCTAATATGAGGGGAACCATTCAACTCCACACACACAGAAACTCATAATCAAACAGCAGGGGATGGCAACAAACACGAAACCCTGAAGGCATGAGCTTCGGATGGAAGCACGGACAATTTTATCTGCTTGCTATGCTACTAGAACTATATCTCTACATTTTCTGATGTCAGCAAAATGTACATCTCAGGAAGTTTCGGCAAGACGCATTATATAATGCAGACTATTCGCTATTGTAGGAACTAGGCAAATTCATCACCTGGTGTGTATTCAGTGAGTTGCACCCTTTCAGGCAGATGAATGCAATGAGATTGATTCTTTCGGCCCGACTACACACAAATATGCAGAAGTCAAAACAGATTTCTGTCCATATTTTTTCAGACTGTGTACCTAGTACAGGGTCATGGTGCAGAAGGGGGGCGTGACCCAACCCCAGGCAGCAGGATGGCATAGGGAAGGAGGAGCATCCTTACTGCTATTCCAGTGCATCTTTAGGCACTCGTGCATAATGGGCAGTTCACCTAACTGCATATCTTTCAACAGTTAGAGGTAATGGGTGAGATTTGAAAACTCCACAAACAGAGATGGGGAGAGATTTAAACCCTCCAGCCCGTAAGAATGCTGCAATAGTGCCACCACTGCATCACCATGACTCCATATTTGGAAAACATTTCTTAGAGATTTCCAGTCTGGGGCTAGAATTCGATTAATAAGGAATGGTTACTTTTTAAACACAGAGCAGATGTTCAAAGATTAATATAAGTTCATTTAAACACTAGACATACTGTATCTGTAATTTATACATATCAGAAATTTTTGAAGATGGGCTGTACTCACAGTTGACAGTCGCTGCTCAAAAGGTTCAAGCACCACTGATAAGAATCGTACTTGCATGTAGTATATATAGCAAGTATCTTTCTGTGTATTTCACTTTCATTCATTTTCCAACCCACTTTATCCTATTGGATCGTGGGTGGTTCGGAGCCTATGGGCACGAGGCAGGGAACAACCCTAGACAGGGAGCCAGGCCAGGCCAGGCCATCACACTCACACCTACGGGTAACTTTAGTAACTCCGATGAGCCTCAGCAGGTCTTTGGACTGTGGGGGGAAACTGGAGTACCCAGAGGAAACCCCACAACGACACGGGGAGAACATGCAAACTCCACACACATGTAACCCAGGTGGAGACTCAAACCCAGGACCCAGAGGTGTGAGGCAACAGTGCTAACCACTGCACCACTATGCCGCCTGTGTATTTTGTTTGAACTTTATTATTCAGTAGCATTTATATACGCTCTGGCTGACATCTAGTGGCCAAAGTTAAAATCAGACTAAACGTTCTTAAAAACAGAGGAACAGCCCGGATTATTTCACTTGATTGTATTTGTTTCACTTCTTAATGAAAGGGCTAATGAAGTCTTTCTTTTATACAAAATAAGTTGCAGAATTATGTGATCAAAACTGATAGTTAAGAAAAAAGTTATTGCCGGTAATGACCGATAAATGAAAAATGCGTAGTAAATGTGTTCATCTTGATGTACATTTTTATGTATTTTTGTTCAGACTTCATGGATTTGTCCAACATTTGTTACATTAATTCAAAAACAGTATTGACTGAATGTAATATAGAATTGAAGTACATATAATACATTCAGAAATCTGAAAAGATTCAGAAAAAGTGCTTCTTCCAATAGGCTACACACAGTCATTACCCTACTTGCCACTGAGGACACACAGGTCAATTCTTCAGTATTTTTTCTGCAGCTCCAATAACCATGATCCATTATGGATTGGATATGGCAAATTTTTTTGACATCCAAAAATTTCAGATATTTATAATGTTTAGGGTGAGCCACTGCATAAAACAAATAATTACATACATACATACATACATACTTTGCTTTTTATTTTCATGCTGTTCATTTTAGTGGTTTATTTATCTACAATTCCCCATGGGTTCTCCATACATATAAATAAAGAAGACTCATATCATTTAAAATGTGTTACATACAAGACGCATTCCAGGGGGGGTTTTCCACAAAACAGGTGGCTTCTGGCTCCAACTCCATGATGGCTTCTGTCTCTAGCTCTGCAGTGGGGCCAAATGTAATGATTGTCCAATAGGAATGTCACTTACCTCTTTTCCTGTTGGACACTTTTCACATTTGGCTTAAGTTAGTCCAGCTAACTGGGAAATTTTTGTGGAATACCTCCCAAGAAGTATTTTTAAATGAATCATGGGATTGGTCTCAGTCGGTATGGATGCAACTGATATATCCTTGATATTTGGGGCAGAGCAAGACAAACATCCGGGGATTACTACTATCCTTGTGTACTTGTGTTCTTAGTATTGGAACCGGTCTTCGGCAATGAAGATGACGTACAACAGAACACAAGTACAGTCAAGTACACATATTGAGATTTCCTTCTGTGTTTAAATAGCTTAACCCTATTTAAGCAGGAAGACAGAAAGAAGAGCATGAGAAGAAAAAACGGGGCAAGATAAAACCTGAGAAGTGTCTAGTGGAAGTGCTATGGGATGAGGTTGGTTGTATTCATATGTAAAAAGTTCTTTGAATCGAGTTAATTTCCATTTTAACCAATTTCTTTTGTATTGTTACTTTTTTCCCCAGTTTTAAAGTTTGGTTTATATTAATGTTTTGTAATTTTTTTTTTTGTTTGGGTTGGGACACTCTGGAATATCTGGAAATTTTTTTATTTGCCGTTGCCATCATTTTATTTTCTAAAATGGAAGGTAGTGAGAATCCTTAGTTATAATAATGTATTGGATTTGTTCTATGTACATTTCTGTTATGTGCTTGTATATAGTAGTATGTAGTGTAACAATATTGTTCCTCCTGTAAATAAACAATTGGTGTCCATGATCCATAGGAGGTGTTGTTACAGACCTATTTTTCCACTTTCCCCTTTTGCTATTGTTATGCCCGATCCCTAACCCTAACCCTAACCCACAGAGAAGCCAGTGGTGTGACACGCACCACAGCTTTTAAACCGGGTTACAGCCAAAGTTAAAGATTTTTTAAACCAAAATTAAATTCATTCATTTGTACGGAGACCGGGAGGGGACATGAGAGGTAAAAAAAAACATTTGTGAGATCTTGCAAAACATTAATAACTTTGCTGTGTCCATTTGAAATACAAAAGATGGAATTTTGGCATATTTATCGACTAATAAGTATAAACCTAAGTGATACAGACATGTCCTGTTAGGTGTGCATTACACATTAAACTATCCGGGACAATGCATACTACCATAAGTTCATATTTTGTGTACTCATTTAGTTATAATAATTGATTTATAACTAATTTTAATTCATTTTAATTGATTATAACAGTGATTTTAAGCAAGACAGATGGGCTGTTGAACATTATGTGCGCACATAAACATTGAAATATATATATATATATACACACATAAAGATATTACAGCCAGAAAACTGCATATAAAGCTAACTTTACTGGTGTTGAAATTCCATTTCCATAAATGTATACATCATCAATCGAAAATATCAGGGAGGCATACATGAAAGTGGGTTCGGGTTTAAACCTTAACTCTAGCGCTTTCAACAAAAGTGAACAACACCCATTTTTCAGATTTAGTTACGGTTGAATTTTTAATGAATATTTCAGTGGTGGTGTGTGCACTTTATGATCAATAGCCAAGCTGTCTTTCTTACAGTCACTCACAGTGAATGGACATAGTGCAATTATTAATAAATAAATGCATATAAGAACACATATGAAAGTTACGTGGTGTGCATTGTCCCCCAAAGTTTAATGCTTAAAGTACACCTAACAGGACATGTCTGTATCGTTTACGTTTATACTTATTAGTCGATAAATAGGCCAAAATTCCATCTTTTGTATTTCAAATGGACACAGCACAGTTATTAATGTATTGCGAGATCTTTATCTTTTTTTCTTCCCATGTCCCCTCCCAGGCTCAGTACATTTCCTTTAATCCACCTTAGTTTTCTTTTTAAATTGAAACCCAAGACCAATTCTAAAGTGCATGTTGATGTGGTTTATATTGTTTAAATACCACCTTACCACTCAAATTTACTGCATTTTAGTATCTTAACTTCCAGCACTGGTGTGCACATTGGGGAAATACTTCAACTTAATAGATTTCTCTTGTATCAGGACAGAGGTACTGACTGATGAGCCTAGATTGCACATGCTGCTGACAGACGACCACAGATGAACTCAAGAACAATTTATATTAAATGTTACTGTAGAAACTGGAACATTTGAGCAACACTTACTGTGCAGCCCTGGTGACCAATGTCACGTATCTGACAATAACCCTGTTTTATGCCCAAACAAAGGCACAGAAAAGATACAATCCATCACAAATGTGTTTTGTGTTTAGAATATAGCAGTTCAAACACCCTTCACATGGTCATCACCAAATTGCAATTACCGCAGGCACAGAAACTGAAGCAGTGTGGGAGAAGGGCACTGGCCAATGTGCTTAAAATGACAGTGAAGAGAGCATTGGCTGAGCAACATTAAGAAGAAATGAAAAACCAGGAGAATACTTGTGAAAATGTTATATTATTAGCAGTACTTTATGTAAGTATAATATTTAAATTCACAAGAAACTCTTTTAAAACACATTTCCAACAGTATGCTTCTTTCATGTATTCTAGTCTAATGTCACAGTCCAAAGATATGAAGTTTTGGCATCACTAAAATATTGCTTATGATGTGGATTAGTGTGTGCATGTGTGCGCCTCGCAAGAGTCTGTAGTCCTGTGAGGCAGCCCTCCTCATGCCCCTGACATGGACTCTAAGCCCTCCTCATGTCCCTGGCATAGGCGCCACGCCCTCCTCATACCCCTGGTATAGGCTCCAAGCCCTCCTAATGCTCCTGGCATAGGCTCCAAGCCCTCTTCCTGACCCTGGTATAGGCTCCAAGCCTTCTTCATGACCCTGGTATAGGCTCTACGCCCTCCTCATACCCCTAGTATAGGCTCCAAGAACTCCTCATACCCCTGGTATAAGCTCCAAGCCCTCATATTGCCCTGGCATAGACCCCAAGCCTTCTTAATGGCCCTGACATAGGTCCCATGCCCTCCCCTCCTCATGTCCCTGTACTGGATAAGTGGTCAGAAGATAAATGGGTGGATAGATAACTGAGCTGTTGGAAATCCATCTAATGCAGTATTAAGTTACGTATATCAAAATGGATGCTTTTGGATAAGCAAGATTTATTTAAATAACAAGGCTATTTAAATCATCCAGTTATTTTAAAATTACATTTCACTTTTTCTTTTGCTTGAAGCCCTTCAATCTGAACAGTGGTAAAATCTTCCTTACAGACTTTATTTTATTTAATTTTAAGGAAATTTAGGAAGTTGGGAAAGCTGATCAAAATATCAAGCCCCAGTGATCTGAAGACCTTACTAGCAGACTACTCACTAATTCTGGTCTTCGATATCAGCTTCTTAATGTGCTGTATATGTATCCTAGCTAACATGTATACACTATAAAAACATGTTGGTGCCTTTTTAAAGACATTTTTTTTAACTAAAAACTAGACTCTGGAGTTCAAATCTCTTGATATTTGCAATGAAGACCTTGTAATGTTAAAATAAGCTATCTGTATTTATACTTTATAATACGGTACTTTATAAGAAAAACAGTAAGACTGTAATTTACTCATAGGGGCTTTTGTATTTTAGATGGTGAATTTGCATTGTTTCAGCACTAGATGGCAATGTCTCTACAGAAATAAGAATCAGAGCTTGAGACTAATAGTAAGGAAATAGATGTTATAGCACAAAGTGGTGCATAAACAATCAGTTATGTCCAAATAGATGGAAACATTTGTAAATTTGTTCAGTATGTTCATGTAGTAGCAGGCAATCTGAAATTAACTGTAATTTAACAGTTTAACAGCTGAATCAGCTGCAATATTTATGTTTACAGTACCAGACATTCAAAAAACCAAACAATGAAACAGAAATAATCACGAAGAGTCAATGACGATTTAACATAACTTTAGGGATAAAGGTTTTATTTAAAATCTTTGCAGGAATGAAATGCAAAACTTAGATGTTAAAAGGGGGTTTAAGAGAGTTGTAAAAGGTATTTCAAGCTTACATTTGACTACTTCTAAGAAAAACAAACACATTAAGTTTATCACAGGAGGAATGATTACACAAAACGACATACATTCTGTGTCTAATGCTAGATGGAAGGGAGTGAATGAAGGGGACAGAGAAAAACATCACACCGGCAAAATAGGAAATGCTTTAGTTGTTTAGTTCGTTGCAGTTTAGGTTAGAAATCCTGAATGTTTTGGTGAGAGAATCATTACTGATGCTATGATGCACCGCCCTCAGTCTGAAATGCAGTTCAGTGCAGTTACCTTGTCAGGAATTATGCTTCTTGTGGTTATGTGAATAATTTAAAAAGACATTTTGCAAAAGTCAGAAATATAAATTCATGTCTGGTTTTATTGCATGGAAGAAACCGTGTGCAATTTTTAAATCAAATTTTTATCATCATATTTCAAATGTCATACATTTATTCTCCTTTACAGGATGGTAGACATTTTCAGACTGAATATAGTTTTTTTTTTAAGCTACGCATTTATTTATGGCATATTTGAAAATTTCAGCTTAAATAAATTCTATCTTTGCACTTCACAAAGTCAAAGGGAATCCTTTCATGCAAGCCTTTATGCATCTACTCTAGGATTTTATTTTTATTTATTTATTTGTGAAATCTTAAAAAGAATTAAAAACTAGAATCTTCCAGCATTTAAAATGTACCACATAGCATACAGACATAATAGGTGATTGGTTTCATCATAAGGATAGAAACTTGTACCTGTATAAATGTACTGTTAAATATTCCATTTAATTCTTACTGGAAGGAAGATCATACTTATTTGTTGTGTATTTGCTGTCACCCCATACTGGTCATTTAGATGTAATCTAGAATTTAAAAAAATGCTCTGCTGAAATTTGTATTTTGTTCAGTTTATAAAAGGCGCATCCTGTATTGACCCTCTTTATAAAGGTTTGGGTCCTAAACCAGATTTTGATAAATGTCTTTCGCTATCAGGTTTGCCATTTTTCCACAGTCTAATAGCCCTGAGCACAGTGAATCTTCACATTCCCAATGAATTACAGGATGATTTAATAAATGCCACAATATGCATGCTGAAGCTAGTAATTTTATTGCACAAACAGGCGCAGGTGCCCTCTAAGCAACCTGACAACAGCACTCAGAAATCTCTGAAGCTGAATCCACCATGACAGGGGCTTTAATAACAATTCAACCAAATACCGTCACCATGTTTGCCTGCAATTTATCTTCCTCCTTCCACTTGCCACACTTCATGAAAACTCTCACTTCTGCTGCATTGAATGGGGAGAAAAAAAAAGACCCAGAACAATGGGTGACATTACTGGAAGCATCACGATGAAATACTGTATGCTGCTGCTGCTGCTTCATGTTCTTTAGAGCACTGTTTTTTTAACTATGTTGCTAGGGAGATGGACCAATAGGGCTGTCAGTGATATCTGCAGAAGCAGCCCAGAGAACCACAACATCAACAGTCCTGCCCTTTAGCTACCTTGAAGTGAAGACGAGCTGTTCCGGCTTCAGCTGCGCAGGAATGTCATCGAGTACGTGAACCTGACTGGAGTGCACAGCTGCTCGTAGTCTGGGAGCTCCACCGGGTGAAGGCCTTATATAGCGTCTCTGTGGCTCTATGAGGACATGAAATATTTCTCCTTGCTGCAATCCCTCTTGCCTCATGCATCCTGATTCTCTAACAGCAAACTCTGCATGATGCCTGCTGGCAGTATTTGCTCCTGGGTTTTGGCACCTCTTTAGGGAAAGACTTAGGTGTGCCAGAAATTACACACTGACAATAAGGACAGATAGAATGGGCTACCCACAGATGACTATGTTCAGCAGGCACTTCTTGGGAAGGATTCCCCCTTATTCTCATACGCCATTTTCTTACCTCACATATACGTATTTAAAAAATCATTGTCATTTGTAGCACATGTATGTTTATCTTATATTCAATATGTTAAGGTGCCATATTAATGTCCATTGCTCTCCAATAAGGCTATGCTGAGAGCGTTTTTTTTTTTTTTTTTGGTGTCCATTATTATCACAAAATACAACTGAAACCCACCTACTTCTCCCTTCACCCTCAAAATAGAAAATCCAGATCCTTCTTCCCAAATTCCCTGTGTGTCATAATTCCTCCCTTCAGTTCAGTCAGATATTCACAATAGATAGATAGATAGAATGGCATGTGATGTTATTTACTTGAAAGGACATTATATTACCCTTTCAATGTCCGTCTGCTGGAATAGCCAAAATAGCCTGCAGAGGTCTACAAGGGCATGCACTCATAGTACAGTGGTAACATATATACTGTACTCAACTCTCCGCCATAACCCTATGTTTGATATTTGGTGGCATTTCTTCACTGGCTCTCACATCTTTTCCTCGGTGCTGACTTACAGGTCCATCAATGAACAAGCACCCAGCTCCATCAAAAGGATCTCATGCCCCATTTTAACCCTACAGTCAGCAAACAGCCCTGCTTGGAGATTCCTCCACCACATGGGAAGATTCCCTTGTGTGGTTCCCCGATGGTGGAATGAGCTGCTGAACCACATCTGGTCATCTGACTCTCTCTGCATCTTCATGAAATGCCTCAAAACCCATCTGTTCCATAAATTTCTCTACTAGCCTGATGACTCTTTCCCTAAATGTTCTAATATTGCACTTCTGGTCCTTGAATAGTCTTATTAAGGTCTTGCTTTTTAGAAGTTGTCATGTATCTCCTGCTTCAGTACTGCTCACACTTGTACCTGGGCATTCATTGGAAGCTCAGTCTAGCTGCACTCATGCCTATTTGACTCCTTGACAGAATGTATCAGAATCAGAACCAAGTTTACACATACAAGGAATTTGATTCTGGAAGTTGCGCTGTGCTATTTGCCTGACATATATATATTGCTATGTGTATATTGTATATTATGTACTGTATATTGCTTTGTGTCAAATTTAAGTATAAATTTAATAATAAATTTGTGATATATGCAATGTGCAATTTTAATTTTATATATATATATTCATTTATTTATTTAGCTATAGACCATGTTAAGCACGACCAGCCTAAAACACATTTTAATACAGTTCTATTGCACCTTTATCAAAAATACAATACAGCAGAATTACCTTTCAGAATCTCAGAACTAAGAGTACTGGGCAGCTGACAACTTTATATCCCTGCTCTCCTATACAGCAAAACCTACTACAGCAGAATGATCACATCAGAAACAGCCTGTTTCCAGGATTTATAACTGTCCTATTTGGAAATGCCTTTCTGAACACAACATCCATCCTGTCACTGATCCTTGGCCACAAAATCTCTGCCTCAGCAGAACTGTTACTCTTCAGGGGACTGAGCAACTCTGACCTTCTACTCAATAACAAAACACTACTGTTTATCGCAGTTATCCTAGCCAGATATGTACTGTGAAATTGGAAATGTAAAAATGTGATATATGTTAAATGATCGGTAGCCTGACCTGGGGAACCTCAACTGACATTGCTTCAGGATCACTTTAAGTTTTTCATTCTTTCTTTCTTTCTTTCTTTCTTTCTATCTTTCTTTCTCTCTCTTTCTTTAATTCTTTCTTCTATTTTATATTGGTTCTGAAAAAGCACAGCTAATACTGTAAATATTATTGTCATGTATTTTTGGTGTGAAAAGAGAAACATCTACGTATAAAGGTATTGTTTGGTCTTTCACATGTTTCAGCACTAAACTGATCAACAAACCATCATGGACTACTGAATCAGATGGGCTGGAGGATTCAGAAAAATGTGTTGACTTGTTTTAATATATATATATATATATATACACTTTTTATGTAATGTATTCAATATCCGCATTACAATGTCAGAATCAATTAATGTGTTTATTCCTCATTTTGGCATGATGTGGGGGTGTGAGTTGGGGGAGGGGGGTTAAGGAGAGGACAAAATGCAGAAACACCACTATTGGAATAACTCAGATTTACTCAAAACAGATCCCATGCAACTTTGAAACAACTGACAGCTATCCAATATATAATGTTTCCCTAAAAGTGTTTCTCCACTGCTCCTCTGCTTTTTCTTTAAACTGGTGACTGGATTCATCACAATATCAAAAAAACCTACAGTGATCATATTTTTATGCATGTGTGAAAGGTTCTGCCTGTTAATAAGTTTGTGCTCCTACTCTCTCAATAAAGCACCTACTGAAGATCTAGCACCACAATTAGTAAGCCAATACTACGACTAACTATAGCACCAGAAATGAATGATGGGTAAAGGACATTAAAACCCTTCTTTGCTAAATTAATTACTGGGTACTGGGCAATTAAGAATACAACTCAATTAAGAATTCAGCTAGCAACAGTGCCAGTGAATTCAGTGTAACTTGAGGTAATTTTTGTCTATGGGTATGAAAAATGAGGGTATACAAACACTCACAATATTGTTAATTTAGAGATGCCAATTCACGTAATGATACGCTTTGGACTCTACAGTATTTGAAAGGTGTGACTCACCACAAATGATGAGAATATGGAAGATGGATGGCCCCAAAAGCTTTCTTTCCATCTCCTTCCTCTTTCCTTCAGTAAAGTTCAGAGTTTCCTTTGGGGGAGCAGTCCGCTCATCTGGCACTGCCATTCTGCTCTGGTAATCCTTATGCGACTTTTACAGTGGTAAGACCAAAGCGCTTTCCAGTACCTTTCAAGAGGTTAATGCGGTCTAAGGTGTACAACACAAGTACTTTAAGTGGTTTAAAAGCAATGCAAGTTGTCAGACCATGTTCTTAGATCTTCTCTGGTTGTTTGACCGGTATTGCTGGTATCTTGGTCTGCTGAATGAAAAAGAGGATTACTGAGGTTATGGACTTCTGTTGCAATATATAACAGTGTATACATATCATATAATATATGTTATAGGTTATGTTCCTGTTATCAAAGTTATGAAATAATGTACAAATAATGTATGTACTGTATTTGTTATATTTGATTTAAATGTAGCAAACAGAGTATAGTAAAAAATACATATGATTTTTCCCCAATCATATATTTCACACTTCCTTAAAAACTGTGGTTTAAAAAAGTGGTTTATGGCTGTATTAATCTGAAGTGCTACATTAAGAGCTCAAGTTTTATATTACAATGTGGCTCATTCTTCCCCTCTAAGCACATCTTGTCCAAGAGGGATTAGACAGTTTGCTCTGGCAAACTAGGTGACACAAATAATATTGCCTCTGTCATCATCAATTGAAAATGACAGAAATATATAAATAAGGAAATGAGTGCTGAAGGATTTTGACTGTTGTGTCACACACACTTTGTTCAGAAACAATAACTAAAGATTAAAAAGCTGTTCATGGTTAGTTAAAATATCACTTCTGGGTTACTTGTGTTGGACAGTAACTGTCTAAGGCAGCTGGTGTGAAGCTTGAAAGAGCATTTGATTACTTCATATTCTCGTTATAGTTAGCAGTATACAATTCAATGCCCATGTCAACCTGAATTAGACATGTCAGTAAACAGTTGTTCAGGAAGATTACCAGATTCCTGTTTCTTTTTAAGTAACTGTTTATGTATGGTTTCGCTAGAGGTGACAGTCTGGAAAATTCTGGATTCTGGCATGCGTTCATTCAGTTGATCTGCTGTAATTGCTTGTGCGCATATATTTCCAGTTTCTGATAGATTTTTTTACTCTGTTGCCCAATACAAATAAATTTTTCATGGCATGTCCACTAAGCTCCTCTCTTTCTCGACAAATTAGTTTTTTTCCCCAAAACCATTTCCCTTGACTAAAGCACTCACTCGCCTTTAAACATGTTTTTCCTGATTCACCAAATAATTGATGAATAGCCAACAATACCTTTAACTGGTCATGACCAAGGCAAGAATGCAGTGTGGGATGATAAATATGATAGTAGCCAAACCAGCCTGGAGATTTAACAATTTTTTTAAAAAATGTAATGTGTATCTAAAAGAGAACCATTATAACAATATACATACTTTTGTGATTATATTGCGTTCACGTCATTTTATCTACACATGCCTAAAATCAACACACCAATAATAACGGAAAGCTGATTTTTATGTAACCAATAGTGATGGTAAGTTCAACTCAATTAACTGATTCGATTCTTTCGAACTGTCCTTTGTAATGAATCGATTCTAAAATCGATTCTCTGATTCTCTATTTTTATTTATTTTTTTGCGCCTGACCGTATGACTAAGCCAGTAGCGGAACAACTGCACACAAGGCCCCGGGCCAAAACACCGATCGGGCCCCCCCTCCCGCGCACGCACACACACGCATACATATATGTGGCGGTGCTGAAATGAGTTTTAAAGCGTGGGTGCAAAAACACAAAAAACTTAACGAGAGAATTCGACTGTCCCTCACAAAAACTGTAAAGTTTCAGTGGCTAAATTGCGTTTTCTACGCCTTTTCTGACAGGAGGAGATTTGTTTGGCTATGCCTAGAAAACAACGTTGTTACCAGTGTGGAGACCGCCAGTTTTACCAAGCGCAAAAAATCCACCTCCAGCTGCCTGCCCATCTCATCCATTTTTGTTGCAAAAATTATAGTGTATTGTCTAAGCGAATAGGGTATTGGTTAATTAGAGTGCACGCACCTTCTTTCTCATTCTCATGATGCTTCCATGCCTCCGGGTATAGCCCATTCCAATGTCATGTACCTAACTTTTTATACAATTTAGACAGCGCATAACCATTAACCTACTTTATACTACGGGACCGTTGAATGCTTGAATCTGATTGGCTGACAAACGTTCTGAGGTGTGCAATTATTTTCAGGGAA
>JAODJW010000094.1:22042469-22061493 GCA_026777045.1 Hyperopisus bebe
TGGAGCGAGCGTGGAGCGATTTGACTGGAGCGGGAGGAAATTTTAGTGGAGCGAGGAGCGGTGTTGAGCGGAGCGGCATAGTGCAAATTAGAGCGCTGGAGCGGCGGAGCCAACAGCCTTGTGAGTGAGGAGCGGAAATTCTCACCACTCCACTCCGCTCACATGCTCTGCTGTGCATTAACTTTGCATATTGCATTAAGCCTCCTTATGTCAGCCAGCTGTCAGACACAGCTGTACTGACAAGAAGTGAAAGAGAAAAAACTACTCAATAAAGTCTGAAGTTACACTCTCAATGAATTTGCCAAAATATCTAGTTAGTGAAAACTGTTAATGTTTAAGTATCTGATTGCCACTGATAGAGCTAGCTACGTGTTCTTAGCATGTAGTTACACTCTTTATTAGAAAAGTTAAGTCTGCAGAAAAGCTTGCAAAAAAATCTGTCCCTATGATTTATACGGCACGTGTGAGAACAACACGTGATAAATAACAATAATACATATACATGATCTTATCATCTGAGGTTGGAAAGGTAGGTAAAAGACTTGTAGACTTGTGAAGACGGGTAGATGGCTACTGGCTAGCTTACCTTTCAGGGTGTTTACGCTCCAGGTGCCTGGTGAAGGTTGAGGTAGTCCCGGCTGTCTCGGTCAAGGAAACTCTGCAAAATTTGCATTTTGCCGAATGTTTTTATTTTTTTACCTCTGCTGCAAAAAAACTCTTTGTTCTATGAACGCAAGCTTTATGACAGAAGAATTCGCTGACATTTTTATGTAGCTTAACTGACTAGGTTTACTGCTCACTGTGATGCTGCATCTAACATTTAACTATCGCTACACTTATTTTGCGCGTATAACACGTATTTTGATTGGATGAGCGCCAATGTCGAAATAATAATAATGTTGCATTATCGAACGTTACGTTGTGTGTCGATCTGAGACAGCGAGACCAAGACAAGACCGAGGGATCTAAGACCAAGGCAAGACCAAGACCAAGAACCGTGAAGACTGTGACAAGGCCAAAACCACATACTGTAAAAGTGGTCTCGAGACATCAAATTCTAGTACTCGGCCATTCGGGTGTTCTTGGCACCAGAAGAAAGTCTATGAATACAAAAGTGACGAATATAAGTGACGAACAAAAGAACGAATGGACTGAACATGAAAAATAAATCCGAAATCGTGGGGGATGCTTTTGGATGTTGAATACCCAAAGATCAGTTTTAAAAATGTTTTGAAATAATTTTTAAAATCAATTCGTTCAGACTTATGAATCGATTCGACTCGTTCACTAGAAAAAAAACGGGTTAAAAAGAACAGTTCGTTCACAAGTCGGCCATCAGAATATTCAGTTACAAGATGACCCCTACTTCATCCATCGTTTTTTAGAAAAAGGTTTTTGGAATACCAAATCTTACCTTCATAAACAAAAATGATTTTATTTGTCAAGAACATACAATCCAGCAACCACATCTTTAAAAGCAACCACAGGCATTCGGATTCCTTTGAGTGCATTAAACGGGAAACATTCCAAAAAACAAATGTAGGCAATTTTATTTATTTTATCTTTTTTTAATTTATCTTTTATTTATTTGTATTTTTTTTTTTTTTGGGGGGGGGGGGTGGGGTAGATAATCAATTACAAACTCCACAACCCTTGTTTTCAATGCAGCAGACCCACACGAAGTGAAAAAGAAAAAGGTGGAGTCATAATAATAAATGATATAATAGCCCTTGAGTGAATGTTACGATCTTCAATAACAGCCACTATCGGTTTAATACTGGCGCAACCAGGGAAGCCAACGATTTACATAACACTCAGGGACACCCGCTAAGCACGAACTTTGCCAGGGCCACCAACTGTCACGCATCTGGCGTGACACTCACACGTCTTTCACTCTCAAGCGCACGTTACAAAATATCGTCCCCAAATATAAGACGACACCAGTTTTTCAGGGTTATTTTGAGGAAGAATCGTCTTTTATTCTGGTCAACACAGTAATTATAATACGTGATTTTCTTTCTCTTTACATTAGGAAAACAGCTCAAAAAACAACAACCGTAACAAGGGGCTGTGACATATATGATCATCAACGTCAAGTTCACCAGTCAGTTCTCCCTTTCACACAGGCTGTGGCTATACTATAAAAACGCCTACGTTTATCTGATTGAAAACAGTTTTGCCATTAGGAACAAAAATTAGCTAGCATCATTTATCACTAATAGTCTTCCATACATGGCATGCCACTGGCTGAGCAGGCCTGTTACCTAGAATGCCTCTAGCAGGTTAGCAAGTTAATTCACTTCTAGAGTACAGCACTGTAATTGCTCTATTTTTCTGTCGTATATTTACATTCAGTGAACAATATCTGATAGTATATTTCACGACACACTCGCACCAAAACATCTTCTATAACGTGATTTGCCCGCATCTAGCCAGTAATAGGCTATATTTAAGCCTGCAAGCCTGGTGATGAAAGTTCTTAAAATGGCAGAAAATAAATAAACAAGATTATATATTTTAAGTATTTAAAATATTTAAAATATATAAACTACAATCTCGGGGCGGCATGGTGATGCAGTGGTTAGCACTGTTGTCTCACACCTCTGGGTCCTGGGTTTGAGTCTCCGCCTGGGTCACATGTGTGTGGAGTTTGCATGTTCTCCCCGTGTCATCGTGAGGTTTTCTCCAGGTACTCTGGTTTCCCCCCACAGTCCAAAGACACGCTGAGGCTGATTGGAATTCCTAAATTGCCCATAGGTGTGAGTGTGCCCTGCGATGGGCTGGCCCTCCATCCAGGGTTGTGCCCGTTGCTTCCGGGATAGGCTCCGGGCCCCCCGCGACCCAGTAGGATGAGCGGGTTGGAAAATGGATGGATGGATGGATGGATGGATAATTAAGAAAACTGATTTGAATTTAAGAACTTAAATGGAGCTATGCTGTGTTTACATGCTGAAACTGAAGCATTATAACAACTGTGCCTTGTTTGTAGTGAAGGGCAGCCATTTTGACTCTCACCTTGGGTTCAAAATGGTCACAAACGGCCCTGCATGGCTCATCAGATAGGCTGCAGGCAACCCTGATGAAGATAAGTGGTCTGAAGAAGGATGGAATAATACATTTATATTTTTAGGGCACGGAGAAAAATTATTTTATTTAAGATTATCTTCTCCCATTTGCATTTTGGAGAGCTCTTGAGAGAGGTTGGGGTTCAATTCTTATAATGTCATATTTTATTGGTTTCAGAATCAATATAGATTTTTCCCTTTTAATTATTATATAGATAACTGACATTTCAACTGTGGAAACTTTAAATGTGGCCTTTTTTTACAGGGTTCCTAACTGACAGAATTGGTATTTATATTGAGCTGGACAACTTCTTGGTAGACGCTGATCCTGTACAATCAATGGTTGTGAAGATATTAAGCTTAAATTAATGTGTCACGTAAGCAGAGGAAAATTGTATTAAAAAGCTATTTAAAATTCATCATTTACAGGTAATCAGACACTTTATAATAATGTAACATTTAATTCACAACATCTGAAATTTCAAACAAATGCCTAAAAATTCTTTCAATCAAAAAAGTATAATGTAGCAGAGCTAACATTTTAACCATCAATCCATCTATCTTCCTTAACCATTTATCCAGTACAAGGTCATGGTGATTCTGGATGGGATGTCAATCCATCATAGGGCATACACTTAGGGCAATTTAATGGCATGTGGGTTTTGATTACAGGACGAAACCTATGCTAATACAGGGAGAACAGCACACATAGAACCAGGGGCGGGAATTGAACCTCAAAACCTGTAGCTGTGTAGGCACAGTTCCACTGTTATTAAGGCTGTGGCTTGGGTGCTCTTTCAGCAAGATATGGTGGAGAAGTCATGACAGGCTTAGGGCTGTATAATATTCTTGCATCAAATGTCATAAGAGTGATTTCAGATCTGGTGTAACTTCATAGTGTAAAGATTCCTTAAGTCCAACCTTAATTTATAGGCTGGTTGGAGGATGCATGTAACCAGAATTTATACTTTTTTATAGCACACATCTACCAGCAACTGAAAAACTACTCAGTCAAATTTGTTAATGACAGCCCAGGACCCTGACAGCAGATGGTAAATAGATGGATGGAGTCAACTCATATAGGGGTGAGAGAAATTTTAATAATTCTGCAGGCAAATTTGTGGGAGATACTGCTGTAATAGAATCAGGTGAATTATACGGGAACATGAATTATATGGGATTGTGGTCTTAAGTGTTTAATAGTCTCACAACTATTAACTATACAGTATGTACTGTAAGGAATTACTCTTGCGCTACGTATTGTAATTAATTACGACAACAACAGCAATAACAATAACAGTCATCATCATCATCATCATGGTTATGTTTAAGTATTATTTTTCTTTAACTGAAATCTCTGGCATTTATTTTGTAGTAGATGGCCAGTGTAGACCTATATATTCATATTTAGGTTTTGATTTTAATGCATCCCTATGTATCACAGAATATAATTCTTTATGAACTGTGCATGATCTCTGGGCTAATTGAGTTTGAGATAAGGGATAAAGGTTGGTAGTGACCTTTATGGTAGTGGCAAGAGCTGGTCCTCTAGTAAGGGCAGAGGGGATCAAGCTGACCCAGTGAATTTAATTATATTGACAAGTGGTGCTACGGCCCCTCAGCAAGTGAGACATAATCAAGGATGCTTAATTTTCTCAGACACCCACCTTATTATATATTGATGGGGATTTTAAGAGCCGCAATAGTTGTAATGCCATAGCTTTTCCCTGTAAGAAAGAAGCACAGAATGCAATTCACTACTCAGTTAAACTACATGCATTTGTAAAACTTACAATTGACACATAAATATATCAAATGTGGCCATATATTTCTAAAAGCTTCATTACCTTTTGATAGATTGCATATGTGGAAGTGTGCATTGCATTACAGGCTGTGGAAACAGCTGAAAAGTGATTTGGCAGTTCAGGATGCAGCCTCACAATGATACAGGGTAATTAAATAATTAACGAAGGATAAATAACCATTGAAAAAAATAACAAATGTATTACAATCCTCCCACTATGAGAATTTATTGTTGCATTTATCATCTTAAACCCATTTTATAAGTAAGGCTTATGCTTCAATATATTTTTTCAGTAATAAAAATACTGTTGGAATTTTCTTTATTTTAACACAACCTAAATACAAGGCCGATCCGTCACGGAGTACTCAGCCATAGTCATCATTTTCACTGAAGCACATGACCATGAACTGTGGAAGGAAACACGAGCCGCCAAAGGGAAACCCAGGAGGAAAAGCAGGGGTTAGATTCAAACCGGTGACCTTTGGAAGGTGTGAGATAGCAGTGGTACCCATTGAGTCAGCACACCATTTGGGAGAGGCGGTATTGTACGCTGTTACAAAAGATAAAAAGAAACAAAAGCAGATACAAAGTAGACTGTATAATAAAATTATAAAAAATAAAGAGAAAACAGAAGAATATTTGCAATGAATGCGTCTCTGGATCCTGACCTGCTGAAATCATTTATAATAATGGAGAGGAAATGATGAGAGGGGGTTTGCTTGGGCGACAATTAAACCCAGGGCTGCACATTGACATTTAAGTTGAACCTTCTCCTTTTTCTTCAAGATTTAATAGAATAAGAACAGAGGGGCAGCATGCGGTTGGTGACAAGAGAGGTGGCTGCCTGGTGTCAGAAATTAATGGCAGTTTCTGCGGCTCCTGTAAAATAATTTAGCAGCTCCATTTTGGAATGAGAGGGAGGGTAATGCCTGTAGCCCATCTGTCCCTGCATCCGTCTCAGTGGGGTTTCAGCTCGCCGACGTCGTGTGATAAAAGCCAACATCAGCTCCTGCCAGTGGCTTGGGGTACGTCCTTAAAGGCAAGCCTCGCACCAACGCTCCATAGCCAGCCACTGACCGGGGCCATAGACCGACACAGTCTACTTACGACCTCTGCGTGACTAAAGAGATTTATCGCAATAGCAGGGATTTTTTTACCATCCTCTATATTGCAGCAGTTAATAATTTCAAGCTTTGCTTATATAAGACCACTATCCCTATACTATCCCAATAAATGTTTCGAAAGTCCAAAGTAATCAAAGTTAAATTTAAGGAAATTTTAAATAAAACATGCTTGCTAAGGAAAATAGACAATATTATGACATACATGTTTCTGCATTTTCTGTTTTTTGTGGACATAACGTTTTTCTACTCTGTTGTATATTTCACATGATTTTTAAGGAAATAAACTATAGTGAAGTAATAAAACAGGTCATAGTATCTGTATCACTCTCAATGTTGACAATACATTGTTTCCTTATCATTGTGTGCATATTATAGAAAGTCAACCATTTCCCCTTTTTATAGAAAACATATTTGAAGAAAATAAAATAAATTATGATGAAGTAATAAAACAGTACAGTTATCAACCTAGCCAAAAGAGTTTTGTTTTGCCTCCTAAAAATTTGCATTTAAATAGTGCAAATTTGTTGAAATATTCATTTAAGATGCCCTTGAAACATAATAAAAATGCCGAGTTTTATATATAGTGGAGTTACTGGATAAAGTCTTCTACAGAGTTTCCTTCATTTGCTGTAGTTTTTCTATTGATGTACCTGGTCAGATGACAACTAAGAAAAGGGAGGACTCTGGGTTATTAGAAATATGTTTGGCTTCCAACCATATTTTGACAGGTCTTGAGGATGATGTACTGTGCTGTGGAATATAAGTGTATAATCTGGAAACGTTTTACGATTTATCATAATACATATAGTCGCCCGAACATAGCACAATGACAGTTTCATTATGATGCCCAGAATGACTTTATCTTTGAGCTGTCCTTCACAATAAAGCTGAATGACATGACACAGACATAAATATTCATGATATTTTTCCATCCATCCATCATCTAACTGCAAATCCTCGTCAGAGTCACACTGGGCTGGGGTACACTCTGGGAAGTCCATCACAGAGCATATACGCACACTACGGGTAATTCAGAAACAGCAATTAGCCTGTGCGTCTTGGAGCTGTAGGAGGAGACCAGAGTACCCTAAGGAAACCAATACAACAAGGAGAATTTGAAAACTTCACACGCAGTGTAGATGTGGAATTCCAGCCCCCAGGGCTAGAGCTATGAGGCAAGCATGCTAACCACTGAGCCGCCAAGCCACCTGTAATGCTTCTGCCCAGATGCTTAATAAAACACCGTCATTTAACAATGCATGAATGTTCAAAGTGTAGGCGTTCTGTAATATATCTGCTTCAGCAAAGTCATACAATTATTTATACTATATCCATTTTCGTGCCACTTTTAACAGCTCTAAATAGACACCAACAGCTCCACCAGCACCAAGAGAAATGGTACAAGTGGAGTCTGTGTAGTTCTATCAAATGGATCTGCAACCCTACTGGCACAATATAAATTAAAATGGAGCAGAAGACAGATGTGGCCACTGCATAGCCTATTTAGTAAGGCATGGGACATCCCCAGGACACTGCTCCCGTCATTTTTTTGAAGATTTGAAATTGTTATGTTTTGGAAACCCTAACACTTAAATATCCAGAAGGCATAGTTAGCAATGTTTCAAATAGCATTGATGTTGTACTTTTTTATATTCTGCTTTTTTAAGTGCTTTGAGGAATGGAAGGAAAACCATGTGCCATATGAAACGAAGTGACATTTCTTACGTCTATGGTGAAAGTGAGCTGCATGTGCTTTAGAGCTTCTGTATTCAAAAATGAAAGCAGATCATGCTGATATGTCACATAGATTCTGCTTTCTCTTTTCTTTTTGTAGATTTCTTGGGGGGCTATTTGTGTATATAACATGTGTGTGTGTGTGTGTGTGCATGTGTGGGTGTGTTTGTGTGTGTGTGTGTGTGTGTGTGTGTGTGCGCGCCTATCTAGACAGGTTGAATTTAATGAAGGAAGATGCTTGGGTATATTAGACTTAGACTTTGAAAACAGCATCTTGATATTTGTCCTGTAAAACAGACTAAGTACCAAAGATAAAAGAGTGACAGATTACTTACATCACAGAACAAAGAAGATACAATTCAGTCTCAAAACTAAAGTTAAATCCTATTCGGCTTTCTAGTTCTGGTTGATGCCCCAAATTTGTGATTTTTATGTGAAAAAAGGAGCAGCCTTGCTGAAGCTGAACATTGAAAAATAGACAAATATCCAGAAGAATGGAAAATTGCAAAATTCTTTCAAATAATAATAAAAAAACTAGAATTCCACAAAATTAAAGTATCCAGTCCATTGAACTCGTGCCTGAAATATTCTTTGATGGGACATCAATTGTAAATGTGTCATTAGCCAAACTATTCATTTTAAATAAAGAGGAGTGTTACACATTAGACAATCATAAAATTCCAAACATATTGCATGTCATTTGAACAATATTTTTTAGTGTGTGCTACCTGTGTCTTTGCCTATGGTCAAGAATAATGCTAAAAATAAGAGAAAACAGAAAAAATACTTTGGCTATCAGAAGGAAAATTTATTATTGTCATTAGTCAAAAATAAATATTTCACTCTTCCCAGCAAAAAGACTTGCATAAGGATCAGAGATATTGAGGTATATAAAATGCATTGCACATGCTTTTTTCATCACTTTTGTTTTGCAGCTCTTTGTTTATAATATTCAAGGTTGTACAGTATGGCATCTTTGTACAGCACTTTGGTAAACAATGAGTGTTTTTTAAAATGAGTGTTTAAAAAAATGTGCTCACATACCATTAGGCTGGGAAATAAGAAAAAGGGAACAAATGGCCATGAAGAAATAGTCTTGTTTACTGATATCAGTTACTATAGTACTGAAGCTTCAAATGAACACAGATGAATAAAAACACAAATTAGGAGCTGCATTCCTAAGAGAAACGTGCTGCCAACTCTTAATAACTGCTCAGCTGCAAAGTAAATTCACTCCGTTAAGCTGGTAACAGTTGTGCTTGGGTGAGTTTCATCTTAAGGCAGATTCATTTGCCTTTGGTTATTAAAAACAAGGTGGCAGAAATGCTAATATATGTAATAAATCGTGACTTCTGCAATGCCTCTTTGCCAGGCAGCAGAAATCATACACTGTCTGCCATGCAGCAAGTTAAGAATGCATCAGGGGGAATGGCAAACACGCTTATTAAAATGCGTTCGCATTGTACCTGATCTCCTCTCTCTTCAGTGGCTTCCTGCTAATTTCAGGATGAATGTTAAATTTTTCTCTTCATTTGCAAGGCATTTAAAAATCTGCCTCCATCTTATCAAAGTGAATGGTCAGCCTGCAGGTCTTCCTTTAATTCCCAGTATAAATGAAAGCCTTCAGCTTCAGGGCTCCTAGACTCTGAAATAGTCTCTGTATTTAAATATAGAATAGTTCAGTCTATTTGAACTTACCTTACAGCTGCTGAAGTTGTTTACATGTGGGAAAGTCTGGGGTTTATTACACTTTATTTTTTATTAAAATTTAACTGGCCTAGAGGTATTTTTCGTTAAACTATAACTAAAATAGTAGAATGTGTTTCTTTTATTAAGCATTTTAGTTGCTCAGGAAGATAACCAAATAAAATTAATTGGACTGAAACAAAGGTTTTCCAGCAGGTTCCAGCTTACTTTGCTTGTGCATGATTCTCACCACTGTTACCATTGCTTACAGCACATGAGCGTTGGTCAGGAAGGCGGTCAGTTGTGAAATACCATCTTGGAAAGCTTGGAAAGTATGGTGGTACATCTTTTAGAACAGTCTTGCTCTATCTCCCCCAGATGAGGTTTACTGCCCATTTAAGTTTGCACTTACAAGGAATCTGTCTTAGTATGGTCCCATGACTTCCCCTTACTATTGAAATTCTTGAACATCCATTCATCTATCTTCCATCCCCATTTATACAGTCACAGTCACCCTGGAGCCTGTCCCCCGGGAGCAGAGGGATCAAGGCAGAGGACATGCTGGATGGGATGCCAGTTCAGGTGCTGTATAATATATAAAATTAGACTCTGGTCCTGCTGGAAACCATGTGACATGGTTCTCGGACTGCTAAGCCACCCACAGAAGATCAAATTATAAAGATTTAGTTGGACTGACATGTTAAAAAACTGTTATGCTTGTTTCAGCTTATACCTGATAAGCTTAAACAAAACATCCAGCAGTTGCTATCTATCTATAATGAAGTTGTTGTGTCAAAGTATTGGTCATGATTGCATGGATTGTATATAATTTCATTTCATACCCCATAAATACTACCCCCATATTTGTACTAGTGCTAGTGCCATATTTTCAGAATTTGGCATAATTGTTTGTTTTATTGGAATCTTTTTATGAATCTGTGTGAAGGTTTACTTAACAAATTGCTTAACAGACCCATACAGTGTGTCATGAAATGATAAATGAGGAAATACTATAGATGCTGAATCAATGAAATAAATATGTGTCAGATTTTAGCTGTTCCACATTTACTCTCAATTTCTTGTATTCTTACCGAATATAAGGATATCTCTCACTAAAGATAAAGCAGTTATCAAAGCAGTATTTAAAAGGAGGCTACCGGCAAAGGCAATAGTATCATTAACTAGTGCAACCATGCAGATCATTTTAAATTAAATCAGATATACTAAGACATGTAATCTTTGCTAGTGAGAAAGCTGAAATGAGCTCTGCATATGAGTACTACCTAAGGAGCCAATGGTTCTAGAAGCAACACACATTTATCTTAACAAGAAGGTAGGCTTGTATTGAAGGTTTTGTTGTAAACAGGAATTTGATGTATAAAATTGGTGATTGAGTATAATCCAACTTAGCAAGCATGATTAGCACATAATATATTTGAAATCTGATAATTATATTATATAATTGGTAATTATATAAACAGCTGGCCATGACATTAAATGTTAATAATCTTTTATGAATCAGTAAATTGTTACTGTCACGTTATTTGCTATATTATGCACACTGCATTAGTTATATATTACCTCAATATTCACATGATTACATGCTCTGCTTACAGTGAGCATGAGCAATGAGTGCATGTCTATATGATCATAACTTTTTGAAAGGCAGAATCTAAAAAATAAAGTCACAATGCAGCATAAATATGATTGTGAGACACATTCTGGAGCAGATGACAAACAGCACCTTGTGACACAGGGATGGTTGGCAGCTACTGAGGAAGAGGAATATCATAGGATTATATAAGGATTAGAAATAAACAGCAAAGTGATTGAGTGACCTTATCACCTGTTGGCCCAATACAGGACATCCTTGCTCCCCCCATCTTGCTATTATACTGTATAAACTTGCTAAATCTCACTCAAGGAAAAATTATTGGTCTATTACTGTAATTTCACATGATTTATTTTTAATGGGAAATTCTTCATTTTGCTAAGATTGAGCATACATACATATTATGGCTGACTTAGAAGCTGAATTTTAGTTACAAGCTTCAACTTTTAAAGATGAACTGATTTAGGTCTATAAAGTAATTCAAAAGTAAGATATTGGGTCTTCCACTCGAGTTTAAATTGAAACAGTGAAAAGCACCATCTACTGTTGATTGCATTTGTCTGATAATGGTATTTTTAATGCAAATTCCCCAAAACCTCATATCTCTGGCATTGCATTGTGACTCCTTGAGTTAAGTGAAGGAGTGAATTTCCCCTTAGAATGCAAAGAGTAAGTGGAAAAGCCTTCCAGGATTTTTTCCTGTCATTATGCAGAGACAGTTCTCTCAAATAAGTTCTAAGGCAGTGGAAATTCCTCATAATAGGATTTCAGTGGAGAATGTGGTGAGATATCTACTTCAGGTCCTTAAGGACTGGGGTTGTTATTGTTTTTTTCCACCAGTACATTATTCTAAATATTCAGCAGTGTGGCTGTCCAAGGGGCCATTTAATTATTGTGTTAATTTGCAAGATGAGACATGTCAGCAGCCACCAAAAAGGTGACAGCAATTTTGCAACCAATGAAGAAGAAGATGGAAATCTTTTCAATGGCAATGGGGAAGAAACAGAATACAAATTATTCTTTGTATGATTTTATTCAAGTTCCCTCAGGGAAAAAAGACAATACCACAGGCGAAGTCCCCATCTCATTTATTTTTAAGCAATTGGCATTAAAGGATAATACTTGAGTTCAAATGGTTAGCAGAGGAGGAACACAAAAATAATGAATGTATTATCTGAAGCCTGAATATCATGGATTTTAACAAGCAACCAACAGCTGACTGAAACCCTGCACAAAATAAAGTGTAGGTAGAGCCTCTGGAGACACATGTATTTTTTGTATTCCTGTAACGGTTAATCATATAAAAAGCAGATGATATTTAAAGTCCAGTGGGTAAGCATTTCAATGGAATCAAGTGGAAAAAAGCAGTGAGAAATCCCTTTTGAATAAATTTCTCATGTATCTATTCTTTTGCAGAATTTCTTCCTGTTCTAGCTATGATGGCAAACAGTTTATTCTATTTGCATGCATGTCAACTGATCGTGATGTCAGCTTAACTAAACACAACGGACATTGTCATATATTGCCACGTTTAACATTAGAGTGTGTTTACAGATCTCATGTCGCTGTACTGTAAATGGTGTGCTCATTAAGCTAGTCCTTGTGAAATCGTGTTTAGCTGACCCTTTCCATACCATCCCTGTTCATTAGCATCACTACTTGGCTGGGGACTGGTTGGTGGCGCAGTGGTATGATGGCTAGCCCTGTTGCCTCACACCTTTGGGACCCGGGTTTTGAGTCTCTACCCCGGCTCTACACATGTGGAGTTTGCATATCATTGTGGGCTTTTTTCTAATCCCCCCCAAAAAATAATAAGAGTTGCCAAATAGTGTGTGTGCCCTGTGATGAGTTGGCACTCTGGGTTATTCGAGGAATACGAGGGAAAGGAAAGGTTAGTTGAGCTAAATCTGTTCAGCCTCAAGCAAAGGAGACTGAGGGGGGACATGATCCAGGTCTATAAGATTCTAACAGGTTTAGATGCTGTTCAACCAAATAGTTACTTCAGTATTAGTTCAAATATAAGAACTCGTGGCCATAGGTGGAAATTAGTGGGAGAACATTTCAAACTGGATTTAAGGAAGCACTTCTTTACAAAGCGTGTAGTCAGAGTATGGAATAGACTTCCTGATAACGTAGTGCAAGCTGAATCCTTGGGTTCCTTTAAATCAGAGCTAGATAAAATTTTAACAACTCTGAGTTATTAGTGAAGTTCTCCCCAACCGAGCTTGATGGGCCGAATGGTCTCCTCTCGTTTGTATAGTTCTTATGTTCTTATATTTCCTGCCCATTGTTTCCAGTATAGGCTCTGGACCACCATTACATTTCATAGGATAAACAGATAGCAAGGGTGTAGATTTGGTAGGGACATGTCCCTCCCAATACTGCGAAAGTACCATGTGTGTTTGGGGGGGGGGGGTTGGGGCTGATGTGGTCTAATGCCCTTGGCAGCATCACCTGCCTTTGATTTATGCATGTCCTTCAGAGTCCATTACACTCTAAAACGTATTTGCTTACTTTGTCTTTGAATTTATTTTATATCTGTTCTTAACAGCATACATATTTGAAGTTCAAAGCTTTGTGTTTGCCTGGTTCAAATATTACATCATGCTATTTTGAATTTTATTTTGTGAGTCAATCATCAAAGCAAGATAATTCTTATTTGTAAGATTTGGCGGGGATGAGGATTAAACATCCTGGAGTGAAACCAAGTGATGAGCTCATCCATTCACTTCACATGTTTCCTTATTACCCAAAAATTAGCAATCAGGTCCTAGCCAAACCTAACTCCAATGTGAATTTAGCTTTCTTCTTTTTTTTCTCTTCTGCTGACGCTGAAACAGCCTTTTTTTCTCATTACTCCTCCTTACTCTTTTGTTGCCATCTTAACTTCTGTCTCTTAAGTAATACTGACCTTAGAGTATTTCGTTTTTTAGAATATAATTTTTTTTTTTTTTTCCAAAGGTCAAATTGTTCACATTTTGGAAGTTGAGCAAGTATTCCAGTTGTTTCTATGTGATTAACACTGAAAAGAATTTCCTCTGGGATAATGTTTTTCACCCCAATGTCCTTGTAAAGGTCACATGATTTCTGGATTAAATGTTTCTAAATGGCATACCAATACCAAGAATATAATACAAGCTATATGCTGCCTGTATGTATGGCTGAGGAAAAAAATTATCTTTTAGAAGTACTTAAAATACATTCCCATGGTACTTATATTTTGTCTTGGTTTTTGGTTGTCACATGAGCTTAACATATTTCACACTATTTAGGGGAGATACCACCCAATCTGTGTAATACACCCCCCAAAAGCTGGGTGGCATATTTTTCACATGCCTTTAAGGTGCTTTCCCCATTATGCAAAAAGAAGGGGCAGAGACTAGGAAGGAGCAAGAGCTTACATAATTTGGAGGGACATGGAATATTGGGAAAGGACTTTTAAAAAAACAATATCATCGACGGGTGAGAATTATGAAAATATTGGATTGTTGTAGCTTTAGCTGCAATAATGCAATAAACAAGGACTTTCTTGAGAATTAATTGTCTAATAATTAAACATTAGGTCATTATTTATATCCTGCGGATCAGTTGTTTGGTTTTGTATTTTGTGATAGTTCTGTAGTTTACTCATTCTGGCACTGGGCAGACCAAAGCATCGTGGCAGTAAAAGATGAAAAGGTTTTTTTAAAAGGAGAGAACACATTCTTTTATTATAGCCCTGAAAAAGACAGGCACTGAACAAGCCCTGAACAGGGAAGAGTGGGGAGGTCGGACTCAGGACAGTATGGTACATACATGGTGGGCAATTTATACAACAGCTAGAGACAACTGAGGATCGGGCAGGGTTTACACAAGACATGGGCAGACACACACTTAACAATAGGGAATGCAACAATTATTAACATGAACAACAACACAGGGGCTATCTACATGGCTCGCAAGCATGCCTGGATATCCTGTCGGTGCTACACTGCCCCCCCCTCCTCCCCTCCTCAATGGTCTGTCGTCCCGGGAGCCACCACACTCAGTCCTCGCCTCAACTCTAAACCAAGTTGGCGAAGTCCAATGGCGGCTCCCGGTGCATCTCCGTGGATGGGGGGAACCATCCGCTCACATCTGCTCACAAGCGTTGGTGAGGCTGAGGTAGCTGGAAGGCTAGTGGACACTGAGCTGCTGGTGGACACTGGTATGGCAGGTTTCCCCGGGTACTGACCCTTCCCCTTGTGTGGCTGAGAGGGGCCCTGCTACCCCTGCAAGGCCACGAGTAACTGTTCCAGGTCCTGTTGGCACGAGTCGTGCTGCTCCTTCGGCTCGTCATGCAGCTCGTGCAGGCTGCGCCGCTCCCGCTCCCAATGCTCCACATCCTCCTGCAGCTGCTGTTGTTGTTCTGTCAGTTCGCTGCACTCCTGGGTTAACTGCTCCTCCAAAGCACCTCCTTCTGGCCAAACAATAACGTCTCACAGCAAAGTAATGTCGCCTCCTCTGCCTCAGCCAGACACCTCTAGTGGTCACGCTCGCCCCCCCAGCTGGCTCATTCGTCACACCGCCGCTCTCGGTCCTGCTGACTCTGCCACTGCTGCTCCTGAGCCAGCCGAGCCTCCAGGGTGAGATATGCCTCCTCATGACTGAGGAGAGCAGCCTCAGCCTGCTGCCCCCATGGGACGCACTTGCAGCTGGGATCACACTGTGGTTCCTCGCAGCTGGTAAGCAGAGAGCCCTTGCTGGCCGATGGGCAGGCAGAGCCTCCGGGAACTCCCGCCTTCTCTGGTCTCCAACACGGTCTTGGACAGGGAGCTGGCAGGATGGCAAGAGCAGCTTGAGAGCACACTGCAACAAGACAGGGGTCCAGTGGGCTGGAAGGGGAGGCTTCAGGGCATGCTGCATGACTTGGGGCTTCTCTGAAGAATGGGGAGGCACCTTCCTTTCATCATCCCCTGATCGTCTTCTAGCAAGTCTGGCGCTGACTTCCAGGTAGTAGTGTGCCCGGTGCCCTTTTTTCCTGCAGCACCAGCAGACAAGGTTCTTATCCCTCCTCACTGGAGAATTGCCATCTCTCCTGGTTCACCGCTTCACCACTGTTTGCAGGTCTGCCAGGTTGGAGTGGGCTTGCCAGATAATGGTAAGGCGCACCCTCTCCAGCAGCACCAATGGGGCCACATCTGGCATCCCACTTCTGACACCATACAGGGGCTATATACACAGCTCACAAGCATGCCAGGATATGCAGATCCTACCGACACTACAATATGTTCTTGTGTTGCATCAATGTTTAACTATTAACATTTGTATAATACACCATTACAGGGCACTTCATTATTTTGGTGTGTGGTATATATTATAAAATATAAAAACAGAATATTGTGCATTGTATATGCACTTAGCCAGCCCGCACCCATGGTGTCTGACACCATCCAAAAAAACACTGCAAACTGCAATTTGAAATGATCTTCAGTGAAAATTATCTTGAGACATTGAGAGTATGGCCATAACTGCATAAGGCTAGTAGAGGAAGTTTTTGAAACTTCTATTTAAGAAATGTAATCTATTAAATAACCCAATGGCCTTGACCAGAATAAAAAGTTTGAAAATGGAAAGGCGGACGGATCTCTTTAATAGGTAACAAATAATTCAATAGTGTCAAAACCTCACAATGCATTTCTTAAATTCTACAGTATTCAGGATTTCAAGTGTATAGTCAGTCAAGGAATTTCATCTAATGTCATAGTTTCAAGGTGATCTTTTGTGTGAATTTTACTTATTCAGACTTCTATTAATTTTATCAGTTTCATTTTTTAAATTGTGTATTACATTTTTAAAATAATTTTATATATCATATTACCCATTACTGAGTGCTGATGTTGTAACAGCCGTTTTAGTGTACTATCCAAAAATGTCCAAAAAACATTTTGAAAAATATCTTGTGCCAAAATACATACTGCATTCCCTAAAAATGGATTATATTGATCTTTCATAATTATGAACAGAAATGGACCTTCTACGATTACAAAAAGTTTGGCAGAAGGACTATATAATGAACCAGAGAGTTCATTGGTTCAAACAACTTCTGCACTGTACACTGTATAACAACTAACCATATTCTTGGCAAAAGTAAAATATTTATATTCTTCAAGCTGACATCACAGTAAAGAATTACACATCTGCACAAATCAATGAAGCTCTATTTAATAATGCAACCTTGACTATTTAACCTCAACAATGAAGTTGCAAGAGTTGCAAGAATGGCGTCTGGAACTCAATGCAAGCAGCAGGAAACGGAGGTAAAACTTGGAAGGAAGCCAGTCTATATCAGTCCAACCATGGCCCATTGTTAGCCCCGGATCATTTACTAAAAGTCCTGGATCTCCCAATTTTTTTTAAATTATTTTTTTAGTATTTTTTCAACAATAATAATAATGATCAATTAACCTGATATTACAATCATACTTTAAAGCCCTTGGAAATAATATATCATTGATCACAAACGCAAGTACTGTAGTTAGGTATTTTTAGGTCCTCTACTTCACACTTGTTGGCACACGCACATTTCGTGTGAGCATGAGAGAATGAGAGCGCTGGGTACCAGGCTATAGCTAGCTACTTTACTTTACAAAAAGAACTTTCAAATATGATTACATTGTTCAGAAATGCACACATAATGTATCATAAATATATTTTTTCTGCTCTACGTTTTGCATTATTAGTTAGAAAGAGTCAGCTCCATGACTGACAATTCATATCGTAGTGAATGGCCACAAGATATAAATGCTCATTCTGTTTGAAACACAGGACTTTGATTTCACTAGCTAGTCATTTCATTTACTACAAATTTAAGTAATCGCTATATTCTGTAGTCGATCCCAGGATATTTTTTGATGTATCTTTACTGTAAACATCTATTACCAATACAAATCAGAATATTTAGATTTGTGATTTTTTTTTTCAGTTTCTGATTGTGCAATGTCCCTTACTTAAGGGGGAGGGTGCAGACAGTTCATAAAACTTGGTTTAGTTAAGGCACAACAATGGTATTGCTAATAATAGGTTAGAAAATACTATTTTAACAGGACTTCTGGTGTAAACCACACCCACTTCCAATGCAATAATTGGATGAAAATCTAAAGATTTCTTGCCTGCTGAGATCTTTTCCAACTTAGCTTTTAATTTAGACAAAATTATAGCTTTAGGGGTTCTTACCATATATACTGATATAGAGACAGACATTTAGCCCTTGACTTTGTAGGATTCCATCAGCAAGTTACTGGCTAACAAATGTCACACATTAGTCCTTTATTATCCCCTTGTCCAAAATGTCATCATCTCTCCAGTAAATCAGTCCATTTATGATAATTTCAAATAACTTTAAAGTGACTCAAACCCTCAGAAACTATCAGGGAAAGGCCATCTATGACTCTTCTTTAAAGTTTATTTACAGTTAACTGTTAATATTGCAATGTTTACCCCAGGTAACAATGTTGTCAAACAGACCCTTAATAAAAAAGCGCCTCTAAAAGTAGCTGAAACTACTGAATACTCACCATGGTTTAATGATCACAGACAAACTCTACAACTGGAGTACTAGCTGGGTGTAAGTAGAGAACAACTAAGCTGCAGGAATTCTAGTCAACCTAATCTCACAGTCTTTCATGAACAAAATTATCCACACCGCTTGTCCAGCCTCTCACTCCCAGCTTATTAAGAATAATAAAAGTAAGCCACACTTCCTATTTAGTATACTTAATGACAATGGCAATTTATTTACGTAGCACAATTACAACACCAACCATAGTGCTGTGGCCAAAGTGTCTCATAATGAGCAACATAAAAAAATAGATAAAACCACAGCAAAATAAATTAAAATAATGAAAAACACCACTGAAATATAATTAAAAGGAAACGCACAAAGTAAAACAGAGAACCAGCAGCATACACTCACCTAAAGGATTATTAGGAACACCTGTTCAATTTCTCATTAATGCAATTATCTAATCAACCAATCACA
>JAODJW010000094.1:22093914-22110342 GCA_026777045.1 Hyperopisus bebe
TTGGTTGCCCCCCCCCCCCCCCCCATATGCATTCAAGTTGTATGGATGTCCACTTATGTTACAATGCAATAAAAGATTATTAGGAGGCAAATTATCACTTAGGCTTTTACCACATCAAATCTGTGCTCAGGGCCCACTACATGCAATGAACAATGGTCTATGACCATTTTTGAATTTTAAATCTCGCTGCTCAAAAATGTATTTATTAAATGGGAGAAAAACAAAGACAGAGCCTCCATCCACCTAGCCAGTCAATTCCCGTAACTGTTTATGTAATACATGGCTACACTGAGCCTGGAGCCTATCCTGGAGGCACAGGCCACAAGGTGGGGGACATTGGGAACATGATGTCACTATCACGCATTCTGTTGCAAGAATATGAGTACCGTATGATAAGATGCACACAGTGCAATATTTACACTTGTTAAGACCCTGTCCAGGATTTGTGGATCCTGCTGTCTATATCTGAATGGTGTCATTAAGAGGTGGTTTTTCTTGGTCATTAATATGTTTGTTAATAAAAAAAAGAGTATGTAAAAGGCAGGCTTTAATTTAGTCATTTAAGAAATATAAAGAAAACATGTCAGGTACAAGGATAGTGTGTAATAGGCCATTGAATCTTGTGCGGCCATCAAAACAAGTTAACAACCAAATAAAAATTATAGGTATTCTGCAACAACTATGCTTGTAAAATCCATCCATCCATCCATTTTCCAATCCGCTTATCCCACTGGGTCGCGGGGGGTCTGGAGCCTATCCCGGAAGCAATGTGCTTGTAAAATAAAAAACAATAAAAATGTATGACATCAACAATGCAAAAGACCTCACTTTTTAACACCAAAGCAGTTTTTTTGCTAACAATTTCTGTGAATGCCATGTCTATAAGAATCTATGAACACATTCATTACACATTATAATGCATTCATAAAGCATTACAAACATGGTTATAAATATTTATAATAAGGCATAACCCATTATAGCCATCTTTATTATATAATATGAATGCTTTATGAAGCTCTCATCTATAATACACTGTAGATACCTTCATAATGCTGTACAATGCATCCATAATTCTTATACTGACCATATTAATGTATTATGAAGGTATCTGTAGTTCATTATAGGTGAGAGTTTTATTGGTGCTTATGAAGTATAATAATAAACACTATAATGCTTTATGACTGTCAATAGCAGATGCTATAATGCTTTACAAATTCTTACACCAACCATTATGATGCATTATTAAGGTATCTATAAAGTAAAATGCAATTGTATATTTTTGCCAAACAAACTATTATGCTACAGAATGAGATTTTTCAAGCAATATTAACTAAACCAATTTTCAAACAATAATACCACCTCAAATCACACTCATATTCACTGGGTGTTTTGTTATCCTGCTACTCACATAAACACGGCCAGTAAGGACAGATGGGACAGAAACATGGGGGAAAGGTAGTGGTGCTATTTATGTATATGAATTTGAGGGGGATTTTAAAATCTGACATTTCAAATTTCTGCTATAAATGTCATTTCAATACTTTTTTTGATGTTACTGTACTGTTTGAATGCTTTTCTTGTCAGGTGTTAATGGACTGATTATGATCCCTTCAAAGTTTTACACCCACAAAATACATCTGTGGATCGACTGAAATAGAAATGGGTATGTGAAAAACTATATTTATTCCTGCCTCAACCTTAAATTATGGTGGAAATAGCACAGTGCAACAAAATCAATAGGCACTGGCTCACCTTATGAAAGGATGAATCCTAAAAGGATAGCCAAAGCCATGTCATACAACAAAAACACATCATTGTAAAAAACTTAATTTTACTACAACGTAATACAAAGGCGTCAGTTATATCCAGACAGGTCCTGTTAAAGCATAAATCTATCGGCACATGCCGGTAAGAACAGTGAACAGGATTAAATCAGCTGAACAGCTCGAGGACTAGATCAGCAGAGGCTTCCAAAGTCCTGTCTGCAGTACTTACTTCGATCTGTTATCAGTAAGGTGGTACATCAGTTGTGTTTCAATTTATACACATAATTATGGGGCTGTCTTATGAACACTTATGCACTTGTGTCATGACACCAGTGGTCATGTGACCTGAAATGACAGTCATTGAAATTGAAACAAAAAGCAATTGAATGAAAGGAAAGTGAAGAGTTAAGGGTAGGTTTGGAATGAGGCGGATGCACTGGAAATGTGGGAGGAGGAGATGGCAGCTGATTGCCACTGCTGTCAGGAGTATGCTGGAGATGTGCGACACACAGAAAATGACACCCCCTCAATATGTACAGCGGGGGGTTGAAGGGGGGCAAGAAATAGCTAAAAAATCTGAAAAGTGTACAGGGACCCAGCAAAAGGCTGGGAGAACATTCAAGGTGCCACAGACAAGACTTCAGAAGTGGTAGAAAGTAGGGCGAGAACATTGAGTAGATTGTGCTAAGGCGCCAGTAGGGGGGAGCAGGTGTGTCAGCAGCTGTGTCAGACCAGTAACTGGACAAAAAGGAAGATGATGGGACCAGAGTGGAAGCCTCTTGGACCCTGGGGCTTGAAGTGCACCTGGCAGGATTTCAGGGAAAAGGCCAGGACCAGGAAAGAAGCTGCGTATTCAGGATGGGGGAGGGCATGGGAATAGAGTAGGAGCAGAAGCCTCTACCAGATAGAACCTGCAGTGAAATACTCTGCTAGGTTAATGCCTGGGATTAGTGTGGGACTCAACATTTATTTATTGATATTGTTTAACTTTTAGATACAGACTTAGGTCAAGACTGCTTGAAGAAACCGTCTTTTTTTTGCATCGTTAATTTCAACGAAGTGAAACAGGCATACTGAAAAAGTAATTCGTGTATAGTATGTAAGGATGAGCCATTAGGGTCTGCAGTTTTAGCTGTGAACGATCATTCACCTAAATTGTGTTTTTTGCTTATGTAATGGAATTTGACTTTTCAGTTCAATACATCAAATTCCAATTCTAGTGATTTCATGTTGCTGGCATAGCCCACTCCACTGAAAATAAAAATCTCAGTAAAAATGCTTTGAATAGTCATTGTTTTTGTTACACTGTACATCGGTGTATATATTCCATTTATCTGTAAATGCTTATCTAAATTACAGCTGCATTGAGCTTGGAGGATATCCCAGAAAGCACAGGGCATGAGGCAGGGGACGCCCTGGATGGGATGGCAGTGCATAACAGGACACTTACACTGCATAAATCCAACTCTAGATTTTTCCTTAGAACTATGCAAACTTACAGTTCTGTTTGTAACTACATATTTTCTGAATTACATTTTGTAGTAATGTACTCTAAGCTTTTCATGAATAGCTGATACAATCAATATGAAAAATCAAATGCAATAAGGAGAAAGAATGAAGAAGAAAAATAGATTTAACATTATACAGTCTTGGGTTACAAACGATACTTATGCCGACATACTTATGACTGAGGCTTAAGAAAAAATAAATAAACAACCAAATAAATGTGAAAATAAATTTCGGGTGGCTGCATACTTGACAGTGCTACATTACCTAGTGCATGCTGTGCACTGTATGGTAGGTGCTGCTTAAAAGTACTTTACTGAAATAGCAGAGACCAACCTCACACACATCTCCCAGTCTCATTCTCACACCTAAAAGTCAGTGTGATTATCTTATTCCGACATGCGTCCATTTTGACATACGAAAAGTCATAAGATGGGGACAATCTGTGCATTTCTTGGTCTGTCAATGTCGTTTATGAATCACGTGTACTCTAATGCTTCTTACATGATGTCAGACTATTCATACCAATATTAAGATGCTTGAACATTTGAGAAGATATTTAATTGAAGAATGTTATTTTGCTTCATTCATAAAGAGAAAGGATGAGTCATACTATTAATCAGACCATTATTTATACACTTTTACAGTGACCCTTTTTCAGAAGCATTGCATTGTGTCAATTAAATCTATTCTACAAAAAAATGTCTTGCCAATACAATCCTGGGTCATGAAGTTCCTCAAAAAATCTATTCATTGTGGAGTAACATCACTGCTGGTGCTCTGAGGTATATGAGTAGGTGCCTTACAGGGGTCTGAGAACTGCTGTCCAAAAATTGCTGGTAAAGAGCCAACATTGTGGAAAGTTTCCTATATAGAATATTTGTCTGCCTACAGTGTGCAGTATTGGCAAATCCTGTCGCTGGTAAACAAATCATATTGCAGCACTGTAGCACTTAAGTGTTTTGTAAATGCAGCGACACATTCCTCGGCATGGGCAACGGTGATGTCTCACGCCCCGATGGTCGCAATTTCATTTGTCTGCAGGTGTGGACGTGGTTGTTTAGGCTGCCGAAATGTCATATTTCAAGTAGCCACTGAGTTTTGCACCTTCCACACAATTTCTACTCACCTTAAGTGACGTTATACCTGCTTATTTCATCACATATAAAGCTGAGGAAAAAAGTCAGATTTCCATTACATTGTAATGGCTTACAGACAAAAATATAGAACTATAAAACTAAGTACAAAAAGCTAACATAACAATACAGTATAACATATACTGTATATTGCATTATGAACGTATGTATAGTGCATAATAGATAAGAGCTTCATACAGTAAGGCATTTACAAAGCATAATGGCTATAATGTGTTACTGCTCTTTCTAAACATTTCTAGCCATATTTTTAGTGTGTTCATAGATTTTTATAGATCAAACATCTAGATTAAGACGTGGGGGTAGCATAGCAGCACAGTAGTTTTACAGCAGTAGCAGATTGGTGTGTAGAACAGCTGGGGTTGGGCTCCGATCCTACTGTAAACCTCACATGTATTCACTAGGATTATAAAATTGATGTTATTTAGGTTGCACATGTTTGTGACATGCCTCTTTTATATCTCTCATTTTTGTATATACAGTCTCATTATGGTGGGAATCATAACACAAAAAAAATTGGTATAATACTTAAAACAATTTTGAAATGTAATAGTTTGTAATGTTTTGTAGGCAAGCTATATTGTTAGGCTGTGTATTTAATGAAAAAAGCACATTTGTGGTATTTGCAAACTACTGCAGTGCATGATGGGTACAATATTTGGAGGCTACTTAAATTTCATCATCTGTAACTGGCATAGGCAGGGTAAAGGTATGAATTTCTAAGGGGGGCAGAGTCCATTTTTGCCCCAGGACCTAGTGGATAGTTGCTTCACCACTGCTTCACACCACTGGGTTCGAGTTTCCGCCCTGGCTCCATGTGTGTGGAGTTTGCATGTTCTTTCCATGTCACCTTGGGGTTTTTTTCTCCAGGTACACCTATCCCCCCCCTCCACAGTCCAAAAACATAAGAAGAACTGGAGATGCTAAATTGCCCATACGTATGAGTGGCGTATGTGCCTTGCATAGGGTTGGTGCCCCAACCTGGGTTGTTCCCTGCCTTGTGCCCATAGCCTGTAGGATAGGCTCCTGACCCCCTACCCCTCCAACCCTGAATCAGACAAGCTGTTGCAGAAAAGGGATAAAAAAAAATTCAAAATGTTGCCAAAATCTTGCTTTACAATAATATCATTCTAACCATGTGAATTTAAGTGCTTATTCTGTATAAAATGGTTATTGAAGAGTGCACACCTTTCTATACCAGACATTTGGAAACACTGGCCTCTTCGTTGGAGTTGACATGGCTTGTGAATGGGGATCATGCATCATTCAGAACTGTGATTAAAGTAAAACAAGTTCCCATCAATGGAAACTGATACAATGAAAGTCCAATGTCAGTCACTGGAACTCTTCAAATGCATAGACATTTGTTTTGTTTTAACTCTATCAATTGTTCTATTTAACAGCATCACTGTAATTTTTCATTGCAGTTTTATTTCTGGGAAAATTCTAAAACTAGGTGTCAGTAAGACAATCACATTCCACAAATATACTGCTCATCCAGTGCTGCATGCTTACATAGATTTTCTTGATTGTTTTTGTTTTTGAAAACAGTCATGTCAAACAGTCAAAAATATCGAATGGTATTCTGAGCTCCATGCTGAGACTTGTCTCACCGAGTCTTTCTTTTAGCTATATCACCACAGGGTCACCAGTCAATTTCAGCTGTGCCTCAGAAGTTGTGGTCTACAACTTTGTCCGGCATGCTGGTCTCCTGGGCGATCAGGAGAACAAAGCATCCTTACAGAACCGAGCTATCAATGCAACTTTGCATTTCAGACAGGCTTTTGAGGTGCCCTTGCTCAAGAAGCTTGTTCAAGGGTTTTAACTTTCATCACAGCCATGCTCTGCAACCTCTGAAATTCTACAGTTGACAGTTTTCACATTACATGCCTATATTATACAGTATACCTATATGTCAGTCAGTCATGTGTCTGTCCACCCAATGACTAAGTCAGTTTGATTATCAAAGATTGTATATTGCAAAGTTGTTTTTTGTTGTGAAATTGGATAACCTTTGCTGATGTGGGTTTGTCTGAGGCTGCCACCAACGATATTTAGAACATTAAACTCGAATTTTAAACTTAAATATGTATATTAAGTCTTAGACAATCTATTTCTATGGCACTATGGTATATTGGAAAGGCATATGTGAGAATGCAGTTCTGTTCATGTTGATTCGTTCCATGTGTCCCTTTTTCTCTGTGACTTTTATAAATGTGTGCTCTGTTTTGCTTTGCCTCTGGTTTCATGCACCTGGGTCTTGCTCCCACAGTGGGGCCTCAGCCCCGATTCCAGGCCTTTGTCTTTTTATTCTCCTTTTTTTCTCCTCCCAGGTGCACATTTACATTGTTTATGTCTCATGAGTCATCCAGAGATACATTAAGGGGCAGCTTGGGGTTTGTAAAATAAAAAGTGACTGGTGTTTCAGTTCTAAGATATCGCTTTTACACAGAAATATTTGTAGTTTCCCTGTTTCTTCATATTTCTGTTTTTATAACGGTTTCCTTTTCCAGTTACATCTACAAGAACTGGAAAATGGCTTGTCTGTTACTGAGTCACCCCTCTGAATACAAAAAAAAAGTCTTTTCTAAAAAGGAATTTAAAAAATCTTTCATAGTGGTGGCCATTCATTAATCAAAGTGAAAGGCAACCTCTGTGGTTAATTTCTTGTAAAGTATATGATGCCTGTATTTATTCATATTTTCATAATAGCATATATAAACATTTTTAGATATTGCTCATTAAAACCTTTCATTCTGTATAACGTATGGCGTGTGTCTTCCATGGAAACGAATGAGTTCTGAAACTCCATGGACTGCTCTGTGCTCATCAGTGTGATGGATGGATAGAGCGCTGTCTCAGACTCCACGGCACTCTTCCCAGAGATAGGAACTAAAAAGTATTTTCAAGATTCATTTCTGCAAAGATCAGTTCTGACAATCCATACCAACAGAGTTGGCTGCCTACATCAGATTCAATGCTTATTAAAATGTATATAATCACACATATAAGTGTTGTCAGCCTGATATATGAAATGTATTTAGTAATTATTTCAATTACCTCAAACCACATTCAATATCCTTGACAACAATAACTTCATAGTTCTGTTTGAAGTTTTTTTTTTCTTTTGCTGTGGGACTCATGCTACCTGACTAATCAAGAAGTATTATGGAACAAGGCAATTATACATTTTTACATCGCTGAAATTACTTTCACTAGAAACAAATCAAAGGGAAAATTAAGTGCATTGTCTGCATGTGGCTTTCAGCAATCCAATTGAGGAGGACTTTAGAAATGCATAATTGCCATTGCAATCAGAAACAAGGGGGTTGGGGTTTACTTGAAAGTTCAAGCAGAGCTTGTTTTGTGCATGTTAAATGTTGTTCTAAACCTTTTTTTTAACAACAGCAAAATCAGTAAAAGCTAATTTCAACTTTGGCTTCTGGAATGTCTTTGAAAGCAAGATTTGCTTTTTTCATTAATTTATTTAGCTTCTTTATCCATTTATAAGATATGTCTTTAATTATGTCTGAAAATGTCATTATTATTTGTATCACCACTCTACACTTTCACTGATGTTCATTACAGGACCTTGGCAAGGCAAGAATGTCTACATTTTACTTTGTGAATCCAGAGAGGTATATAAAGTGGAAATAGTGCTAATGTGGGTTATCTGAGCTCTGCCTGCTATTTTATTTTTTGACATAGGAAGAACTACTGTATATCCCAATACCCAGCAGTACCTCAAAATCTTTTAAATCTAGCTTTGTTCTGAGCAACTTTCCTAAGTTTCAGCAAGCATGGTGAATGTCATTTTAGCTTTCTGTATAACATGAAAAGCATGACATCTAAGGAATTTCATCGTTAAGGAACCTAAAAGGCTTAATAGCTTTTTTTTTTAGTTTTTAGTAAGTTAGTTAAGCAATAAAACAGTACACATTCAAGCATGTTCAATATTACTCTGCATATGCTACCAATTACAAATAAACAACAGGGAAGCCATCGTGAAGAAAAGTAACGTCTGTATCTAAATGAAACTGAAATGGAAGTAAAATAACTGGAAAATATTAAAAGATGGAAACAGCACAAAAGGAAATATAGATGAAAAACCAATACAAAGGTGGTAAAGAAACTGATCATTTAGTCAAAGAGATTGGGTGGTGGGAGGGTAGGTAAGAAAGCCTGCAATTATGTACAATTAGTTAATGGAATATATACAAAAGACTAAATAGAAAGTTTGGATGAAACTGGTTTTCTCATCCAAAAAAAAAAGGAGACATTGTGACAGATCTTTGAGCAAACTAGCTATCAGTGTCATCACGTAAATACATTAGGAACACACAAAAATTCTTTTGACACAATTGCAGGGGGGGAAACAGGTGCTTAGTGGGTCAACAGGACAAAAAACACTGCAATAAAGGACAAAAACAGCAGTGCAATAAAAGACAAGACTGCAAGACACAAGACAACAATAAAAAATATGTAATGAATAGTTATAGTGCAACAGGAAAGGATGTGCAGATAGCTACTGAGGTATACAGTGCTATAAAAAGTGCAGAAGTGGAATTGACAATAATGTGCAATTCAACACAGCAGGGACAGATGCAGGTAACTGGTCATTTAGCAACATGACGGCTTGCGAAATGAAGCTGTCCTTGAAATGGGTGGTGCAGGTAGTAATGCATTTTTTCTGAGGCCAGGAGTGTGAAGAGGGTGTGAGCTAGGTGACTGGTGTCCCTGATGATGGAGTCAGTTCTCTTCTGGCAGAGGAAGAGGTACATGGATTGCCGGTGGGGAAGATCTGTGCTGAGGATCTTCAAGGCTGTTCAGACACTCCTTTGCAGCAGGGTCTCCCATCCACACTGTAATGTATCCAGTCAAGATGCTTTCAATGGTGGAGCGGTAGAAGTTCACCAGGATCTCGGTTCCCAATTCAAACCCTTTTTATCCTCCTCAGGATGAACAGCCTCTGCTGAGTCTTCTTGAGGATGCAACTGATACTAAGACAACAAGGAAGGGAGTCTGGGATCTGAAAGCCCCAGGAACCTCAAGCTGCTGACTGTGTCGACGGGAGATCCATCGATGTATAGTAGGAAGATGAGGAGTCTGGCCTTTCTGAAGTCTGATGTTCAGGGAGAGGGTATTGTCATGGCACCATACAGTCAGCTCTATTACTTCCTTCCTGTAGGCAGCCTCATCACCATCACTGACGAGGCCAGTCACAGCAGTCCTGTCAGCAGTCCTGTTTAGCCAAATAGTTGTAAGTGACTAAACTGTACAGCAGTGGGCTGAGGTAACAGCCTTGTGGAATGCCAGTGCTGACAATCAGTGTGGGAATCTGCCTGTCCAAATTGTCACTGTCAGGGGTCAGTTAGCTAAGAAATCAAAAACAGTTACAAATGGAGCTGCTTGGACTGAGTTTCCTCAGCTTAAACACTAGTTTGGATGGCTCAGTGGTGCTAAAAGACCGTAAATGAATAGTATCCTGATGTAGGTGTTCTTTTCTAAATGTTCCAAAGCATTGTACAGGATGGGGGAGATGGCATCATCCAGAGAGCGGAATATTGAGGATGATGTATGACAGTCAGTTTTTTCCAGGCATTTCATAATGATGGAGGATAAACCAACAGGGAGGTAGTCATTTAAAATGGACACAGTAGCTTTCATCGGCATAGGCATGATTGTGGTCTACTTAAAGCACACCGGCACCTTGAACAAAGACAGGAACAAGCTGAAGATGTCGGCATACATTAGAGAGAGCTGGCACATGCCTTCAGGACACGTGTTGAGATGCCATCAGGGCTGATGACTTGCCGAGATTTAATCTCGTATAGCAGCTCTATGGGCTGGAAACCCATCACGCCCCCTGTGTCTGAACCATGGCACTCAAACCAGGCATAAAAGCTGTTCAGCTGGGTTAGGGTGCAGATCATAGTCGTTTCCCAACATCTGTCGATACGATTCTTTTTTTCCACCCTTAGTAGTCCTGAATATCTTGTATCTGGCATTTTTGTCCTGGTCCATGCTGGGTAAAGTGCCCCATGGCCTTCTCCCACAGTGCCAGGTGAACCATGACAGTCCAGGAGGGTACAGAAGTCCTTCTGGAACCTGACATAGTCCATCACTGAATTGCCATACTCATTCAAGCTCACAAAGGAAACCTTGAAGATGGACCAGTCGAACCAAAGGAGCTTTGAAGTCTGAATTTGTGTTTGGGTGTCCAGTACTGTACTTTCCTCGTCGCCAGGGGGCAGGTTTTAGTTCCTGCTTGTAGGCTGGAGCAGACCCACTGACAAGTGCTCAGATTTGCCCAAGTGTGGATGTGCAAAAGACGTATAGGGACCTTTGAATATTATGTAGGAGAGTTTGAGGGTCTGGTAACCCCTGGTGAGGCAGGCGATGTGCTAGTGGTATATTGGGAGTTTTTTATGCTACAGTGGTTAAAGTGATAATAGTGATCGCTTCCAGGTGCTGGCTCTCTTATTTACATATATCAGCGTAAAGCTTTTCCAGCACAGCAGGATGTAAACAGCAGTGAGCAGCACTGAGGAAGACTCCCTCAGCTGATATACAGTAATGACGAGCACATGATCATTAGGAACTCCAACACTGGCAAGCAGGACTTGAAAACTGTTTCTGCATTGGTGAACACACTGCCACGCTTTGTCTTGTCGGTGCTTTCTGTGGTGAAGCCCTGGGGTGGAACAGCACTGTCTGGAGCGTTTGTTCCCAGCCAGGTCTGAGTAAAGCAGAACACACTGCACTTTCGAAGGTCCCTCTGAGAGCCAATGCAGCAGTGTAGTTCATCCAGCTTGTTATCCAGAGACTGCAGGTTTGCCAGCAGGATAGTGGGGATTGAAGGCTAGGGTGAATGCTGGCTTACCCTGGCTAACACGCCATTTCCCTGCCTCCTCCTCTGTTCAGCAGAAGGAGGCAGCCGGAGACAATAAAACAGCAAGTCACACATGTAAAAATGATAAAGCACAACAAAAACATGCAAAGTCAGGAATGAGCAACTTATAGCATGTTGCCTTGGCAAAGCGCCATCTTATAATTAGATTCTAATAAGGAACATGAGCTATTACTTAGCCTGAATGACGTGGCAATAAAATGATCAGAGAATTACACTCATACATATTCATAATATTTTGATATGTGAAATAAACATTTATGTGTCAGAACTTTATTTAGTGGAGACTTGTTCTTATTGGCCACCCTCTTGGTTGGGAATGTAGAAAGATCAGATGGGACAGTCTAAGGAACAAAGGTAAAGTTCTGAGATTTTGTTTTCCAAAACTTTTCCAGGATGTGTTATGGGCTCAGAAAGGGGTTTTCATCTCATTCTTATGCAAAGTTAATATCTAAACACAGCACTTCTCATTGCCAAGGGACACATAAACCACATGATGTTGCAGTTTGGATAAAGAATAGAAAACAAGCACACGTATACAGTAACTCAAATATCAATCAGCACATTGTGATGACCAATCCAGTGGGCGTATGAAATTTAGGAGCTCTGTGAGGAACATTTTTTAGGTTCCATTCAGCAGGATTCTCATGCACTACAAGTATGTAGCTGCCTTCCAGGTATATGCTTGCGTGTTTTGCTGGTCTCTGATTTACCCGCCACAGCTAGTGTGTCACCCCTGCCAATGCCTGTGAGAAATGAGCTTCACTGATGTTGTACTAAAATGTTGACTACTTTTATTATGGGTAGTGAGCTATCATTATGCCCTAGTTCACTGAATATGGGTTTGTTGAGCCTGGCAGTGTGTGGAAAGTGATTCACAGCCTCTTCAAAAGTGGAAAGCCCCAGCAATACTGTTGTTAGCATAAGGCTCCAATTCATGTTGTGATGGCTGGGGGGCCACATTCCAAGCAGTTGAGATGAAATAACATTATAAAATTATTTTGAATGTCTGCTCTGGGTCAAGACAGCTACCTTCCATTATCCTCTCCTGCTTTCATGAGTTCCACTGCAAATGCAACTCAAATTGCTTGACGGTATCGGCATTCAAAGTTCAGTCTCAAGATAACACCATGAAGGATGACTCATATAAAACTTATGCAATTTGAGCTTACATATCCCTACTCAGATTCAAGTAGGATTTCCCTCTATATGCCCTCTATATGCATTTTAGCCAGATCTGATTTTCAGACTCTGTTCAAGACAGACAGTTTACAAATTTAGAACACTTGCACCCTTGGTCATTCATTGTGATAGAATGCCCCCGTGTAGCCCCAACAAATGAGATTGCTCTGCATTTTTTATTGTATATACAAGCCACTGATAATAGGAACTAATGAAAATACCTTTTTACATGAGATTTTATTTTTTCATTTTGCCAGAAGGTTCCATATCTTGTATTTAGTATTAAATACAAGTATTAAATAAGCTTTTACTTGTGAAGTATGGTGGATAAATTGTCCTAGGTTGAAGTAGAGAATAAACATTTAAACCACCACGTAATGTTTAATCTGTAAATGTATTATACTGTAAAGTTTTCTGTTTTAAATTGGTGATTATCATTGTTCTTGTTCAGGGAAGTGATCAAGTTTTACCTGAAGAATAATTTCACTAGTTACTTGATAAAATTCATTTCATGCTTTGCCCTTATATTTCAATTATTGTGTATGTAATACTAAATTTTACCTGTATATTTGACCATGTCATTTCAAATTCTTCCGCATTATTTTTTCATACCGTACATGATCTGGCTTGCTATTGTAGAATAATTCATTTAATACTCTGCCTTATTATGCACCTTGGATGTTAATAAAGAACCTACCATGTTAATCTTCGTCTTCTGGCTATATTTTAGTTCTTTTGAGAGTAATAGCTATTTTAATGGTGCCTCTTTGCTGCTTGCTGCAATCCTGTTGGTGATGTAGTTCTAACCCAGTAGGGCATTAAATAATTATAATGCAACTGGAACAATATTGGCTTTTTTCAATGCTGAAAAGTGGCTCCTGATGCCACAAAAAAATAATAAAATAAAGTAAAAAATGAGATGGTATGTAGGTCTTGATGAAAAAAACACACCTTAACAGGTCACACAACAATGAACCTCCGTGTTATATGTTGCTACAATATTACAAATTAAATTTGACTCAGGTCAGACACTGTAATGTTACAAAATCCAAACCTAGAACAAAGGTAGTTACGCAGTAATATATCAAAGTATATAAATAAGTATAAACATACTTTTCTGAGTTAAAGTGTCATGTAAACAGGTACATGTTATTAATAATTCAAGTCAATAAATTAAGCTTTAGAAGTTATGGTGTTGCAAACAGTGAACAAATGTTAAGATACCTACAGCGTTTTAGACAAGTGCCCAGAGGAATAAAACAAAATGGAATAATATAAAAATAAGTAAACATTTGAAACATGTCTGCGTTGTTGGATTGTGTGAGCAATCTGGAGAATGGGAAGAATACTTGAAAATTCTGCACGCGTTGCTCTGAGGCTGGAATCTAACATGCAGTTCTATAGGCAACTATGATACAACCTTCCCTATTCAATTCCTGCTATGTCAAAAAGCTATAAAAGCGTGCAGTTTCTGCATAAATACAGAACAGGAAGAAACCTTGAGTTCTAGGAGGGGCACTGCTACATAAAAAGTCAAAAGATTCATTTTAGCAGCTGTCAATTCCATTTATCTGGCTTTGTATTTTGTGCTTTGAAAACTGAATTTGCCACGTACAAGGCATTTAATTGTGAAACACAAAAACTCTTTAAACAGAACAAGCAGCCATATTATTTCCCATGACCAGAAAGCATAGCTTAAGAACATTCTTAAAATATTGTGCACAATTCGAAGTCAGCATGTACATTCACACATCTGATGTATGATTAAATAAAACTTTTCCATCATCAATTTTTTGATTTTTCAATTTCTATTTTGTTTCAAAGTTGCTCTACACCCATGAAAGAGCTCGTCACACAACCCAATATCAACATTTGACAAGCCATTTTTCATGTAAAACAATATTTTTATGAAATCATATATGAGTTCCATTTGTGCTGTATATATCATTAACATTGCATTATATTCAGAAGTATATTTATTTAAAGAAATACATTTGTCGCAGAGATTTCGGTTTCTGGTGTTATTGGGACACCCATATTTTGTACAATAAATTTACATTGCTAGTTCCGTCACTGGTGTTACCCTGGTGTCACTGCTGTTATATTTCAGTTATGACAAGGTCTTTATTTTGTCTTACTAAGGGCTTCTTACTTGAGTTTGTGATAGGACATGTTGACAGACATATTAAGGTGGCTGACATTTGTGGTTAATGAAATATTTATTTATTTATTGAATTACCCACCTCAATTCTCACTCCAAATAGAGAATGAGCCACTGGCATCATCATATTACATTTGATCTCTAGCACCCATGCTGGGGGTTTTCATTATCTTTATATTAAAAGTAGGGCTGTGAATCGATTTAAAAAATCAACTAATTAATTGTACAGTGTTCTGTGATTATTCATGATCAATTGCAGCGAACATTAAAACTAACAGTAAACACAAAGGCGAGTATATGGATCATTCTCATTAAGTGAGTATGCAACATATCAATTTTCTCAAACTTTTACAATGGAGACAGACTCAAATTATACAATTTTTTTAAACTGTCAATTTTTCCTCTGGGGTAGTTAATCAATTTTGTTGTAACATTTATTAACATTTATTTCTGTAGTAAACAAAAGTATTTAATCAAATCCAGGGCAAGAACTACCATAAATTAACCATAAACTGAACAGAAATACATCTTATCATACAGAGTGATTGTTTATAGTGGATTAAATGCAATAAAGTTGAAAGATTTAAAAACATTTTATCTAGTTTTGTGTGCTTTGATTTTTGGCTACATATTTGGGGAAAATGTCTTTTTTCAAAAAAGTTATCACATCAGAGCAATAAATGACAATTTCAATAAACATAAAACTTAAGGTAATATTTATTGCTCTGTACAAGGAAGATATATTATAAGCCTCTATGAAGAATCTTTGCTCATACAATTCTCCTATTTAGGTAACAAAATACCCTATGCTTTAACGTGATTAAGAATATAATAACACATTATAATAAAATTTATCCCTTTGAAGCTTTATCCTAATTTGCATTGAATATTAATAAATAAATCTGGCACTTGTATTAAGTATTAAGAACATGTGTTTAAAAGTTAAATACTTCACAGAAGCATCTGTTTTCAGTGTTTTGTCTTCACTGATCATCGGACTTTTAATTACAGCAACAATTAGAACTCATAAAATTAAGAATGACATGGAATTAAAACTGACAACAGCCGCTCATTGGCTACAGATATGGATTCTTGTATTATTAATAAAAATCATATATAAATATATGTGTGTGTGTGTGTGTATATATATATATATATATATATATATATACACACACACACACACACACACACACAGCTCTGGGAAAAATTAAAAGACCACTCTATGAATACTTTTTTTATCTGCATTTTTAGATCTTGGTTAAATTCTGGTTCTGCACAGCAGGCTGCTCCCAGGCTCAGAGTTTCTCAAACAGCAGTATACAAGAACAAGGTGAAGCAGGAGACACTGGCAATAACAAAATACAGCCAAGTAGGGGGCAGAAGCAGCAACTTTCTAATGCCAGAGATGACAGTCAACATATCCGGTAGTGGCTCATAATTCGTAGGATGACCTCAAGTGACCTTCAAAAAGTGGTGTGAAGTGGACTGCAAGGACAATTCATAACAGGCTCCTAGAAGCAGAGTTTATAGAGCAGGGAGTAAATTGTAACAAATACATAAAAGAAACAAAACCAGAGGCCACACCATGTGTTATGCTTCAAAAAGAGGTTTACTGAAATGAAAGAACAATCCAGAACAACGTCTCTATCTCTGTGACAGGCCATAACTCAAATCCACATTCTGTTTGACTAAGGAATGTGTATGTGAGTGTATATTCCTAATTAGAGTCACAACCGTGAGATATAA
>JAODJW010000094.1:22118621-22129242 GCA_026777045.1 Hyperopisus bebe
ACACACACACTACCTAAATTACATTATATCACCACGGAAATGACATGGAAATTATATATTTCTAGCCATGACAGGCCTCTGTTCAATTTCTTTGATCCTTACAAATACATAAGATACACGCACGTGGCACACTGCTGCCACCTAATGATTAAGTATGAAAACTCGAATGTTTATTTTACTGACATAAAATCATTCTGGGCAATACTTCGACCAACAGGAAAGAGTTATTGATGTTATTAACTTAAAATTAACGGGTTTGTTTGTGATAAATGTGTCTGAAAATGGTTTTCCTTTTCAAACGTTCTGGATTGACATACTCAGGAAGTAGTTTCTGAGCTTAACATGTCCATAGAAGGGGAAGATTTATAACTATGATTATATGCAGGTTTGTTGTTTATGCAACATCTGCAGGGATGGGCCATGTAAAATTTACTTTTATGGATATAATGGACTTGTAGCTCTCACATCAGCAGAAATTTGATAGCAAAGCCGACTATAAACAGAAATATACAGCTCTGGGCTGGGGCCCTATGTCTAGTACCTCAGTTTAACACATCCATTGATTTGGGAAGATTTTAATACTCTGTCACAGATTTGATGAAGAACCACTTTAATTAGCTGTCATCATGTAAGTCTAATAAATATGAATATTGCATAAATATGGCATGCTGGCCTTTTCATATACCTGTAAAATAAAAAATACCTATAATTATTCAATCACAAATTTCTATATTGCTAAGAATCGAGCTGCTTTTGTGAAAGATGTCAGTGACACACACTTTCAGTGTAGAAAGTGCATTCTTTTATTTTTGTGGATTTTTAGTGGTATATAGTGAATGATATTTGTTAATGGATTTGTTTATTCAATTAATATTTGTATAATAATTTGTTTAGTAGAAATATAATATGCTATCTTATTTGGCTATTTGAAATCACATCACACGGAATGAGTGTTGTCAATGATGGATGATGTATTAATTATAGCTATCGTGTATTTTTGAGGCCTTTTATGTCTCTGCATGTGTGTGTGATCTGTTTGTAAGCTGTCATAAGCTTATCAATGATGCTGAATTTTGAAATTTGGTCTTAGACTTTTAATGCTAGAATTTAGTTGAAGTTCCTTTTTTGACACAATCCAGCAATGAACACTACTAATGCTATTAATGGTACTAAGATTAGCTAAGGAGAACTTGTTTTTTGTGTTGTGTAACAAAAAAAGAGTGTAACGGAACCATTAGCACAGATTCAAATTTGATATTAGTGCCTTCTCTGAGCGGAGTCTTCTTGTTTGTGTGAAGGCAACTTGCATGCCTGTAGTCATAGCATTTTATGTGCAAAAAAGTCACAGCAGCTGAAATTGCTGGCTTCTTCTTCTTCTGTAGATGCATAGGTGCTTGAAGAAGGTACTAAGATTGGCTTTTTGGTGTTCAAGTGCTTATGGTTCCCCCAGAGGCTGTAGCTGAACAACCTATGTAATCTTACAAAGACATCCTTCTGCAATTTTTCAATATTGCGAAAACCCCCAATATCCATATTCCTTCTGCTTTATTTAGTCTAGGTTTCAATTTAATATATATAAGAAATCCCTTTTAAAGATCCTTCCTAAATCTATGTTCCGAATATTGAAGAAGAAGAAAAAGAAGAAAAAGGACAAACAACGCAATTCAAGAACTGAATTATGCAATATTGAGATAAGCGAAATTATGTGTTTTAAACACTTTAATATAGATACCTGTTTTCTCTGTCAGCTCTGTTATACGCGACTGTAACGAATAAATGTTTAGTGTACAGTCGAAAGCTGCAGCCTTACTGATCAAGGATTGGGACTAGTTGAAAAAATAAACTATGCAAAATAAAATAAGATTACATAGGAAACCATACAGCATCTGTCAAGAGCTTGATTTGCCTTATTTTATAAATGAATCCTTGCCATTGAAGAACTCTGTATAGATAGCAGTTTTAAAACAGGAATTCTTTTCAATGGAGCACTGCCAGTAAACCAGTAGTGAAGGACTATTTGTAATTTAGCCAAAATATTCTTTATACATATTTAAAGCAGAGATTTTCCTACACTGGCACATGATATGTGCGGCACAACAGGTAAGTGTGTAGCACCGCAGTCTTGTACTTCCAGCGTTGTGGTTTGACTCCTGCCCTTGGCTCTGCATGTGTGGAGTTTGCTTGTTCTCCTCTTCTGCCTGGGTTTTCCCTGGGTGCTCTATTTCCTCCCGCAGGCCAAAAACATGTGGTTTGGTGAATTGGGGTCTGTGAATTGCCCATAGCAAGCGACTGTATAATTATGTGTGCTGCAGAAGGCTGGCAGCCTGTCTAGGGTGTCCCCAGCCCTCCACATTATTCTGCCTTGGAAAGGCTCCAAGCTCACCATGATCCCGTGCTAGATATGCAGTATGCATAATGGATGGATGGTACAAGATAAAATCCGTAATACCTTATTATTATGGAATCAATTCTTCTGGATAACGATAACCTTTGCACCAAAGACACAACCTTTACAACAAAGATATCAGTCAAATTAAATTACTTAAATAACACAATTAGTGCATGAACCTTGCTTATAAGTATTCAGCTAGCTTTTTCACTTGTGGTGTATGCTTGTTTTATTATTATTATCATTATTATTATTATTATTATTATTAAATCGGCCCTTTGGACAATTAAAATGATTCGGTTAACTCAAGCTCTTTCTACGGAAGATTAATTCTTGGCAGGAAATTAAAAACCACACATGCTGCATGTCTGTGGATGAGGCCCGCTTTAAATGAAAATGAAGGATGAGCCGATACAGGCTTGACCCTGGCCGTGTTTCGTTGTGTGATTCTTATATGCTTTTGATAGTAGGATAAGAAAGTACTTTCCATACCCCACATGGCAATTTTTAATTTTTTTACTGTGCAGCAATAAAATGCGCAGCCGTGATTTGTAGAAGTACAAACTTTTATTTTATTGCTGTCATAAATTTATGTACATGTCTTTATTTTTAACCCCATATATTTTGTCCTATAACTCTTGCAGGCAGAAACATAAGACTGTAAAGTTTTATTTGCACAGGAAAATATATAGTTGTATAGGTGTTAATTCTTTACAACATTATATATGATTGTTATACTCCGTATTTTCTACTGTTGTTCAATAATTCTTGTCTTTCTTATTTCATTACACTCTGAATTTTTGGGTAATTTGAGCCTTAATATTAGATGTATGCAGCTTTTAAAGAAAATTAGTAAGACATAGGACCTCTTGTTCCACAAGTACACCTAGGTGCTCATTTTAAGTTACCGTGCATCGTTCCCTCTGCACTGGTAGGTTCCTTCTTATGTGGTTTGGTTTTCTCTTTGTATTAGATCAAGCTGCAATGGATAGGGAATTTAGAGCACAATACAAACATTGTTACATACCTGTTAATTTTATCAAAGATGTCTTTATCTCTGGAAATAAATGTTATTTAGAGTAATTAGATTCTGTATTTATTTTTGATGTCAAATTGTTGTTTGCCATACTTATTATATGTGAGAAAGACAATAGTATAAAAACTGAGAGCTTTTTCTCTCAACATACTTCAGCAATTTGATTGTTGTACCTATATCCTTAAGGGTCTTATACCTACAAGTAGAAGCAATGCAATTAACTACCAAACACTAACAAACAGGAATAAAATAAAATGCAAGTGATTAAACATTTGTTTGCAAACACATACATTTAAAATCATAAAGTCTGAGATGCAGTTTTGTAATAATAATAAAAAAACACTGCACATAATATCTTAAATGCCTTATTCAAAAGTAATTTATTATGTTCATTTCCAAAATGCATATGGCATTTGCACGTATACAATATTTTCCAAAATGTAATATTGTGTCAGTATAGATTGGTGTCATCAGTATCACAAGTCAGATTCAAACCAATGCTTAATGAATGTACGAATGATCCGGTTTTGCTGGATGCTGTAATTACTTTTCCTGCTAATTTTTTGTAACCCTGAGAACCTCTTTCCACCCTGTTGCATCATGTGCTTCAGGAGTAAGAAACTGGATAAAACTCCTGAAAGGCACCTTGGGTCCATCTGTAAGACACTGGAAGAAACCCACACCATGGTATGGGCAATATGCATATCATCCATCATGCAAAGTACTTTGCATTTTATTAAAATACAGCAGAAATTACAGGGCAGTGCCAGGCAGTTCTCTCCTAATGTATTCTGAACAATGGAATGTGGACATTTACCATGCATGCTGCCTTTGACATTGTCAGCTGCATGCAGAAGTGATTGGCATAAAAATACTGACAAACTTTTTAACACATGTGGAATTACAGAACGATCTCATGAGGATAACACTCTGGTGGAGAGTATTTTTGAAAATGATTGATTTAGCATTCTACAGAATTATGGGCTGACCTTGTCTATCCCATGATTCCATACCCTAATCTTAAAACTAAAGGGATTAAGGGCATCCTTCTATGGCAATTAGAAACCACTTTGTGCCTTTTGCTGAACTTTAAAACAGCAGTCATTATCTGTGTAAGTTTACTAATGCTTTACTGCATAGTCTAGGCAAGGCGTACAGCATTGCATTGCCTCAACAGAACTCCCTTGGCTCTGAGCAACCAAGCCTAACACACAAATTACGGAAAATGCAACACAGTAAAGCCCCAACGTTGAACTATGTACTATTTCACAATGTACACTGACCCAACTCGAAGTCTCACATTGCATCTCTGTTGTGTATCATTGCCAGTACATTTTGTTTTTATTTGGCACGTTATCGAGTATGTTCTGGAAGCCTAAAAAATCGCAAGCTTTCATCATGCTGGCTACCACAGAAACAACCTGGTTCGGAACCAACACACTTTGAGATTTAACTTTCATGAAGTATGCCAACATATGGAGTATTTGTGAGTGCAATAAGTAATCTGACAGATGATGAATGCGTATACAATCTATCTTCCAACTGCTGATCCTTGACAGGGTCATGGGTAGCCTGGAACCTATTCCAGAAGTAAAGAGTAAAGGATGAGGTACATTGTATACAGGCTGCCTGTCGATCACATGGAGAATAATTATATAGTAACACTATTCAGAGATACCTGTCCACATACATTTGGAAAATGTAAGGAGTCTTTCCCCAGCCAGATATGCTGAAGGTCGGGGAGAGCCCTGGATGGAATGCATAGGACATATATATTCACAAACCCAGATGCATTATGGGGTGGAACCCAAACTCCCACCCGTAGAAGCAACAATTCTGTCCACTGAGGTGCTTGGGGATGCACAGAGCTTTATTTAACCTACTGTAGACATGGATACACAGCCGAGTGCAAGTTCACTTATCACTCATACAGGGTTCATCCACACAGGTGTGAGGATGACCACTGAACTGAAGGCCCCAGAAACTCTCTGGCAGAAGGACAGGAGACAAACAGATCACTCCGGTGCGGGCAGAGGTCCTGGAGCACTCTGCTGCCAGGTCACGCGTTCACCTCTCCCCACTGCGGTGAAATCTGCATGTGCGAGATAAGACCGCAGCACAGCAGGCAAGCCAGATCCTGGGGCACCCCGGTGCCAATGTGGGAAGTTATGGAATTTAGTTTTTAATTAGTGCTGAGCCTGTTACACGGAGCACTGAGGCACCGCTCTCCTGATACCAGTCTAAAGGGTTGCTGACTATAGTTAGTTCAGTTCCACAACATATTTTTCATCACAAACATCAAAGAGCTATGAAAATGTCTGCACTACCTAAAGTGTGTAAGCTGCAGTTGAACATGCAATTCTGCTGTGCTTACTTTGTGCAGCACTCATAGTACTGCTTCACTGGCTATATAAATCATTGTCTTAGCTTTGGTTCAATACTGTTTAGAAGAACATAACCATTTTCCTGCATAAGTTGTAAATATTTAAATGAGTCTGCACGTTATGCTGGCATTATCCACGAAATGTTGACAATCAGTCACTCTTTGACAGAAGGACTGGAATTTTTTTTTACAATGTTGTGTATTCTACTCCTGTTTGAAAGTCAGTATTTCTGCAGAGTACAGTATGACACTAAGTATTAAATTAAAATTGCTAGCTGCTAGGAACAAAAATATATTTAAATATACATTTAAATATTCAAATGCATTGCAGGGCAAGCATGTAATACTAAAGATTTATTATAAAATCTAGAAAAATTCTAGAAAAGTCAAATTGCAAAAATCTGACATTCATGCTACTGGTATTACTGTGATTTTCTTTTGATTTTTAATAGTAACATCTAGCTCGTTTGCTGCTCTAATGAACACTATAATTCAGATTAATGTTGATTAAGTCCTGTTATTATAGCACTACACTTGACACAGTCCCAGGTGGTGCACCACTGTGTTTGAACTATGATATCTGCAAGTGAGGGGTGGGACAGGGGCAAGGTGGGTAGCACTCTTTACTTTTACCTCTTGGTTCGGAGGTTTGAAGTGCCTCATGTCGTTTGTCTTCTTGGAGTTAGCATGCTTTCCCCGTTTCAGTTTGGGTTGTCTGACGTAGTCCTGACACATGCAGATAAGTTGATTAGTGACTCTGCCCATCAAGTATGATTGTGAGGGTCCTGTGATGGACTAGCATCACATTCAGGATGCACCCCAGCCTTATGACCTGGGAATCAAGACCGACCGTGACCCCGACCAGGATGATTAGAAAACTGCTGCTTTCAAGTGGGAGCTGCGATGCTCTTGAACTTAAATGTGTCTAAATATATATCAGATGTTAGAGAAGAATACCAAAATGTCAGTATTACAAGTGTGAAAAATAACATTCATTAAGTAGTCCTTTAACACCAGCTTCCGTTTTAAGGACTAGTAAGATACTCTCTTTTACACAGCAAAACGTGAGCATGTTTATGTTGAATAATTCAAATATTTGGCTTTGGTCGTTTTTATTCAATTTGCTCAATCTATTCCCAGCTGTTCCCAGGTATGATCAGTTTTTAAACTGGTCAGTTCAGATTTTGAAATACTCTGTGCTTTATAAACTCCATTTCTCTGAAATATGGGTCCATATAGATTTGCAAACACAGCATCAGATTCCCTGTAATTGGACCCAAATTTGTATTGGCAGCCTTCTAATCACAGTAATAGCTGCTGTCTGTTTCACTGCAGCCTCAGAATATTTCCTGAATTAAATACAAGCATGTCATAATATAAAGTATGAACAATTAACTAGTAATGTTTTATTTACAGTACTGCGTGCAAGGTTTACTGTAGATTGCCAAGGAAAATGATGCTGAAATGATCTTCATGTTGATGTAATATCTTGTTTATTATGTCTGTCAAAGAGTATTAGCTTAGCCATTTCAAAACCTCTCCCAAAGTGAGCCCAGTATTTGCAATATCCACCCAATATACCCATGTATTTGTTGACTTACCCACTGGCATACCCTTTTTCATTTCACTGATTCATTTAATTCATTAGGCGAGCTGGTTGTGAAATTTATTGAATACATGGAATGGCTGAAGTGCCCCTGAGGAGAGATTTGGGAACTGAAGTGGTGTTCATCTAGCCATCCAACAACATATCAGTAACTTTTTAGGGAATAGAAGGAACTTTGGTGATGTTTCTTTTTCATGTTCCATATTTCATTTTCATATATGCTGATGGTAAATTGTGTTTTTTTGGGGGGATAAATATATACTCACTACCCAGATAAATAACTATACATTTTCTTTGCCTGCCTAAGACTTTTGCACAGTACAGTGTATCGCACTTTTCTGAAACAAATAGATGTCTAAGTCTATATGTATGTTCCATCATAACAAGCTCTGAAAGCAAACTGGCCGAGTTAATACTTCACTCACACTGACAGCCTCAGATGGCAGAGATATAATAGCAGGAAAGTGGATAAAACAAAAATGCTGTCCGCACCCTGCCGGTTCCCAAACCGTCGACGACTGGCGGAAGATGTGCCCTTTTCATTACCATCAAAGAAGACGGGTCTTTCTTCTAAAACTGGCATTAATATAAAGTGGTTAGTCATGATAGAGGCTTAATGCGGAGCGCTGATTCTTGGCACTGCCAGGTTTGTGGAATTTGCCTTGCAGCCTGGCTCTGTGTGTATGTGGAGTTTGCATGTTTTCCTCATGTGGCGATTTTATATATTGTTTGCATGAAGCTTGTGATGAAATGGCAGCAGACCACAGTATGTCCTGCCCTGGGTTGTTGGGGGAGGGTTCAATGCAACCCTGTATTAGTTATGTCTTTATGCAAAACAAATGGATAGTTATGACTGCTTTCTCTACAGATATCATGTAGCCAAGTAATAATAATGTTTCCATTTGTTATTATGAGGTAACCATTAGCTATTTAAAATAATGAACATTTGTTATTTTACAATTTAAACCGTGGCAAAAGCACAAACTTTTGAAAAACCATGGGACAATTACATCTTGAATTTTACTCTGAATTATATTGTGAGTATAGTGGTTTATGTATTCATTTAACAATGAACATTATCCAAAGGCATACTAAAGCACATAACTGGTGAATAACACCAAATGTAATGAAAAGGAGTAACACTTAAAAAAATAATCAGTTGACAAGAATATTATCCTTTGACATTCATTTGATGATTTGCTATCTTGGTGGCTAGCTTTGATGGCTGAAACATCTGTTTACTGTGCAGTTACAATTGCAAAAAGGGTTTGCCTTCTCTGATTCATTTTAGAAATATCTAGCTAAAACACACACATTTATTCTGCAATTCATACATACACCCACTTGGATGACTTTAGAGATTCAATTCAACAAAGGTGCAAAAAGCATGAAAGCTTAGAGCATACCGTGACGTAAAGTTACTGCTTGTGACATAAACTGGAATAAACCAGCCCATATTTTATCTTGCTTTTTAAAAAGAAAAGAATCTGTGTTATTGGTCAAGTTAAAATATCAGCTATCAGAACTGCAGATATGTACTGTATGTAGTTGTGGGTATCGCCTCGGGGAAAACATTCAGCACCTGGAAAGGGTGTGACAAGGCAAAAATACCATGTAGGAGCCCAGAATTTATTATAGAGAGATTCAAAGTTATTGACTTTGCTTATAAGAGGTTATTGCTTGGTAAGTTCACTTTAATTCATCATGCTTTTTCTTCCCTTTTATGGTCACTCCTCTGTCTCCAAAGACTAGAGGCAGCATTATTATTTTTATCCCAAGAGAAACAAAACAGTTGTCAGAGGTAGGTAATGAAGAACTTCCATGCTTGTCCTGCACCCTTGGCAATTTACACACAGTATGCAACAGTTTTTGTGTGTGAAATCTATTGGTGGATTTATGACAAGATGGCGCTTGTACCCACCGAGAGATGAAAGTCAAAATGAAGTAGTTTGCATTGGTAAAGTTGCAGATGCACTTAACTAATTGAACACATAGATAGAGGGCGAGTGAAGTGTGACTCTCCCGCTGATGAATTCAGTCTGGTGAGTCGACTTCTTGTTTACCCCTCACCATTTGTGTGGCACGCAGCTCACCACAAGCTGATAGGCTTAATTCAATTACGGCTGTGCACTGTGGTGTGCCTCCATAGGTGTGTACTAACACTCTGGCTTTCACAACTGACTCACTCCGTTAAACAAACACAAATGCATTAGTTCACCTCCGGGAGCTTGTTTGCAGTGATTATCCAATTGTTTGTGCTGTTGTTTCTTGCTTAACGCTGTTGCTTTTTGCCCTTCAAAAATCACCACAGGATCTTCCACCTGAAGTCCATTTTATATGTAGTGCTGCATTCTACTGATTTTTGAGCTGCGTGATGCAATATAGTAGCCAAGACACTGATATTTAAGCTGCAGTGGTTATTCTTCTTTCACAAAGTTCAACCGTTGGAATTTACAAGTGATGGCCTTGCTTGCGACAGTCAGTTAATACTTTTGATGAATAAAGCTAGGGACACCTAATTTATTTTCTTTTGCTTGCCGGATGCTCTCATATAGATGTCAGCAAATTGATTCATACATAGATTTATCAGTATATATACCATACTTTCACCTGATGCCCTTATCCAAAGTGACTTACAATAGATGGAAGGGTTACAAATTATATGTGCACCATTGAATTTGAACCCACAATCTTTGCAATGTGCTACTGTGTTGAGCTGCAGGAGCATAGTCTTCCAGTTTATTGAAATTTATTTTATAAAAAAAATTAAAGCTATGCTTCAGTCTTACAGATATACAAATCAATAACGCACAGAAATGATAGGAATTATGCTCATTGGTGGAATGGGACTTGATCCCTTTGGCAGTATAACTTGGACTGTTGCTTTTAATAAACAATACCCAGTGTTGATTTTATGTGCATATATACATACCTATATGCATATCTGTGAAAAGGAAGCATTCGGTCAATATGTTGTCAATCAGTTCCTTTTATAATCACCCAGAAATGTCACATTTGCAAGTCAAACACAAGTTTAAGGGTTCAAAATTCAAGATGTTTCATTGGCTACACACAATAAGTACATTGGAAAACATGCATGTTCAACTACACCCAGTACAAAGAACAGTATATAGATAGATAGATAGATAGATAGATAGATAGATAGATCACTGCAGGTGCAGTAATATAGCAGTTGTGGAACTTAGC
>JAODJW010000094.1:22129342-22147347 GCA_026777045.1 Hyperopisus bebe
ATAGATAGATAGATAGATAGATAGATAGATAGATAGATCACTGCAGGTGCAGTAATATAGCAGTTGTGGAACTTAGCTATTCATGAGGTACATGGCTTGGGGGAAGAAACTGTTCTTTAATGTAGCAGTCAGTTTTGTTGTGGCAGCAATGGTAATATTCTATAACAAACTGAAATATCTCTACTGAATAGTCCAAGATGATTTTAGTTACATATACTGTACTGTTATACTAGGTCATAATGAAAACGCTACTATAGGACTAGGTCATCACAAAATTGCGCTGTAGGTATATATGCGTCTTTTTAATGTACTTAAAATTCAGATACCGCTGCCACAAAAGAGTACATGGACTTAAAGCCTTATCAATATTCAGTTCATCTTCAAAGCAGTTATGCTTCTTAGGGTGGCTTACAGCCTATTCCAGGTAGCATACTGCACAAGGGTAGGGTACATCCTGGACAGGATACCAGTGCGTACACTTGCACACTGTGGGGAATTTATAGATGCCAATTATCATGACTGAAGATGCAAGCTCCACACATACAGATTGGAGGTGGGATCTGGACCCCCTACCTTGGAGGTGTGAGGCACCAGTACCACTCACTGCGTCACCCCAGTACTGGTGCAAGCCAATTAGTTGCCAAATGATCACAGTAACTGAAGATTTCTAGAAACATAGCTGGTGTCACTTAAAAAGGCATGGCTGGATTTTTTTTTTTTTTTTGGAATTTAGTGCAGGTAATTTGCTATGGAAATGTAATCAGTCATGCAGTTGAGCTAAACTTTTCTTTTTTCCCCCAAATTAAAACCTACACAGCTGTGTGAAATTACAGTTAGGATTGAAAGTATTGTTGTATAGGAGATTGTTCTGTGTGTAATATGAATTTGAATTGCACTGAAAAGGGATGTTAGGTTTATTTTTTTCATCATAAAACTATATGTGGGAAGGAAATGGAAAGGAAATTGATTTACATTATACTACCGTCTATGTGCCTGCGCAATAAAATAATGTGTAGAAAGCTTTCATTTGATTTTATTATGCATTAAGGTATAAATTTCATTCATCCATCCCTTCACCATTTAACTGCTTATCCAGTCCAGGGTTATGTGGGGGAGGGTATAACTTCCTCCCACAATAAATGCAGAATAAGAAAGTACTAAATCATAATGGATTTGAATGTGCAGATACACAGTATAAAGATATTAAATGGGTATAAGCACAGGCATGTAATTAAGCAAATAACATTTACATTACATACTTGCAGGTTTACTGCATGTCAGTACAATGGATAGTAAGTGAAGTACCAAGGTAGTTATGTCGTGATTTGTGAAATGAGAGTGAATCACATGCTAACACCTTTTACTGAAAAAAAAGTTTTAATTAGAAATGTTGATCATTGTTTATGGCAGTTGTTCTCAACCCTTTTTTATCCAAGGACCCCCTGTGTCCAGGAAAACACGTTTGGGCCCCCTACACTGGTTATGATATTATTTCTCCTTGTATGCATTCTGCAGTGATAACAAAAATTGCCAGTGTTTATTAATACTGAATTAATTATGAATGAATTTGGTTACAATGGCAAAGTATTTTCTTTTGAACACGATTCAAACAAGTTTGGCTTCACTATGTCCACCAACACTCCTTTTTTTTCTCAGTTTATGATATTTCTCTCAAAACAGTAGGTGGATGTTTATGAACAAAAATTCTAATTCTAAAACCTATTTGGCAAATGGCTCAAAAATTATAAGCCTGACAACCATTAAATGTATACTTAATAACTAAACAGATCCGCATTTTAAGGTATTAGCCTTCGACAAAATAATGCAAATATTGCAAATGACAATATTTTTTAACAATGGTTTGAAATGAAATGAACAAAGTATCAATGACTATTCTCCTTTCCCCTAAATATAATGCATGATTAAAGTATACCAATATGAATGGTATTGTCACCCTATATGTCATTTTGAAAAAATACTGATAGACCGTAAAAATTATGTAATCTGTTGTCCTAGCTTTATCAATGTTGTTCAAAAGAAATAGCGCACCCCCCCCCCCAAAAAAAAAATACCCTGGTCCTCACTGAGACCCTTTAGTGGACCCCCTGGTTGAGAACCACAGGTTTATGACTTTTCTGTATTGTTAGATAGATACATGGTTAGTATGCTAATGATTAAAGATATTTTTTTTTATTTCCGAATCATTTTTTTCCCTTTGTCATTATATTATGCATTACTGTTAGATTTAAGTAAAATATGTGCAGTCAGATTAAAAATTTGCTCTAGCTAACATATGTGCATTTTAAAATGTAGTAGAATATCACAAAGGAAATTTGTCATGGAATTTTACTTTGATATTGTCTTGTAGTACTGCACACGAAGCGCAGACAAAAGAGCAGGACACCAGGAGTCGGGAAAATACGGGGTTTTAATTAAAGGGAAGGCAAGCGAATTCAGACTGACAATGCAATGACTGGACTGGGGAAACAAACGTAAAAGCGGGCTTTAATACATTGAACTAATGACAGCAACAGGAAACAGCTGGTAAACACGGGAAATCCACACGAGATTAACAAGGGGGTTGGCACACAGAAGGAGCGGACGATTGGGGCAGGACAGATATAACCTCACAAATTGATATCAAACCTTTTGCTATGTGAATGCTGGTGTAAAATTATTCAGGATTGTATTTCCAAACATTTTCTGAAACCACTTGTCCTATTCAGGGTTGCAGGGGGTCTGGAGCCTATTGGCACAAGGCAGGGAACAATGCAGGATGGGGCACCAACCCATCACAGGGCACACTCACACACCATTCACTCATACCTATGGGCAACTCCGTAACTAGCAATTAGCCTCAGCATCTGTTTGGACTGCGGGGGGAAACCATAGTACTCCACGAAAACACATAGAGAACATGTAAACTCCACACATGAAGCCATGGCAGAGACTCAAACCCGGGTCCCAGAGGTGTGAGGTGACACTACTAACCAGCGCACCACCATGCTGCCCCTGGATCATATTTCAAAAGCACTTAGATAAAATTTCTAATAATGCATAGTAGTTACTTTTTTTTACTTTTTAGATTTTAATGGGCATACATGAAATTGTTTTTGTAATTTTATTTTATTTTATGATCTCTGTAGTGTTCTTTGAATAGTGCTACTTTGTAATATCACTTTATGTCTTGATTGCATCCCTGTGATTCCCAGGATCTGCTTGGGATCACTGCAATGCTGCTTGAATGCACAGGCATTGGAAAAGGCTGCAATGGGTTTAACAGTTTATGTTAGCTGAAAGCAATGTCCCTTGAGCTGACAAAATTTGGTCAAATTAGCCAGCAGCTAATGGAGCAGAAAATAAATTAAAAATATAATTTTAAGACCTATAATGATCATAATCCACTTAATTTTTGTCCTGCTTTTTGCTAAATAACACTAATTACACTAATCCCCAAGTTACATGGTTTCCGCTTCGACCAAAGGGATTATCATGTAATTGAATGAAAAACCAGCAGTTATGGTATTTATTTCAACATATAGATAAACAATCTTTTTAGTGACATTTCTGTCTAGCTATTTTTACTCCTGCAATTCTACTGCACAGATCTCTTTATAACCAGTGCACCACCATTAACGAGAATAAAGACAGTACTAGATAGTAGCTAGTAAGACAGACAGTGACTGAGTGTGCTGTCTGTTAACAGGAAAATGACATGTACAGCATATTAAATTCTTACATAGATGTTACAATAGGAACATGAGAAACAGCCAGGTTATGGATGAAAACAGAGATATGTTTGAAATTAATATGGATGAAGTGTCATTTTCCCTTTAATAAGGAAAATTATTCACTGCCAGGGAGACAGATGAGAACTGTTGGAAAATGTAAAATGAAGTGAAATAAATAGTAGCATAGCAGGAAAACTGACCAGTGCCTTCCCTGATGTACAGTAAAGCTGAGTGCCCTTGAGTGTTTACATTCTTTGCCTTGGAGTGTGTAATGTTTTTCCTGTGTCACAACTGTATCATTATTCTGATGTGATTCAAGGAAGGTTAACTAATATTTAATTTTGTTGTCTCGGTGCTATTTATCATTGTCTTTGTTTTGCATCCACATATTTGTCCCATTAGATAGTTTGGTAATGAAGCCTGAAATGCAACTTAAAGCCTTGATCAAAAGCCAGCTCAATGTAGAGTATGAATTATTGTTTGATGCTTAGTAGCACAGGAAAGAGCAGGGTGAAAAGGTGCAAGTTATAATAATAATAATAATAATAATAATAATATTAATAATAATAATAATAATTATTATTATTATTATTATACAGAAGCCCTGTGATGACCTTGCATCCCATGCCTGTGATACCCCCCACCCCCTACCTCTCTCTAGGATAATCAGCTGGAAAAAGGAGAAATGAATGGAAATTACTTACAAGAAAAAGTCATGGATCATACAAGTCATGTTGAAACTGCATAGAGGAACTTTAGAAAAGGTCTGTAAAAAAGTCATATGAAAGATCAGCAATAGTCACAAGAAAAAAAAAAAAAAAAAAAAAAAAACATTAACTTGCAATTTCCTAATACAATCTTATTCATCTGTGGAAAAACACCCCAAGTAGTACTTATCCGTGCATTAATGGACAGGGTGTGGGTGTTTAAATAGCCTTACTTCACAACCTTCAGTTATAACCTCAAGGTTGCCACAAATAAGAAATCTCACAATTTATGAGAGTCAAAAACAGCTATGAATAGCTATATTTAAATGGACCAGGATCATCTAGAGCAAGAGGCATGGGGAATATGACTAAAGATGTTTTAACATGGATTATGATTACCATAACTGTACCTGTGCTCTACATTTAAGTTAAATTAAATATTTCAGTAACAATGCATTGTGAATTGTCTGCTAATATCACACAATATAAATAATTTTCTTTGATGATTTCATAAAGCATGTATAATGAGTAACTTACATAAAGGCCACCTTTCTTGTTATGCTTCAGATATTCATACAGGACTAAGATGTGCTACACCATAAATATTAGATACTGCTGGCATCTGCATAATTCACAGTACTTACATCTGAAAGAATGCCCCAGCCAAACGGATCATTTCATTGGCTGCCTCGAATAAAGTCATATCAGCTCTGTTCTGCTTGGTTGTGTAGAGCTGGGAAGAAAGTAAATTTTTAATAGCAAGGGGAAATAAACAGAATGTATAATGATACTGAACCATCACTGGGCAGGCTGACGCGATTCCGTCTGCCCATGGGGGGGGTACAAGCTTACCCCTTCCAATTGGTGATGCTGCTTTCGGTCTCCCACGCAAAACTACACACTCTCCAAGGGTACTGCTTAAGTCTTCACCTCGCTTTGATGTCGATCGTGATCCGAAATCATTACTGCGTCCATATGATTAATTCAGTCTCTGATTCTTTTTCATCTTTGATTGCAGGAGAAAGCGATATCTATTTCCACTTGAGGGTAGTCTGCCTTTGCATACAGAGTTGTCTTAAATTAAATGATGTATGAAATGGTATACTGCCTTATTTTGTTTCTCTTTGTTTATTGCTTTTCTTTCGACACTTGCTGTGAAATATTTGGTAAACCCTGTGAGTCTGTGCTTAAAAAGTACTATGGTGCTTGCATATGACAGTTTCACGAGTCCTGATGGTGATTCAGATTTATGATTTTATGAATGAACAAATAATAAAATATTATATGCTGTACTAAAAACTAAATTGCTTGCCAGTATATGAGAAGAAAATATATTTTTGATAAGTGTAGGATGCGCTTCAAGAAAAAAATCAATACAGATGGAGTAATGTTATGGAGAACTGAGATATTTTAGTTTTATGCTTTTACAAAATCATAATCATAATGAACTAAATCTCATGTTCTCTGTAGCTGAATCTTCTTAGATGCCACAGAAAGAGTATCTGTCTCGTTACAAACATTTACTTACGCAGATCTTTTCTCAAATTGGTTAGCATGTTGGATTGGTTTTCAGCAACATATTCAAATTTGGTATAGCAGAGCCGATGGACAGTCTTGGTTTTATTGGCTACTCTCTCTCCAGTGTTGGTGTAATTTATTGGGAAATCAAAATGCTCCCACACTGCCGATTATGACTGACCGTAACCAGGATTAGCTGTAACAAACTCATAACCACAATTAGCATAATTTTTTCTGTGTAGAACGTCTACTTGGGAATTAGGTTCCACCTGTTTCAAGAAGTCTGTTCATTCGTTTTATTGTGTGTACTGAAGCGAATATGATGTAGCCATCATACACAGAAGTACTGATAATTCCTCCTTGGAGAGCAGCTACACTCATCACTTTTCATCCATTTATTTTCCCCCTTTTTAAAAAACTTGAATTTAAGTAATTCCGCCCCCCCCTTCCCCCTTAATGATAAGTCATGGTTAATAATGTTACCAGTTCCACCATTACGGTTTGTTTGGCCCCGCCATGCGTTACGTCAGACTTAACAAGCGGATATCTTCTGCAGTATATAACTAGTGCTATAACACACAGAATACATTATTTATTATTCATATATTTGCATTTCTGTTTAACTATTTTTGTTAACATATTGAGATTAATTTTTAAGGAGTTCTTTATTAATAAAGTGGTGACTGGTGAGTTTATGCTAATGATTGCATTATTTAAGGGCTCACTGTGTCATCTTCTGGGAGCAGATGGCACAATCTGGGATAAATCTGTAACTGATAAATAAACTGATGAATCAAATGGCATTTAAAAAGTTCCTGAATGTTACCATATGAAGCCCTGGCACTGTAGCCACTACTCAGACTTTACAAGTCATGGACGAAGCGCTTAAATAGGTCATGGCAATTTCTCCACTCTAATGTTCTGGTGTACTGCGTATAGTAATCATCCTTCACAGTCATTTATGCCTCTGGGTAGGGGCTATGCTGAAAAAGATAGCATAAAGTGGAATGAGCCTTGTAATCACAATGCTATGTTCCATTCTGATGTTTCATGTGCTTTCTAGAAATACGGTGGTATCTTGGAACACAAACTTAACTCGTTCCAGAAGGCTGCTCAAGTTGCAGTTTGGTCGGGGTCCAAGTCGAATTTCCCCTTAAGAAATAATGTAAATGAATTTAATCCGTTCCAGACCCCAAAATGATCAGCTATTTAAACTTATCTACCTATCTGACTAATGATAAGCACTGGCAGTCAATATAAAACTATTACACACATGAAAAAGCACACATACAATCAACAGGAAATAAATTACCCCATACTCCGAAATGAGAGCAGACACATGTGCACCACCTTGAAGTCTCACTATAATTTCATTTTTAAGTTCTACAGTTACTCTTACTACTTTACTCTTTGGTTTGCTGCTATCACTGCAAATTTTCTTAGGGGCCATGATTACTGTATCACTAAATGTTCTTTAGATAAAGCAGAAAAAATTCACACCTAGCACAGGAACACGGCTTTCGCATGTCGAACTTGGTCGAGAGGCACCACAAGACTGAGAGCGATTCATAGGCATAAGCATCCCATTAGGTCCGTTTGCCTTTGTTTTAGCCCATCAGAGATGTGTCTCCATCCGTACAAGTTTTTAGCAGGTCTGTTTTGTTTTGTTCTGTTCCGAGTTTTCAGTTGAGTTGTGGGTCGATTTTTCTCATATTCCCCACGCCTCTTGCTACAGCTGATCCTGGTCCATTTAAATATACCTAATCATAGCTGTTTTTTGACTCCCATAGATTATGAGATTTCTTATATTGTGGCAACTTTGAGGTTATAACTGAAGGCAAAGACCAGACAAGTGTATTGTTTTTACCATTGCCAGTGCTACTTGTCTCAAAGGATTTACAAATGTATACACAAAGCGTAAGTATATATTTATATTTATAATTTCATTTTGTTATTGAGATAATTGAATTTTTGAACATTTTTTTCAGTTCATTTAGTGCTGGATTACCTGTTTATGTATGAATGTAAAAAAATCTATATGAGACTCTCTTGAAAGGTAGTTGTAGATACCACATAATCCATCTTCTAAATGCTTATCTTTATCAGAATGACAGGGAGACCTGGAGCACATCCCAGAAAACAGCACAAAAGGGATGTCAGTCCATCACAGAGCACATACACAAACAGTCATATGTTTAATGACACCAGATAGCCTAAGTTATTGTCACTGGACTGTGGGAGGAAGCCAGAGTACCTGAAGGAAACCTGCATGACAAAGTGAGAACATGCAAACTCCACACACACACACACACATACACGCAGGCCTGTAATCATATCTTTGTGGGGACCGCTTATTAATAATCTATGGGAAAAATGCTAATGCTAACAATGACACCCTTAACCCCTACCCATTCCTAACCTTAAGCATAAGTACCCAAAGAAAATACAAGAATTTTTGCATTTTTAGTTTTTGATTGCATTCACAGATCTTTAAAAAATTGAGTTTTCCCTTATTGGGACCAGGAAACTGGCAGTCCATTTACCTTGTTGCCTTTTTCATGTTCTGAATCTGTTTAAGGGTAGTTCTATGGGAATTTTAAGCAAAAATGGAGCATTGAAGTAAAGAATTAATTATGCTGTGATAACTATCAATATTGTTTGATACCAAAAAATTATCATGATTACATATTTTGGCAAATTGCCCAGCTCTAAAATTCAAAGCACACCATCAATGCCAGAGCTCTGTTTTTTCTTCAGTTGTCCTCTTGTCATGATCGGGTATTCTGGAATAATCTACTGTAGGGTTATAAAACTCAGTCACTGAAAGGGCCATATTAGAACCAGCAATGAATCTGTGGGCAAACCAAGGCTTATTTATTTAGTAATTAAGCATATGTACGGTGGCCAATTAGTATCAACATCCTACAGCTTTTTAAAAAACTATAATTGAATGACAGATCATGATCAAGATTTACAAACATTGGGCACATTAATAGACATGTTGCAAACTGGGAAAACACTTCAGTCAAAATGACAATACACACACTACATGTTCCAAATACTGTAAAATGATAGACACAGTGGAAATCCTGAAAATACATACAAGACAAAAAAAGTTCGCCCCCCAGCACAATGTAAAGGAGCCACAATATTACAGAAGTTCCCTGGTACAATGAAACAGGAAAGACCATTAGCGCTGGCTAGTAAATCAAGTTTTTTATATCAGTATATTTTTCGATAAGATATATGATGATTACCATTTATATTGATACCATTTATATCAATTTACTTTTAACGTGTGTTAAAATTATGGCTTTTAAAGATTTTGAAGTGATCAATATTCCTTCCTGGTTGTAAGCAAAATCAAAACTCAGTGTTGTCAATTTAGTGACTTTGTCACTAGAATAGGTGACTTTAACCCTTCCCTAGTGATTAAAAGTCTTATCTAATGACTAGCGACAAACTTGGCAACCACTTTTCTCAGTGTAGAACAACACCAAAACACACTTTTTACCAATTTGTGAATGACATCACACCGGGCTTTCTTAGCAGTCTAGTGTTGCTCACATTTATAAATGTAATGATAGACCTACACAATATGGACAAAAATATTAGGACACACCTCTTAATTATTTAATTCTGGTGTTTCATTCAGACCCATTGTCACAAGTGTATAAAATACCTAGTCTTGCAGTCAGGTTTACAAACATTTGTAACAGAACGGGACATTCTGAAGAGCTCAGAAGGTGATCCCAGGCCAGTCAAGAGACATACTAGGGTATCCTGGGTCTTTCCTGGGGTCTCCTTCCCATTTGGCAACACCTCGCTACGGGGGTGTCCAGGAGGCATCCTGGTTAGATTTCTGAACCACCACAACTGATTTCTTTCAATTTGGAGGAGCAGCGGCCTGTCCTAGGTCCGCACATCACATTTTGCCGTCAAAATATTACAACCATTGCATACGTAATTATAATCCTAATAAGAGTTGTGCATAGTGTACAATATATTTGTTTATAATGAATTACAATTGAAGCAATCACAGCAATAGTAACAATCCAAGCACGTAGTGTTTTCTCATAATGACGCAATACTTACTCTAGCAATGATTGCAAACTGATGCATGAAGGTAACTGAGCTATGCATTTACTCAAGCAGCCAACTCTAAGCGAACATAGAGAACGGGATGACGTTTAGCAATGCAATGTATACAAATTAGATTTGATTGCATATTGTGCGATGCATTTGTGTAATCTAGTGTCATTTCAGACAGCCAATAGTGACTTCTGGTTTAGATTTCTTTGGCAACACCGATCAAACCATTCAGTTAGCATCTCATGGGGAATTTGATGGGGGAAGCAGTTGAGGAACCATTGTTATTTGGTTCATTTCATTTTAAAACATTGCCAAACTGCTCACATGTTAAAAATATTGTAATATGCAACATTTATTTTATTTTGTAGAAGGCTAATAGCTAAAAATGAGGATCTGGTAACCCTTTATTCTAGGCCATGTTTTAGTAATTTATAAACATATTCATAATGCATTGTAATGCATTCATGCCATGTTTATTATGCATCATGACTGTCTTGAATCTCTCATCTATAATGCACCATGGATACCTTTATAATGAAGTACAAAGCATCCTTAGTGCTTGTCCCAACCATTATAATGCATTATAAAGGTTTCTATAGTGCATTATAGATGACAGCTCCATAAAACTTTCCTAATGCATAATACACATGGCCATAACATCTAATGCCTTTTGAAAAATACTTATAGCCATGTTTACAATGCTATATGAATGCATTATTATTTGTTATGAATGTGTTCATAAATTATGCCCTGCGGTGGGCTGGCCCCCCGTCCAGGGTTGTTCCCTGCCTCGTGCGCGTTGCTTACTGAGGATCTTAGCATACTCTCAATAGTTACAGGCTTCTGTATTTCAAAGATGTACAGTGGCGACCAAAATAAGAGAATAAGTGACATTTTTATCATTTACAAAGTCACTGCTATTATTCTAACATGAATGGATGAGGTATATGTTAATCATATTTCATCAGTGAAAAGTATCACACATCATAAAAAACAGGGTCAAACAAGAAATTCAGAGAAGGTCTGCAATCAATATTAGATCAATATTTTGGTTTCAATCTGAAATATCCTGAAGTATCTGGCAACCCCAATCTACTTGGCAACATTGGCAGGCATTTTGCAAGATGGTGCACCTCTACAAGATGCCTGAAGCCCTATAACATCAGGTTGTTCAGATGAAGACTAATGGGATGACCCTCTTAGCCCCAGAAAGAGAAGTTAATCATTATAGCTTCATTTTGCAAATATTTAAGCTGTACAAGGAAACAAAGTAATTCAAGTCCCAAAAAGGCTAGTTTCCCATATAAGGTGAGTATGTGAGTGAACAGGATGACTGGGAGACTCCTGGCGGGAAATCTGTTCAACACTGCAGCTGGAATTGTCCACCAATTTAGTGCTGGGCAGGGCAAGAACTTGTCTTAACAGGGTCTTGTTACCTGGGACAAGATAGACTGAAAGCCCACTTCTCATTGTCTAAGCCACTCATTTTCACAAAGTCTGCTACCTCAGTTTTATTATGGCAATTTACATGTACTCTAGAATGTTATGAAGAGTGATCAGATGAATTGCAATAAATTGCAAAGTCCTTCTTTGCCATGAAAAAGAACTTTATCCCAAAAAACCTATTTCTACTGCATTTTAGCCCTGCCACGAAAGAACCTGCTAACATCATTTCAGTAATTTTCTTGTTAACACAAGTGTGAGTGTTGACGAGAACAAGGCTGGAGATCACAAAATAGCAGACTGGATGCTTTAAAAGGAGGGCAGTGCTTGAAATCATTGTTTTTCCTCTGTTAACCATGGCTACCTGCAAGGAAACATGTGCAGTGATCATTGCTTTGCACAAAAGGGACTTAATAGGCAAGGATATTGCTGCTAGAAAGATTGCACCTAATTCATCCATTTTTTGGATCATCAAGAACTTCAAGGAAAGAGATTCAAATGTTGTGAAGAAGGCTTCACGGCGTCCAAGAAAGTCTAGCATGCGCCAGGACTGTCTCCTAAAGTTGATTCAGCTGTGGGATGGGGACACCACCAGTGCAGAGCTTGCTCAGGAATGGTAACAGGCAGGTGTGAGTGCATCTGCACGTACAGTACAGTGAGGTGAAGACGATGGCCTGGTGTCAAGAAGGGCAGAAAAGAAGCCACCTCTCTCCAAGAAAAACATCAGGGACACACTGATATACTGCAAAAGATACAGAGATTGGACTGCTGAGGACTCGGGTAAAGTCATTTTCTCTGTTGAATCCCCTTTCCGATTGTTTGGGGCATCCGGAGAAGAAAATGTAAGCTCTACTGTTAGTCCTGTGTCAGTCCAACAGTAAAGCATCCTAAGACGAGACCATTCATGTGTGGGGTTGCTTCTCAGTCAAGGGAGTGGGCTTGCTCAGAATTCTGCCTAAGAATGCAGCCATGAATAGAGAATAGTACCAAAACATCCTCCAAGAGCAACTTCTCCCAACCATCCAAGAACAGTTTGGTGAAGATCAATGCCTTTTCCAGCATGATGAAGCTCTGTGCTATAAGGCAAAAGTGATAACTAAGTGACTCAGGGAACAAAACATCAAAATCTTGGGTCCATGGCCAGGTAACTACTCAGACCTTAATCCCATTGAAAACTGGTGGTCAATCCTCAAGAGGCGGGTGTACAAACAAAAACCCACAAATTCTGACAAACTCCAAGCATTGATCATGTAAGAATGGGCTGCCATCAGTCAGGATTTGGCTCAGAAGTTGATTGACAGCATGCCAGGGCGAATTGCAGAGGTCTTGAAAAAGAAGGGATAACACTACAACTATTGACTCTGCATAAACTTAATGTAATTGTCAATAAATGTCTTTGACACTTGTGAAATGCTTGTAATTACACTTTCGTATACCATAGAAACATATGACAAAAAGATCCACAAACACTGAAGCAGCCATCTTTGTGAAAATCAATACTTGTGTCATTTTCAAAACTTTTGGCCACAACTGTACTTTACTTGAGTTTCTAAGTTGTTGCAAATTTTACCTTCACTTAGTCCTAGAGTTGGTGCCATCCGACCCCGCCCTTCCCTGTATGGCCTGCGGGCATCACTGACCATTCTGTTTTTCCCCTCCTTGTCTTTTAGCCCTAGTATGTTTTCCCTGTTCCCTGGACTGTTGCGCAACTCTGTAGGTTGAATGTACGGCTCTGAGATTGTTAATTCTCCAGTCATGGGTTTGAGGCTGGCTAGAGTCCAGCCTTATCTGTTTATCTGTATGTATTGGTTTTCCGTTTCACCAGTGTCTGTTATTTTTTTTTGTTTAATGGTTATAGGTTTGCTCTGCTTGTGTCCTGTTCCCTTCTGGTCTTGTTTGTATTTTGGTTCCATGTTAATTTTCCTAGTGTGGTAATTCCCAGTGTGTGGTTAGTGTTTCCTTAGTTTCAGTGTTTGTAGAATTCTCTAGTTCAGTGCTTGCTAATTCTTCTACCTGTTACTTGTTGTCCTCCTGCTTTAGTGACTGGTTAATTTGATTATGATTTAGACATGTCCTTTGTTTGTCCTGATTCCCTGTATATATTTAAGTGCCTGCCCTCACACTTTTTATAGTCAGTCATTGAGTTATGTTATTGTGTGGTTGTTGCTCTATCACCTTGCCCAGTTTTGTTCCCTGTGTTGCTTTGTTCCCCTTTTGTGTTATCCTATGGTTTCTTGTAGTTAGTTCTTGTTTTTCCAGTTTTGCTTTTTTGACCCCTCGGGGTCCTTTTACTTTGTGCCTTCCCTGTTTTGTTCGATTTCCTTAATAAACCCCTGTGGATCGTCGTTTTTTCCCCATTTGCGGCATGCCGTGCTATAACACATAGCTACATTTCTGAGCTAAATAATGACTTTTTATTCATATACTGTATATTCTGCACAGGACCATTGTTACTCAGACAATTAAAAAATGACTATTGCATGCAGTACACCTGACTAGGGCTGCACAATTTTGGATATAATACGAATCACACTTTTTTCACTCAGAATCAAGATTGTGATTTTCTCTCACAGTTGTTGAGCAATATTTTTTTCTCTTCTTTATTATTACTTTGCATCACATATTGTATTTATGAAGTCAGAACAAACAATATGTAGAGATGCATGATATATCAGTTACCATACCAAAATTGCTGTCTGGTTGAATTTACCAATATTCAAAGTTAGCAGCATTTGATCTACTAGTGAATTGATGGTAATAGTTCCACTGGACATTCAGGCATTTTCCATAGTGGAGGATGGGGGCTTTTGTCAGTTCATTCACCACTTGGAAGAGGTGAATGTGCCAGCCTGCAAAATGTTCATAATTAATTAACATATCTGTGTATCCCATCTCTTGATCATTCATTTCCCACAGGGTACAAATGTCATTCCTCTTATCTCTGAAGCATGATTGGCAGGATTTGATGCTTTTTCTGAATAAAAAGAAAAAATTCAATTGACCTCTTGCGAATCAGTTTTCATTATTATGATGCACTGTAATTTACAATGCTATATTCAAACCTGCCTTGAGTGAATTTAAAAAGACAGATTGCTTTTTGTAAGATAAAAAGATTTGACCATATAGTACTTATTACTTAAATACTTTTTTAGACTAGGTATTTTTTACTTGAGTAGTACAGTATTTCACTGGATGACTTTTACTTCAGCAGTGTTTTGGTGTTGTATCTGTACTTTTACTTTAGCAGGAAAATTGAATAATTTTCTTGTACTGGATGGTGCCTACTTAGATTTTTTCAGTACCCACACCTGTAACATGGATTATATGCAATAATTATCTTGGTCTGTGTAATGTCATTCGCGTACAACAATTAATATGTTGATTCGCTCAATACAAATGCTGAATACTGGTTGTTTCTCAGATATCGTACAAATGTTTCTATATCTACTGTATCGACACATATTTCACCAAGAGTTAAAATTGCGTGTATCCTAAATGCAACTTAGAAGCTTAGAATATTTAGGCCTATATCTGAACTCTAGTTGTTGCTTATTTTAATTTTCTCCAAAATGCTTGTATAAGTGCTCTGGACCATTCATACTTCTTCAGGGTAAGTTTTTCTTTATAAATCCCCAAGTCTTCATTAAATCTGAGCATAAATGTTTCCATCTTTTTGTTTGTACGAAGCCTTTGTGAATGAGCTCCCTGGTTCAGAAAACCATCATGCAGAATTACATCAATGAGAAAAGCTCAGCTTCATTGTGGAATGTTATTTGAATTATTTAAGTAATCACATTTGCATTCTGTAAAAAATAATTTATAATAATGATTGTCTAGTGAAAATCATAACATTATTACAAAATGCAATTTAAAGAACTTACGTGGATTATTATGAAATACAGTTTTATTTAACATTTTAGTTAATTTATTTAACTGATTATTGAAATATTTATTTTTTTACTGTCATATATGAACCAATGGAAATAATGCACAACTTTATGTTGTTAGTTTACCTGATAAAATATGTTTGTCAAAGCACTGTCCGAAAGTACAGCACTTTGTACAATGCTATTGCAGTATTCTGAAATATATTTTGAGTGTACCATATTTTCAGATCATCGCAATAAAATAATCCAAGTGGCAGAGTGGTTCCCCATACTGTAGCATTGTACTAGAAAACCCAAAATACCATATTTTACCATATTACCTTAATACCATCCAAGCCTATCAAAATGCATTTGAAATATACAATTTGTATTGAGTTCTGATTTGATAAAGGATAAAGGATGTTTTATTTTCATTCCAAAACATCTTGTCCATGAAGGGAATGAGGTACTCAGGTCTGGTATATGTAGCAATGATAAAACAGAAATCAAATAATAATAATAATCATGACTAGCTAATGGAGTTAAAGGTAACGTGATGTTAAATTGCTGTATCAGATGATATGATTCGTAGTTCTTGTAGCTTATTTTTTTCCTCAAAAAATATTTTCTACTTCTGCCTAAACCACCAACCTTAGTACAATAACCTGTAGTGATTACTTTACCATCTATTAGTCTGTGAACTTGCATGATTATTATTTTTGGCTGTCTGCCTAATAATGCATGTAAGCCTGAATATGTGCTGTACGCTTTGGTGTTGGACTACAAGCTAATGTGTAAAATACACTGATGTACCAATTTAGGTGTTCTATATCAAATTGAGTGGGACAGCCAGTTGGGTTGAGCCTGGTCCATGTACGTAACTATAATTCGTTTTATGTACACGGACAGAGACCATCATTAAGTTATGCTAAAACATTTCTTACTCTGTTTTTCGTTTTCCATAAAGACTGTTGCAAAAGTAAGTGCATCTGCTTTGTGTCTGTTGGCATGACATATGGCCACACCAACAACTTATTTTATAGACTTTCCAATATTGGTAGATAAGATCTGTTTAACACAATGTCTGTAATTTGTTGATGACAGTTTCCCGATAGAGAAAGGTTCCCCCTGTCCCAGGTGTTATGAACAATTCCTAATTTGAGACTTAATGTTATCTAACATTCTCGAGTCTAGTGGTTGTTGAGTGTTGTTATTGTTTAGTCTAGTATTGTTGCTACAGGTTGTTTCATTACCAAGTGAACGGGCACAAAATAGCCTATCAGAAGAAGAAAATAGCGCAAAGATACAAGACTAATATTATATCTCCCCTGTCTATGATATTATCGCATTGGAGTGGTAGATAAATCAGACATAGAGAGAACACAATTAAATTAACGTATTAAAAAACTGAATAGTAACCTTAGCCTCATGGGTGGAATAAAGCATGGGGTATAGCCTAGGGCCACTGCAAAACAGAAACGGTTAAAGTTCTTAAATTTGACCGATCAGTTTGCCAGGGTAATACCCCCCTCCCCCCAATCAGAAAATTTTACCAACAGCACTCCCATCCCCATCGGTAAACTCTACCGCTGGCACCCTGTGCTTTGATTAGCATATTATTGATGTTACATTGTTGTTAATTCCCTCTCATTTCTCTGTTGGCTCCAAAAATAGCTCAAACGGCTGCCTTAGGGGCCCCTTACCCATGTCAGCCTAGGGCCCCAGAGTAGTTAGTACTTCCCTGCAGATATGCATCCATACTCAGTAACATGGAATACAGTACTTAGTTCTTTATGATTGTTATTATTCAGTTTGAATTTTTAATTATTGTACATATTTATTTTTGAAATATGCAAATAAGAGCTCCTTTAGTTATCTAATTCAGAAACGTCTATGTCAGACACATTGCCTTTGGTTTATAGTTGTTCCTAATTGTGTTTGTATTTGCAGTTTTAGTTATAGGAAATTTCAAAATGAATTCACTTTTCCCTGCAGTACCGAAATGGTACAGAACCATGTACTCTAACTGAGGTTTGTACCAATCCATGAATGTTGTGTACCGTTACACCACTATTCCCAGATAATTTTTAACGTTTTTTCAGCCTGTAAAGAATTGTGCTATGGGCCAGATGTGGCCCCTGGGCTTTGAGTTTGACATATGTGCTCTACTGAATCGGTCTGTGATAAGTCAGGAATCTGGCCAGCCCTGTACCTGACTACACTGATTTTGTTTAAGTTTTGCTTAAGGTCCCATCTTTTACAGACTTGTAAGTATCTTCAATACATCTGCAGGTGCATTCTTAGAAAGCAGGAGACAATAATGGTATTAGCGATACTTTCCTGTCAATGTATGGGAAATATTTCATGCACGCAACTAAGAAATGACCCCCTTCTGCTGCAATTGAGCACAATAAGGAAATTTTCCAATTTAAAATTCTGAAAAGTGGAATCAGATTAAAATAAGCATGAATATCTCTGCCTGCATTTATCCTGTTTTAAGTACTATTAGGTGTAAATACCTGTACCATGCACAATATCATAAACAGTAGTGGTACAACATAACTACCTAATAATAAGATATAATTTTACGTGTTGTTACCCAGGATTTCTTCGATCTTTGTTTGGGATATTATAGCAAAGATGGAGGT